>CM056049.1:744491864-744882137 GCA_029574335.1 Rana kukunoris | reverse complement strand
CCTTCAGAGCTCTCAACCCGCCGGAGGTGGATGGGACCCTACAAACCCCACCCGGGCCAGGCGAGCGAGACGGGACAAATAATTCCTTTCACACAGGTACTTATGCAACATCCCTCCTTTGTCCTGTTTGGACCCCTGTTATTCCCGGTTTGTGTTTATGACTTTGACTCTCACTTTGTTTTGCCACTCTGGGCCCCCAAGATGGCGGGTGTCCGCCTGAGGCGATCTGTTACTGTCCCAGCCGCCTGTCACTACAAACCCTGCCAGGAACTACATCTCCCAGACTGCTCTACGCGGCTGCGTCAGCACGGGACTTGCCACTCCCTTTTCTGCTGTGCTCTGGTCTGACTCCGCCGCGGCCACTCCCAAAGGTTGTGATGGCCATCGGGCGACAACTCCCCGCCCCTGTTGCACACGGAAGGTCCTGGTCATGGTAGTATGCGACTACTACCCCGTATTCGAAGACCTCTTTGGCCGTACTTCATCTTTCTGCTCCCAATGCGGCTCCCATAGGACCCTTCCCTCTGTGTGCTCATGCAGCCCTCGCATCTCGCCACGACGCACTGTCGTGCACCTTTCCATCTCCCACTAGACCGGAATATAACACTCCACCGGCGACCAGCCACGAGACGTCATCGCCAGCCTCCTGCCTCGCTCGCTAGGCCTCCCATCGCAGACGATCAGGCAAAGTACCGTGGACAGACTGCTAACAATCTGACTGATGCTCCATAACCCACGGGGAGCACGCCCTCTGCCCACCCCTTAGGAGTGGCTCCTTCCCTCCATGACTGGCACCTCTGAACTGGAGACCGGGTCGGCCGGCCGTGAACAATGTTGCTGCCCACACTACCCGGCCAGGCATACCTGATCGACCTGTGGCCATGTCTTCCAGAAGACCAAGCACTGTCAGGGGTTGTAAGTTATGGTGAAGGTATTTTGAATGGGTTTAGTTTGGGGCTCTCTGTGTCCCCCTCCTTACACTTTAACCTGCGGACAGATGAAGGGGTGGTGGACGTTTTGAACCTCCCCCCCCTCTCATGACAGGCTGGCTGTGGTGCTGATGCTGGGGAACTGTACGGGAAGAGATGATGGCCCCGGGTTCTTAGGTGCGTTGTCATGGCCGGTTGCACTGCGCCTGATCATGTTGACGAATTCACCTACTGGCCTCTTCCTCCTTGTGGAGTTTCCCAGCTCCCCCACAGGTGCTCGGGTCGGCAGTATGTAGGTTAAGCTTATACCAGAATTACCTCTAAAAGCTAAAGGTTTTGTTCACTGGCCGTTCTGGGGTGGCCCATAGCCACACGATCCTACTGGTTTTATTTTCCTTTTTAGGGTTTCTGTTATAGAGTTTTATGTATTACACTGTACTGCCTTCTGTCCTGTTCTAGGCTGGGTCAACCCCCCAACAGTGGTGTACGGTGACTCCCGGGCTCTGATTTAGGACCCGGGCGTGCGGTGCACCCTGTATCGTTCCGATTCCTTTGATACACACACTAAGTGGAGAGACGTTGTCCTCCCACTTAATCGGTATTTAGTACACTCACTTAGTAGTACCGCCCATCGAGGTGCTACTACCCACGCACCTTACTCTCCCTATCCAGCAGCCGTCGGCTGTCCCGTTTCCCTTAGGATAGGACCTCCCCCCCCCCCCCCTCCCTGCGACATGGCGACCGGGGACACGGCTCCGTCCTCTACTACGAGTACTACTCCTCCCTGTCCAAACTAAAACTTTACTCTCTAAACGCTCGGGGTCTCAACACACCTGAAAAACGTACCCGTCTCCTTCACTCTCTCTGGACAGAGAAACCCCACATAGCGCTCATCCAAGAAACGCATTTCAGGTCCGACACAGTTCCCAAGTTACATGACCGGAACTTCCCAATAGTCTACCATGCGACGAACGAATCCGCTAAGTCGAAAGGGGTATCAGTACTGATATCGAGGCATTGCCCTTTTCATGTTACGGACGTACAACGGGACCCACAAGGTCGCTACATCTTCGTAAAGGGCACGCTTAACGGCCGGGCACTCACGATAGCTAATGTATATGCCCCAAATACACAACAGGTCACGTACTTCCGCACAATGCTCTACCAATTGACTTCGTTCCAGTCGGGGACTCTAGTGGTGGGTGGGGACTTTAATGTCCCCCTAGCACCTATCCTCGACACGTCCGACGGTTCGTCTAGCATGACTTACAGGGCCTTGCATACCATAAAAGCACAATTGACCACACTGACCCTACATGACACGTGGCGCACGCTGCACCCGAACACAAAAGACTTCACATACTTTTCTGCACTGCACCAGAAGTACACCAGGATTGATCACTTCTTTCTAACACAATCAGACCTCACATCCCTAGTAGACGCTACGATCGAACCGATGCTTCTATCAGATCACCACCCGATCACCATGACCCTGCGGATTTCAGCACACCAGGCCAAATCGATGGTATGGCGGCTAGATGATTCCGTCCTTCTTGACACAGATCGGTGTCGGAAGTCTTAACAAACTATTTCACCGAGAATGCTGGGGGTGAAACCTCCCCCACCTTGGTATGGACGGCCCATAAGTGTGTAGTTAGGGGTGAATTCATCTCCCTGATGGCTAAACGTAGTAAACTAAGAAAGGCCAGGGTGACAGACCTGTCCAACCGGGTCGTGATGTTGGAACGTGCCCATAAGCGCACGCTGGCCACTCAAACACACGCGGAACTACTGGCAGCGAGGCAAGAGCTTCTGGAGGAACTTCAGAAAACACTGAAACGCCGATATACCTTGACTAACAAACTCTTTTATGAATTCGGCAATAAGTCCGGGAAATTACTGGCTGCCGCCCTCCAGAAGAGGAAGTCATCTAATACTATACACAAGATTACTACCCCTTCGGGGTCGTCACTCACATCAACTACTGACATCGCGGATCAGTTCGTTCGATATTTCTCCGACCTCTATAACCTCCCCACGCCACGACATCACCGTCGGTCCCAGACAGGAATACGCTTATACATGATTTTTTGCACAATTACGGACCCCCGCATTCCCCTCTCGGGGACTTATCCCATCTAGATGTGCCCATCTCGTCACAAGAAGCGCTTTCAGCCCTACGGCAGCTTAAACCCGGGAAGAGCCGGGCCCAGATGGCCTACCGGCCAGTTACTACAAAACATATTCAGACATTCTAATCCCCCACTTTTTAGCGACCTACAATGACGCTATATCCCCCACCCCGCATAGAAAAGATCTGCTGGAAGCCCACATATCCCTGATACCCAAACCGGGAAAAGACGTCACGTTAGTCTCCAACTACCGCCCTATCTCGCTACTAAATGTCGACGTAAAGCTATATGCCAAAATTCTAGCAAATCGACTACTACCACTCCTCCCTGACATTATCTCCCCTGATCAGGTTGGTTTTGTCCCTGGAAGGGAAGCTAGGGACAACACCACCAAGGCCCTTAATATTCATCACTGGCTGACCTCTTCGCGCAATAAGGGTTTTTTCCTCTCACTGGACGCTGAGAAGGCGTTTGATAGAGTGGCCTGGGATTATATGTCTGCTGCCCTTGCCGCTTTAGGACTCCCACCCCGTTTCATTCAGATGATTATGGCTCTGTATACAGTCCCTACAGCTAGGATCAGGGTTAATGGCCGCCTATCAAACGCCTTTTCTATTACCAACGGCACCCGCCAGGGGTGCCCGCTGTCCCCTATTGTTTTCATTATCACCATGGAGCCGTTTCTCCGCAAACTCAGGGATAACCCCAACATCCAAGGCATTGATACCCCCGGTAAGCAATGTAAAATAGCTGCATATGCAGACGACATATTGCTATTCCTCTCCAACCCTATCGTCACGATCCCAAATCTTCTTCAGGAATTCCGCCTATTCGATACTATCGCTAATTTCAAAATTAATTTTGGGAAATCATCCGCACTTAATGTTTCCCTTCCCGGCGCAGAGGTCACCCAGTGCAAAAACAATTTCCCCTTCCGGTGGGACACGAACGGTATCCAATATCTGGGAATTAAAATAACGACCGATCTGACTGACTTATATAAGGCGAATTTCCTGCCCATACTTCACACGATCAGGGAGGATCTACTCAGGTGGAGACAGGGTCATTTTTCCTGGTTTGGCAGGGCGGCCATACTAAAAATGAACCTACTCCCCCGAATCCTATACCTTTTGCAAGCGATCCCAATTAAAATACCACCACTCTTTTTTACTTCCCTCAAGGGAATCTGCAGGGGATTCCTATGGGCAGGTCGCCCCCCTAGGTTGTGCTGGAACAAACTCACACTTCCTAAACAAATGGGAGGTCTCGGAGTCCCAGATGTAGCTCTATATCACAAGGCGTGCTTACTTGTGCGACTGGTCGATTGGCACCTCCACGCGGACAACAAGGCATGGGTTTCAATAGAAAATGCTTTTCTTGACTTCCCGATTTCCCACCTCCCCTGGATCAGCACCCTCGCAACACCTAAGGAGTGCTCAACGCACCCCCTAATTGGCCCTACTCTACAGACCTTTAGAGCACTTTGCCGGTCCCAGGGAACAACCCCCTCACCAGGCCCGATGACCCCACTGTGTCGGAACCCAGACTTCCGGCAGGCATCAGGTCGTCTGACAATACAACTGACCCCCAACCCTCTCAGTTGAGAGCCCACCTCTTATTCCGCAACATGACTCTTTACACACATTCTGAAATGGTTGCGACATTCCCGCAACTCTCACTGCCATTTTTCAAATTCCTGCAGATCAGGCACTTTCTCCAGAGCACCCCACACCCTCGGCATGGTGCAGGCCTCTCACCCCTTTAGAACAACTGTGTAACTCGCAGGGTCCCCAACGGCACTTAGTCTCCTCGCTGTACACCATGCTGATATCTCACACATCACCTCAAACTAATGCCCGAACATTATGGGATAAAGATCTAAACGAGAGACTAACAGAGGCTGACTGGGAACGGATATGGGAACACACGCACAAAGGGTCCATCAACGTGTCAGCTCAAGAAAACAGATATAAGCTCTGCACTCGTTGGTACCGGACCCCCGATAAACTACACCGTATCTTTCCGGCCGTCCCCCCCGACTGTTGGAGATGTGGCACAACCGCAGGCACACTCCTGCATATTTGGTGGGAGTGTCCCCGCATTCAACCTTTTTGGAGAGAGGTTCATGATCGCGTGCTTAACATCACGACACTCGCTGTGAACTTCACCCCGGCCCAATATCTCCTACATCACACTTCCCTGTCAAGAGCCCAATACCACAAATCTCTAGCTTTGCACCTAATAAACGCGGCCACTCAGTGTGTCCCGCTACGATCGAAAACTACTCTTCCCCCGACGCTTGAAGATTGGCATTCTAGAGTAGGTAAGGTCGAAGAAATGGAGAGACTCATACACCAAGCTCATGATACACACGACAAGTTTTATCAAACATGGGCCTGCTGGATTCACTATAGAGAATCCTTGGGTCAGGGAACCCCACCCGCTATCCCTCCGCCGCACGGAGTACCCTGTTAATTGATCTGGATCATGTTCGGTCACATACTCTGATAGTCTCGTCCCTACCCCTTACCCCTTGTGTCCTGGAAGCTGGATCCCCAATGTCCCTAACGGGGTACAGCTTTCCCGACGTATGAGACGTCCCTACTGTCCTTGGTCGCCAAACTCCACGGATCTCCTCCCCCACCCACAGATTGACCCCATTAGGGGTGGGTGGGACGGGGTTTGATCTAAGTGGGCTCAGGCCTGCGTCACTGTCGTCCCCTCCCCTCAGGGTACATGAGAAGGGGGTATACCCCCAATACTTGCTGACAAACTTCCGGTACTGCTTTGATGATTCTCATGCGTTGTATTTCACTGTTTATGCTGTCAACCTTTTCTTTTGCATTAGTACCTGGTCAACTATTCTTGGATATACTTCCGATACTGCATTATTTTCTGTACGCTACATATACTTTTCTGTATGTTCGTATGTTTACATGAAACTTTTCAATAAATTGTTTTGAAAAAAATAAATAAAAAAAAAATAATAATATGCCTGGGTTTTCCATTCTTCCTAGGCGGTCCTAGGGCTCTGTGGACCCTATCTAGTTCCCGGCGGCTGAGGGGGGTGCTAGGAAGAATGGTTCTGAGTAGATCCTAGGCTGCAGTGGGGACATCTAGTAGCGTTTCAGGGAGTCCTCTGATCCTGATATTATATCTGCGGGACCTATTTTCAAGTTCATCAATTCTAGCTATGGCTACATCCAGTTGTTCTTGCACTGTGTGAATGTGGTCCATATTTTGATTGGAAGCAGCAATAGTTTCCTCCATTTTATATTCTATAGGTCAATTCTGGACCCTACATTTTGAAAGTCAGCTTTTAATTCTCTTGTGATTTTGTCCGCAGTTTGTGCTAGACCTTTGTCCAAGAGCTCAAAGATTTTTTGAAATAATTCTGCCATTTGATAAGGTTCATCTCTATGAGGGGCCCCTGAGGTCATAGGAAAGGCTTGGTTAGCTGTATTATGCCCTAAGTAGGCAGGAGAAAAGTCTGGTATAAAACTGCTGTTGGGGGTCTCAGGGGTAGGTGAAGAGGGAATGAATACCTGAGGAGTACCATCCTGAAGTACTGAAGAGAATGAGGATGCTATAGAATGTCCAGCTTGTATTTGTTCTTTGAGGCTGTGAATAGATACACCTGAGAGCTGAGGTATGGCAGCCATTTTGGATTTTTCAGCCGTCATTTGAATGGAAGATTATGGCCCCAAAAGCATCTAAAATAACAATTAAAGTATATGGGGGTTTTCCCTGGTCTCTCTATGGTCTGCTGTAGTGTTTTGGGGAGTGTGAAAATGCTGTGAGCGCTGTTATGGGCACCGCTGCAGAACGGACGGAGCTGACACCTCAGGCAGCCATCTCCTGAGCTCCACCTTCTCTGCTTCCAGTTATCAATTATTTTTAGGGCATTCTCTAGAAGTATACGTCAGCTTAAACCGTGGTAGTGCTCTATTAGTTAAGTCCACCCAGAATTGGATGGACGGGACAATGGGATTTTTCCATTTGAGCGCTAGAGCCTTCTTGGCATAAAAAAAGGGAGGGCTTTCTTATTGCTAGACATTTCTTCCTCGTCAAAGTCTGCAAGCAGGCACCTCGCTGGGGAGTCAATGTTTGGAATGACCAGTCTATCCTCCAGGAATACCAGGATTGCCTTCCGGAATTGTGTTACATATGGGCATCCCCATATCACATGAAAGTAGTTTCCCTCCTCTTCATGACAGCGGCGGCATTCAGGGGAATCTGCTCCACCCATCTGATACATACGGGCCGGGGTATAATATATTCTATGTAGAAAGTTAAATTGTATCACCTTGTCCCTAGCAGATATAACCGAGAACAAAAGATCCCCCACCACCTCCATCCATGCTTCATCAGTCAGTGTTGGATGTCAGAGGTCCAATGTCTCACTACTTCTTCCATTCTCTTGGATGCGGAGGGCAGGAGAAGGGAGTAGTATCTAGATATCAGAAGAGCGTTGGGCGATTTGGTCAAAGAGGAGTCCCCCATCCTTTCGTTGCATGTGAAAGATTTTGTATGAGAGTTTATGGATGCTGATTCCAGCAATAGGGTATGGGCCATTTCTATATTTTACATTTCTCAATGCTTTGTAGGAGGCGGCTTGGGTGGCTACCGATGCAATGTCAAGGTCCGGGAAGAACCACCAGTGGATATGTGTCAGTTGGGACGCTAAGTCGTAACATTGGAGATTTGTCAAGGCTAACCCCCCTTCCCTAATGGGTAAGTGCAAGGTTTCCAGAGACACCCTGGGTGGTCTCCAGCCTCACAAGAACGAGGTGATCGTCCCATTGATTTTGGAAAACAATTTTTTGGGGGATATAGGTGTGGGCATGCCAGAAGATATACAGAAATCTAGGGAGATAGATCATTTGTATAATAATGATTCTGCCTGATAGATGGAGAGGCAGTTTGGACCGGGTCTGCAAATTTGTTTTCAGACGCTGCATAAGGGGGGGGGGGGGATAATATATAGTTTTTAGGGGTAATTGGATCTCCACTCCCAGGTAACTAAACTTATTCACCACCTGCAAAGGAGCTTCTGGGGGTATTGTGGGGATACAAAGGGGGTCCACCGGGAAGACTATGGATTTTCCCCAATTAACCTTAAACCCAGAATTTGTACCAAAACTAGATATTATGTGCAGCACTTGAGAGAGAGACCCCTGAGGATCCGCCAGGTACAGCATCATATCATCTGTGTACAAGGACGGTTCTTCTTCCAAGTCGTTTAGCCTACAGCCCTCAATTGTGCTATCTGCCCTAATCATGGCCTGCCAGCGGCTCTATCGCAATGGCAAACAATAGGGGTGATTAAGGTAACCCCTCTCGTGTGACCCTACAAGTCTCAGTTATGATATTGTTCACTCATAGGCGAGCCAGGAGACTGTC
Organism: Rana kukunoris; assembly: GCA_029574335.1. Classification (NCBI taxonomy): domain Eukaryota; kingdom Metazoa; phylum Chordata; class Amphibia; order Anura; family Ranidae; genus Rana; species Rana kukunoris. The sequence goes on along the minus strand of CM056049.1, from coordinate 744,873,673 downwards.
ATACAGCAGTCTCATCCAAGCAATCAATTTAGGTCCAAAACCCATCCCCCCCAAGGGGTGCCATTAAGTAGGGCCATTCCATAGAATCAAACGCCTTGTCAATGTCTAAGGACACCACAATGTGTGAAGCAGATTAATAGCCGTTGGGCGCATTGATATGAAACCAGTCTGGTCAGAGTTAATGATGGGTGCAATCACCTGATTGAGTTGCCTGGCCGGGATTTTATCACCAACATTGATTAATGAGATCGGCGATACGACTTGGAAGCAAACCTTTCTCAAAGGCACCATTGTCCACTTTGAAGAGGAATGCCGTTGTTATGGAAACAGATATCTACCCTAACCCCCGGTATCCTCTTCATGAGCGGGCGGTCTGCTACAAGATAAAAGTGGTCTCTGTGGCGGATACGCCGCAAGATCACTTTTATCGGCGGCAGGAGAGGGGACCCCCCTCCCGCTGCTCTCTGGTCCCCTGTGACGCCCTCCGCCGCCCTCCGCCACTTACCAGAGCCGTCGCCGATCAGGTCTTCGAGTGAGGGGAAGATGACCCCCTACCCGTCTCCATACCATTGCAGGGCGGAAGCGACGTCACAACGTCACTTCCACCCATAGCGCCTAAAGGGAATTTTTATTTTTTTAGAATTACATATTTCTTTATTTAATTTTAGTCAAAATATGAGATGTGACGTATTTTCATATTTAAGAGGACCTGTCATGCTTTTTTCTATTACAAGAGATCTTTACATTCCTTGCTATAGAAAGAAAAGTGACTCAATACAAAAAAAACTGTGTCAAAATAAATAAAATAAAGTAAAATAAATAGGAAAATAAATAGGAAAAATAAATATATATTTTTTTAAAGCTCTATTCCATGAGCAGGCACAATTTTGAAGCATGTTGGGTATCAATTTACTCAGCGTAACATTGTCTTTCACAATATAAGAATTTGGCTAACTTTACTGTTTTCTTCTTATTTTTTTATTCAAAAAAGTGTTTTTTTTTTTCAAACAAAGTGCGCTTTTAAGACCACTGCGCAAATATGGTGTGACAAAAAGTATTGCAACGAAAAAAAAAAAAAATATATATATATATACAGTATTTGCCGGCATATAAGACGACCCCCTAATTTTCCAGCTAAAATGTTGGTTTGGGATATACTCACTGTATAAGATGACCCCTCACTGTGCCATTATACATGCCTCACTGTGCCATTACACATGCCTCACTGTGCCATCTATACATGCCTCACTGTGCCATCTATACGTGCCTCACTGTGCCATCTATACATGCCTCACTGTGCCATCTATACATGCCTCACTGTGCCATTATACATGCCTCACTGTGCCATCTATACATGCCTCACTGTGCCATTATACATGCCTCATTGTGCCATATATACATGCCTCACTGTGCCATCTATACATGCCTCACTGTGCCATCTATACGTGCCTCACTGTGCCATCTATACATGCCTCACTGTGCCATCTATACATGCCTCACTGTGCCATTATACATGCCTCACTGTGCCATCTATACATGCCTCACTGTGCCATTATACATGCCTCATTGTGCCATATATACATGCCTCACTGTGCCATCTATACATGCCTCACTGTGCCATCTATACGTGCCTCACTGTGCCATCTATACATGCCTCACTGTGCCATCTATACATGCCTCACTGTGCCATTATACATGCCTCACTGTGCCATCTATACATGCCTCACTGTGCCATTATACATGCCTCATTGTGCCATATATACATGCCTCACTGTGCCATCTATACATGCCTCACTGTGCCATCTATACATGCCTCACTGTGCCATCTATACATGCCTCACTGTCCCATTACACATGCCTCATTGTGCCATTTATACATGCCTCACTGTGCCATCTATACATGCCTCACTGTGCCATCTATGCATGCCTCACTGTGCCATCTACACATGCCTCACTGTGCCATCATACATGCCTCACTGTGCCATCTATACCTGCCTCACTGTGCCATATATACATGCCTCACTGTGCCATTACACATGCCTCACTGTGCCATTACACATGCCTCACTGTGCCATCTATACATGCCTCGCTGTGCCATTACACATGCCTCACTGTGCCATCTATACATGCCTCACTGTGCCATCTATACATGCCTCAATGTGCCATCTATACATGCCTCGCTGTACCATCTATTCATGCCTCACAGTGCCATCTATACATGCCTCACTGTGCCATCTATACGTGCCTCACTGTGCCATCTATACATGCCTCACTGTGCCATCTATACATGCCTCACTGTGCCATCTATACGTGCCTCACTATGCCATCTATACATGCCTCACTGCCATCTATCATACACATCTGCCATCTATACATGCCTCACTGTGCCATTATACATGCCTCACTGTGCCATCTATACATGCCTCACTGTGCCATTATACATGCCTCATTGTGCCATATATACATGCCTCACTGTGCCATCTATACATGCCTCACTGTGCCATCTATACATGCCTCACTGTGCCATCTATACATGCCTCACTGTCCCATTACACATGCCTCATTGTGCCATTTATACATGCCTCACTGTGCCATCTATACATGCCTCACTGTGCCATCTATGCATGCCTCACTGTGCCATCTATACATGCCTCACTGTGCCATCTACACATGCCTCACTGTGCCATCATACATGCCTCACTGTGCCATCTATACCTGCCTCACTGTGCCATCTATACATGCCTCACTGTGCCATCTATACCAGCTTCACTGTGCCATTATACATGCCTCACTGTGCCATTACACATGCCTCACTGTGCCATCTATACATGCCTCACTGTGCCATCTATACATGCCTCGCTGTGCCATTACACATGCCTCACTGTGCCATTACACATGCCTCACTGTGCCATCTATACATGCCTCGCTGTGCCATTACACATGCCTCACTGTGCCATCTATACATGCCTCACTGTGCCATCTATACATGCCTCAATGTGCCATCTATACATGCCTCACTGTACCATCTATACATGCCTCACTGTGCCATCTATACATGCCTCACTGTGCCATTATACATGCCTCACTGTGCCATCTATACATGCCTCACTGTGCCATCTATACATGCCTCACTGTGCCATTATACATGCCTCACTGTGCCATCTATACACGTCTCACTGTGCCATTATACATGCCTCACTGTGCCTCTATACATGCCTCACTGTGCCATTATACATGCGTCACTGTGCCATCTATACATGCCTCACTGTGCCATCTATACATGCCTCACTGTGCCATCTATACATGCCTCACTGTGCCATTATACATGCCTCACTGTGCCATCTATACACGTCTCACTGTGCCATTATACATGCCTCACTGTGCCTCTATACATGCCTCACTGTGCCATTATACATGCGTCACTGTGCCATCTATACATGCCTCACTGTGCCATCTATACATGCCTCACTGTGCCATCTATGCATGCCTCACTGTGCCATCTACACATGCCTCACTGTGCCATCATACATGCCTCACTGTGCCATCTATACCTGCCTCACTGTGCCATATATACATGCCTCACTGTGCCATTACACATGCCTCACTGTGCCATTACACATGCCTCACTGTGCCATCTATACATGCCTCGCTGTGCCATTACACATGCCTCACTGTGCCATCTATACATGCCTCACTGTGCCATCTATACATGCCTCAATGTGCCATCTATACATGCCTCGCTGTACCATCTATTCATGCCTCACAGTGCCATCTATACATGCCTCACTGTGCCATCTATACGTGCCTCACTGTGCCATCTATACATGCCTCACTGTGCCATCTATACATGCCTCACTGTGCCATCTATACGTGCCTCACTATGCCATCTATACATGCCTCACTGTGCCATCTATACATGCCTCACTGTGCCATTATACATGCCTCACTGTGCCATCTATACATGCCTCACTGTGCCATTATACATGCCTCATTGTGCCATATATACATGCCTCACTGTGCCATCTATACATGCCTCACTGTGCCATCTATACATGCCTCACTGTGCCATCTATACATGCCTCACTGTCCCATTACACATGCCTCATTGTGCCATTTATACATGCCTCACTGTGCCATCTATACATGCCTCACTGTGCCATCTATGCATGCCTCACTGTGCCATCTATACATGCCTCACTGTGCCATCTACACATGCCTCACTGTGCCATCATACATGCCTCACTGTGCCATCTATACCTGCCTCACTGTGCCATCTATACATGCCTCACTGTGCCATCTATACCAGCTTCACTGTGCCATTATACATGCCTCACTGTGCCATTACACATGCCTCACTGTGCCATCTATACATGCCTCACTGTGCCATCTATACATGCCTCGCTGTGCCATTACACATGCCTCACTGTGCCATTACACATGCCTCACTGTGCCATCTATACATGCCTCGCTGTGCCATTACACATGCCTCACTGTGCCATCTATACATGCCTCACTGCCATCTATACATGCCATCTATACATGCCTCAATGCCATCTATACATGCCATCTATACATGCCTCACTGTACCATCTATACATGCCTCACTGTGCCATCTATACATGCCTCACTGTGCCATTATACATGCCTCACTGTGCCATCTATACATGCCTCACTGTGCCATCTATACATGCCTCACTGTGCCATTATACATGCCTCACTGTGCCATCTATACACGTCTCACTGTGCCATTATACATGCCTCACTGTGCCTCTATACATGCCTCACTGTGCCATTATACATGCGTCACTGTGCCATCTATACATGCCTCACTGTGCCATCTATACATGCCTCACTGTGCCTCTATACATGCCTCACTGTGCCATTTGTATATGCCTCACTGTGCCATCATACATGCCTCACTGTACCATTCCATTACACATGCCCCGACGATCTCCCTACCTTCTCCTGTTTGCAGAGTATGTCAGACGGCGGCCATCCGTTATTCAAAAGCCACACCTCCTCCTCTGACTGTTCAGTGTTCCGCCTATCACGGATGTCCTCTCGCCCGAGGCTGAGGATGAGAAGGCATCTGTGATAGGCGGAACACTGAACAGAGGCTCTGCTGGGAAAATTACTGTTCCGCCTATCACGGAACAGTCAGAGGAGGAGGCGTGGCTTTTGAAGAGAATTTATTAAAAAGCACAGCTGCTGACTTTTAATAAACCGTCACTTTCCTGCCCCACGGTCCAGTGATAAGGCCTCCTGGAGGCTCGCTCCTCTCCCCCTCCTCTCCTCGGTGCCGTCATGGTAACTGTGGGCATCCGGCCATGACAGCTTACGGCTTCGCGGCCGAGCACGCACTGCACATGCGCAAGTCGCGCTGCGCTCTCCTATTGGCCAGCCGATTTTCTGGGTCCTGGGTTGTGTCGCAGAATATTGCTGGCAGGGAGGGGCCGCCTAGGGCAGGAGGAGGAGTCGCCTAGGTGGCTGAAGATAGGAAGCAGGGAGTGGGACAGGAAGTCCCATGAAAAAAGGGTACACCCCCCCAAAAAATGACATGCATGAAGGAGGTTGGGAAAACACTGATATGAGGGAGGTTGGGAAGAGGAGACGACATCTGTAACATGGAAGATTTCATCAGTAGAGACACAGGGCAGGTAGAAAGATATGACAGTATCTGGAGAACCTCGGATTATAATCTGTCCCGGGAGAACGCTCGCATATCAAAGCACTTGCATATCAAAGCGAGTTTCCCCATTGGAGTCAATGGAAACGAAAATAATTCCTTCCGCATTTACTTCTATGGGTTGCAATACCGTATGCGGCCAGAGGTGGGGGGGGCGCCGGAGAGCTTCGGAAACAGGGGGAAAGGCCCGAGGACACGTCGGCTGACCTCGGCAAATGACGGAAAGGCTCCGAAACTGAGTATTTCTGTGTCTTTCCGAGCATTGCTGAACAGCGCCGAATGGCTGCTATCGTCGCTACCCGGCTCTGCTCGGCTCCGGCACCCCCCACACCTCAGGCCAAATGCAGTACTGCAGGCCCATTAGGTTGAATTCTGCTCATCTTGCGGGACAACACTTGCAAACCGAGTCAGAATTTAAAAAAAGTGCTGAAAAGGAAAAAGGGGGGAGGAGTTTATGTGTCTTCTATAGGGATGAGCCAAACACCCCCCCCCAAGGTATGTGTCTCCTATAGGGATGAGTCGAACCCCCCAGGTATGTGTCTTCTATAGGGATGAGCCGGACACCCCCCCCAAGGTATGCGTCTTCTATAGGGATGAGCCAAACACCCCCCAAGGTATGTGTCTCCTATAGGGATGAGCCGAACACCCCCCCCAGGTATGTGTCTCCTATAGGGATGAGCCGAACACCCCCCAAGGTATGTGTCTCCTATATGGATGAGCGGAACACCCCCCAAGGTATGTGTTTACTATAGGGATGAGCCAAACACCCCCCAAGGTATGTGTCACCTATAGGGATGAGCCAAACCCCCCCCCCCAAGGTATGTGTCTTCTATAGGGATGAGCCGAACACCCCCCAAGATATGTGTCTCCTATATGGATGAGCCGAACACCCCCCAAGGTATGTGTTTACTATAGGGATGAGCCAAACACCCCCCAAGGTATGTGTCACCTATAGGGATGAGCCAAACCCCCCCCAAGGTATGTGTCTTCTATAGGGATGAGCCAAACACCCCCCAAGGTATGTGTCACCTATAGGGATGAGCCAAACACCCCCCAAGGTATGTGTCTTCTATAGGGATGAGCTGAACACCCCCCAAGGTATGTGTCTTTGTCATAAATGTCATGGACCTTGGAGTGCTGGAGTGTTTCTACTTGAAATCCTAATTCATGTATTTCAGAAGATGGGACATTAAGGATAGTTCATATTCCAGGATGTCTTGAGATATTACAGGTAATTTTATTCTGACTCCCAACCAGATCAATAGACTCAATAGAAGATATACTAATTGCCCATTGTGTAAGCCTGTAGAGGTGTTAATTCAGGTCTGCTCTGAGACCTTTCTTTTGTGTACATTGATTACCCCCTAGGGCTTCTGTCTCAATACACATAACAGTCTTTCTATTCAAGCTATGGGACCAATCCCTGTTGACTATTCCAAGTCCTCATTTGCATGGTTAAGGAGGATCTGAGTGTGGACTGCATATACTTTACAATTGACCAATAGGAAAGCGGTTGTTGGGGGCGGGATGTTCCAAATTCTGTATAAAAGTGTGTTGTGTACTTTCAATAATTGAGTCCTGTTTGAACTTACATACAGCCTGCCTGGTGTCTGTTCTAATGGGTCCTAACGGCACATAGCTGTAGTTCGGATCCCGGAACCTTGGATGACTGGACCATCAGACGTTGCAATCGGCAATCAGATCCAATAGAAGCAGAGGAGTGTCGGGAGAGCAGGACTGAGTGAGCAAGGGTCTCGTCACATTGGTTGGCAGCGGTGGGATTTGCTCTCCAGTTACTGGGACAACTCCAAACCACCACCATGAATGACCAGCTATGCAGCCTGCAGGAGAACCATGCTAAAAGACTTGCTTGAGAGCCGTGGAGGGACCGGTGGGACAAAGAACAAGGCCACCCTGATCAGTGAGCTAGCCGAAATGGATCAGAGGGATGGCGATGCAGGACCCTGGTCAGTATTAGACTTGTTTCAGCAACGAGTTCGACGGTTGGCATTATATGGTACTAAACCATCAGAGACCGTCATACAGAATACATTAGAGACATCCAGCTGCAGAATGAGAGAGAACGAGAGCGGCAACAGAGAGAACTAGAGCGGCAACATGAGCTGAGAACTGCAAAAATACGGCAATCGGTGACAACGCCTAAAGAAGCAGCACCAAATGAAAGAAGAGAGGTACAGATACCAGTAACCATAGAAGAGGAGTTCAGAAGGAGGTTGCGAGAGAAGCAGATACAGCACAGAGGACCAGTATCAGAGGAGGTCCTTCTTGGATGGTCTGATTCGATCTGCTGCGAACTCTGGAAGGAAGCGCTAGCCCGTGAGCAGCGACACCAGGGAAAAGCTCTCCCCTCCATCCATGTAAGGTACTGGTCACAGTATGAAGTACAGATGCTGTTATTGGGGGAACAACCAAAGCAGTAGTGGACAGCAGAGTTAAGAGAGCTACAGAGCCCTCCGGTGGTATGTAGTCCAAGAGTGCCCGTGGTCAGCGAATGACAGCCCCACGGAAGGCTTTAACTATGATGGCCTGGGATTTTTGTATTGGAGGATGTCCAGGGATCCCGACTTTGGGAATGATCGGGAGTGGCATTTGGAGGAAATAATGGAGCACAGAGAGCGAAGACTGAATGTCTTGGAAGTGCACTGGGCACAGGAAGATTTGGAGTTTCTGGCCATTCAGGAATGGGAGCTGGAAATCGCCTACAAACAGCTGCTAGACTCCACTCAGCAGCAGGGTGGGGCTCCCTTTGCCTGGGACTATGAGGAAATATCAGCTGACAATGCTTAAATCCTGGCTGATGAATCGGCAGTGGAAAATCTGGAGATTGCCATTCCCAAAGCTGAAGTGCTGACCGCAGGGCCGAGCTCTGCTAACCTCTGCTCAGTACCTATAGCATCTTCTGGGTTCCATGGACAGGAGATGGTGAACCTCTATCCCCAGACACCAGTTGCAGAGACAGGGGGTTTAATAGATTTTTCTGCTGAGGAAGAACAACCTGATGAGCCTCTAGCAAAAGAGCGGGTATTGGGGCCAAACTTCACTGTGCTCTGCCCAGCACCAAGGGCAGTATCTGTGGATTTACAAGGAACTTCCCCAGCAGAAGCGCTGGTCACCGGACAGAGGGTTCAAGACCTCTGCCCCACCCCTGTGGCAGTTCCTGGAGGCTCAGGGTGAGAAGATGGCGATCACTCCCTAGCCGCAGATTACAGAATGTATGGACTGTTCAGAGGATGTTATGGATAATGCACCCCCAGCAGAAGTGTTGGCAACAGGGCAGAGTGCTAGCAATCTCTGCCCAGCACCGCAACCAACTGTGGAGTTCCAGGGAGATGGGGCGGTTGGCCCCCCTCCCCAGCAACAAGCTGAGGTGGTAAAGCTTTTACTCCCAGCTGAATCACTGACAGCAGGGAAGGATGCTACTGGCTGCTGCACACAACTACAGCTTAAGCGGATATCGGTGGATGGGACTGTGGTCTCCACTCACAGCAACCCAACAGAAGAGCTGGCAACAGAGCTGAGTGCCCCAGGACTCTGCTCTCAACTAACAGAAGAGGGGGTTCCTGTGGTAGTGGATGGGACTTCGATCTCCACTAACACAACCCAAGAAAATGATGCGGCACTGAGACAGGAGGATGTCGGCTTTGCTTTGCAAGCACCGGGGGATTTTCACCTAGCACCAGTGGATGGGACTTCAGTCTCCACTGGTATACCCCAGAATTGGTTGCCAGTTGGCCCAGATCCCCAACAGCATGATGAACTGAACCCAGCCACCCTGTCTTCTCTCCAGCGGGTGAAAGGACTCCAGGGAGAAGGGCCAGTCCAGGCCTCTCCCCAGCGGCAGGCATGTTCTCTGAGAGAGGCAGAGATTGGCTGGGTGAGTAATGCTCTGTTTGGGACAATTTATTTGGGGTACTGTATGGATACCGGCATTGGGGGACCGGAACTACTGACTAGCTTCAGAGTCAACCCATCTGGTGTCTCCTACTGTGTTAGTCTCCTGCCAAAAGGGGAGATGTGTAACAGGCCTAGCCGGGACAGGGGCTTTTGGAGAGGAATGAATGTGAGCCTCTTGCCGTCCGATTATGGGCCAGGGCCTCAAACCAGGAAGGCGGATGGTTTATCCCGGCAGACAGTCCTGGAACCTTAAGACTACTTTTCCAACATCTTCGAGTGACCCGTTTGGGTCCCACGGCGGCTGTTGGACTGTTTCCCAGGGGAAGTAATGTCATGAATGTCATGGACCTTGGAGTGCTGGAGTGTTTCTACTTGAAATCCTAATTCATGTATTTAAGAAGATGGGACATTACTGGTCGTTCATATTCCAGGATGTCTTGAGATATTACAGGTGATTTTATTCTGACCCCCAACCAGGTGAATAGACTCAGAAGATATACTAATTGTCCATTGTGTAAGCCTGTAGAGGTGTTAATTCAGGTCTGCTCCGAGACCTTTCTATTGTGTACATTGATTACCTCCTGGGGCTTTAGTCTCAATACACATAGTGTTTCTATTCAAGCTATGGGACCAATCCCTGTTGACTATTCCAAGTCCTCATTTGCATGGTTAAGGATGACCTGAGTGAGGACTGCATATACTTTACAATTGACCAATAGGAAAGCGGTTGTTGGGAGCGGTATGTTCCAAATTCTGTATAAAAGTGAGTTGTGTACTTTCAATAAAGGAGTCCTGTTTGAACATACATACAGCCTACCTGGTGTCTGTTCTAATGGGTCCGAACAGCACATAGCTGTAGTTCGGATCCCAGAACCTTGGATGACTGGACCATCAAACGTTGCAATCGGCAATCAGATCCAATAGAAGATGAGGAGTGTCGGGAGGGCAGAACCAAGCGAGCAATGGTCTCGTTACAGTCTTCTATAGGGATGAGCCAAACACCCCCCCAAGGCTATGTGTCTTCTATAGGGATGAGCCAAACACCCCCCAAGGTATGTGTCTTCTATAGGGATGAGCCGAACACCCCCCAAGGTATGTGTCTTCTATAGGGATGAGCCAAACACCTCCCCCCAAGGTATGTGTCTTCTATAGGGATGAGCCAAACACCTCCCCCCAAGGTATGTGTCTTCTATAGGGATGAGCCAAACACCCCCCAAGGTATGTGTCTTCTATAGGGATGAGCCGAACACCCCCCAAGGTATGTGTCTTCTATAGGGATGAGCCAAACACCCCCCAAGGTATGTGTCTTCTATAGGGATGAGCCGAACACCCCCCAAGGTATGTGTCTTCTATAGGGATGAGCCAAACACCCCCCAAGGTATGTGTCTTCTATAGGGATGAGCCGAACACCCCCCAAGGTATGTGTCTTCTATAGGGATGAGCCAAACACCCCCCAAGGTATGTGTCTTCTATAGGGATGAGCCGAACACCCCCCAAGGTATGTGTCTTCTATAGGGATGAGCCAAACACCCCCCAAGGTATGTGTCTTCTATAGGGATGATTTTTTAAATGCTGTGCCTTTAGGTGGCAATTAACACCTTTGGTAACTATAGTGCCACGTCCTAATGAATATTGGAGGAATATAGAGAAAGGAAAAATGGACTTTCTAGGCACCACTAAAGATTCAATAAAATTTATTTTTAATATAAATATTGATAATAAAATTCATATACAGGAATACTGGTAGTATCCTATATACATAAAAAGTATTATAAGAAACAAACTACATAAAACACCACAAGACCAACTGTATAGCCGTTATGACATACCGGTAATTCAAAATCAAACAATGTATCATCAAACTGTGGTGATGGAGAGTTCCATTGCTGGGTGATGTTCTTTGGTTTGTCACTATTTAAGGTCTTGGGTGTTATAAGATCGTTCTTAAAGTGCTCAACATGTTTCGCGGGACTTAGCCGCTTCGTCAGGAGCTTAAATACTATGGGCCAGATTCACGTAGATGAGAGTATCTTTCCTCTGGAGTAACGCTTCTCATTTACGTTACTCTGAAGACCCTTTCAGCGCAAGTCCTGTAATTCACATAGCAGTTGCGCGTAAACTTGCGCCAGAGTAACGATAATGCGCTGGCGTATCCCGACGCAAGTGAAACTGGGTGTGATCATATGTAAATGATGGGCGGAGCCCAGCGCAGAGGCTTACGTTCAGCGCATCATCCACGGAGCATGCGCAGTGAGTGCGGCTCCACTCGCCCCCTTGTGCGCATGCTCACAACTTCCGTCGGCACCACTTCCTGGGAAACGTCAGCGCAATGCGTTCCGCTGGGCGCTTAAAAGCGCTGGCGGAAACGCCATTCCGGCGCAAAAGTAGTTCCATTTCCCCCCACCCCAGGGAAGATACTTTTGCCCTGTAATGGCTGCTCCCGCTACCCCCAAAGAGAGGAGGAACCTAAATTATAATGCCCAGGAGGTCACAGTCATAATATCGGCTATGGAGGCATTTAATGATTTTCTCCATGGGAAAAAAAGCAGGAAGACCAGCCGGGAGAGAAAGCAGGCCATCCTGGACACCATAGCTGCCAGGGTCAATGTGCTGGGGTACTCCACCCGGAGTGCTTCAGACATTCAAAAAAAAATAAATGACCTGCGGCGCAAGGTGAGGGGCAAGGTGTCCACCATTAGGAGCCATGAGAGGGGCACAGGTGGTGGTCCCCCATGTCCTGTCACCCTGACCGCGGAGGAGGAGGTGGTCGCCCGCTGCCTGGACAGGGAGCAGTTGGAGGGGGTCCCAGGCTATGATTCCGTAGAGGAAGGCTCCAGGACAGGTAAGTGATTTTTACCCCCTTTTTGGTGTGTTGCATGTGGGGCGGGGGTGGGTACATGTGCCAAGTGTGTGGGACCACCAACATGTGTCTGCTTTGTGTCATCCACAGATGACGGTGCTGGGCCATCTCGTGCCGGCCAGTCCACCCCAACCCCCCAACGGGATGCTGCTGATGAGGCCCTGGGTGCTGGAGACACCGAGGTGGAGGAGGAGAGTGCCCACACCACTTCAGCAGAGGTGGTTGTGGAGGAGCCTGTCCCTGAACAGGAGTTCATTTTAATGTTGGAGGAGTCCTCCTCCTCTGCAGGGCCCTCTGTGATCCCCTCCCCCATCCTAGGTAGCCCCTCAAGGGCGACTCCATCCCCACGGGGACAACCTTCCTCTGCCCCCAGGAAGGCCACCCGGAAGACCAGGGGGGTGTGTGATTTGGTCGAAGACCAGGTGCTTTTGGACCACGCGAAACAGACCCAGCAAATGGGGGAGATGGCTGGCCACCTAGACAGGGTCGCAGACAGCCTGGGCTCTATGTCACAGCTGCCCAGTCGCGTGCAGGGCGTTGTGACCAGCCTGGGGGAGGTGCAGGCTGATATCCGGCACTTGACATCAGCTGTTCGAGACAACACTGCTGCCATTCGGGAAGAGGGGAGGCAGCGGCAACGTGACCAGCGGCATCAGATCACCCGCCAGCTAAGGATGCAGGCCCAAACAAATCTGTATCTGAGCCGTATCGCTGTGGCATTGGAGGGCATGCAGCCAACAGCTCCCAGGAGTGGCCCACCCGGGGATCAGCCTCCTCCTGATGCCCCCCCACCCCCACCACCACCCACTCCCTCCAGGCAGATGAGGAGCCCGAGAGTGCCCCCAAGGAGGAGCCCCCGTCATCCCAGATGAGGGTTTTTTTTTTGTTTTGGTTGTTATATCTTTTTGTTTATACTCAAGACATGAGTTTATTTTTATTTTTTATTATTATTGTTTATACTCAAGACATGAGTTTATTTGTATTTTTTATTATTATTGTTTATACTCAAGACATGAGTTTTTGTTTATTTTTTTGGGTTCTCAGGTTATGATATTTTTTTTTTTTTTTGATACTGCACACGTTGCAGTGTGAATGGTGTGTGAATGTGAGAGGGTGGCACTCCTGAAAGTAAGGGGTGTCACCCTCGGCCGTGGTGGTGAAGTTAACCCCACGGCTGAATGAATGACGTGTGAAAGGTGTGTGAATGGACAGTGACATCATTGGGGCCTTGACGCTGGCGTTGCTGCTCCCAACTCCTACATGCTGGACTTGGGCTAATCCAATGCGATGTGCATGTGGTGTGTGTGATCTAGGGACATCAGTGGTGTACACGCGTGCATTGTCTGTGTTAGTAATGTTTTGGTTTAGTGTCCAAAGATGCCTACGGCGAGGACCCTCCTGACTGCTCTTCCATCAGCAGACTGGGTGTCCTCTGGCAGGTGGGGACTGTGTGGGTCGGGGGTCAGGTCATCACGTATGTCAATCTGCAGGCCTTTTCTCATAGCAAAGTTGTGCAGAATACAACATGCAGCGATGATCTGACACACGAAGGTAGGGGAATACAATAGGGTCCCCCCAGACTTATCCAGGCAGCGGAAACGGGACTTCAGGAGCCCAAATGTTTGCTCCACCACTGCACGGGTTTTGATGTGTGCTTCATTGTATTTTCTCTCTCCTCTGGTTTGGGGGTTCCGGAAAGGAGTCATTAGATGGGGTCCCAGTGCATATGCAGAGTCACCTGGAAGGGAAAAGACAGGAGGATGTTAGTCATGCATGTGCCACTTCTGTTGTGCATCACGGGAGGGGATAGTCATGCCTGCCACCCATGTCACTCACCAACCAGCCAGCTGTCCCCATACATGTTCTGCTCGAATTCTGCTGGGATGGGGCTCTGACGGTATATGAAGCTGTCATGGCTGGACCCGGGGTGTTTGGCACGGCACGTGCCATATGAGGCGTTGGGCATCGGCTATCACCTGTACGTTGATGGAATGCCAATGCTTCCGATTGCGGTATATGTGCTCTGTGGCACTGGGGGGCTGTAGGGCCACATGTGTGCAATCAATGGCCCCCACAGTGCGTGGGAATCTGGCAATGCTGTAGAAATCTGTCATTGCCTTCAGCCGCAGCTCCTCAGTGGTGGGTCTGATGAACTGGTTGGACATGCGTCTGAGGATTGCAGGGACAACCTGGTGCACACATCTGCTTATGGAGGATTGTGACATCCCAGCCACCACTCCACTTGTACGCTGGAATGATCCACTTGCAAGGAAATGAAGTGTTGCCAGTACCTTCACCAGTGGCTGCACTGCTTGTGAGCGGTGTGTCTTGCTGGTGATGTCACCCTGCAGGGTTGTGGTTAGTTCAAGTATTACATCAGGGCTGAATCTGAAGAGGCGATACACCTCCTCATCCCCCATGCCAAAGAGGTTCATACGAGTGCGGTATATCCTCTCACGTGCCCGCCTCCTCCGTAGCGAGGGACCCAGTACTAGTCTTAGGACCACGAGTGCCCCTGGCATGTTGGCACACAGAGGTGTTGTCCTTGCTAGTGTTGTTGTTCAGCTTGCTAGTTTCGTCGGTAACGCTGCTGTAGCTGCTCTCCTGCTGACCTGTGACCGTCTGGAGTAAAGATAAAGCAGCCTTTTGTAGAAATAACTTTGCGCCGGACGGACCAGATACGCGCGGCGCATGTAGCCAGCGTATGGTGCTAATCCGTTCGCGAATTGGGAAATCTCCCTCATTTGCATATTTGCAGGGGAAATCAATGGGCGCGACTGATGCGCCCAGCGAAAATAAGCGCTGACGATACTCTGGCGTCGGAACGTTCCGCCGGTCGCAAATGTCCCGTTATTGGGCGCATCTAGTTTGGTGGGTACGGGCACATAGAAACGACGGCGCATCATCACAGTTACGCGGCGCATATCCAAATACTCCAGCGCAAATGTTCGTGAATCTGGCCCTTTAATGCAAAATAGAGGTAAGTATGGAAAATGTATAGATACACAGACATCATGTTCTAAAAAATGCCTAAGTAGCATAGTTATCACATTTAGTCTGTGTTTGTTACTTACCAGTTCACTGGTAGTATTAGAAATCAAATGTGGTTTTCACCCAACCTCTCACAAAGGTATTCCACTGCAACACCCAGCCGGGTGGAGGGATAACTATAAATCTGTCAAAAAGCATAATGCGGCATGTTTTGATCCATCAACACGCATAGGAGAGCACATGAACTCAGGGTAAAAGTATAGACATAAGTCAAAAGAAAAGAAGAGGAGGCTTAAACATCAAAGAAAAATTGTTGTGTGTATGCCTGCACATATATATAAGAGAATACATATATGCATGGACTACTTCATAGTCATCCATATGTGAGAAGCCTATAGCATAGAACATTGGTTGCAATCATGGTAATAATTGCAACCTGTGGCTACTATTGGGGAGGGACATATATCCCTGTGTTAATAGAAAATAAGTATAAGCTATTTACAATGATGTTAATTGAATCAAATCCATTACTGAGATCGGCTCATTTATAGTCCTTGCTTTAAGAAAGTATTATCAAATTTCATAATAAACCCTAAAAAAAGGGGGAGAGATGTACAATACTATTGGGTTGAAATAGTTTCTAGATTCTATGACATAGACTTATCAAAGGATATTAAAGTAGGAGATAGGGAATTACAGATGAATAAGTGGGAATAACAGTCAGACTTACTGTGTAATTAGATTGACTGAGATTGGGCACCAATAGGTGTCTCCTAATGAGTTCAGTTTAGGTGGGATCAGCAAAGACAGCACAGCTATTCAGCAATGACAAAGTTGAATGTGCTGTTGGAGTCAATGAGATAAGACACTATTAGGTATATAATGGGGCTAGGCCTGGCAAGCAGTAACTATGCCGTCCAAAGTGTAGAAGTGACTAGCCTTAGATCGAGATTGAATAGATTCGATGCTAGATCTCCAAGTAACGCCGCCTCGCCACTCCAGTGTATGCCTGTGTAGCGAATGGCTGGCATTTTTTTATCAATATTTATATTAAAAATTCATTTTATTGAATCTTTAGTGGTGCCTAGAAAGTCAGTTTTTCCTTTCTCTATATTCCTTCTATAGGGATGAGCCGAACACCCCCCAAGGTATGTGTCTCCTATAGGGATGAGCCGAACACCCCCCAAGGTATGTGTCTCCTATAGGGATGAGCCGAACACCCCCCAAGGTATGTGTCTCCTATAGGGATGAGCCGAACACCCCCCCAAGGTATGCGTCTTCTATAGGAATGAGCCAAACACCCCCCAAGATATGTGTCTTCTATAGGGATGAGCCGAACACCCCCCCAAGGTATGTGTCTCCTATAGGGATGAGCCAAACACCCCCCCCAAGGTATGTGTCTCCTATAGGGATGAGCCGAACACCCCCCCAAGGTATGCGTCTTCTATAGGAATGAGCCAAACACCCCCCAAGATATGTGTCTTCTATAGGGATGAGCCGAACACCCCCAAGGTATGTGTCTATTATAGGGATGAGCTGAACACCCCCCCAAGGTATGTGTCTCCTATAGGGATGAGCCGAACACCCCCCCCCCCCAAGGTATGTGTCTCCTATAGGGATGAGCGGAACACCCCCCAAGGTATGTGTCTTCTATAGGGATGAGCCGAACACCCCCCCCCCCAAGGTATGTGTCTCCTATAGGGATGAGCGGAACACCCCCCAAGGTATGTGTCTTCTATAGGGATGAGCCAAACACCCCCCCCAAGGTATGTGTCTTCTATAGGGATGTGCCAAACACCCCCCCAAGGTATGTGTCTCCTATAGGGATGAGCCGAACACCCCCCAAGGTATGTGTCTCCTATGGGGATGAGCCGATGAGCCGAACCCCCCCAAGGTATGTGTCTTCTATAGGCATGAGCTGTTTCTATTATCAGATAAAGGGCACATTAATGGGCGCCGGCATATGCCTGTTTGCATTTAGGCCTTTGGGAAGAAGAAGATGTTTTTCAGATGCCGTTATACCTCAGCCATGCACACACATGGCTGAGGTATATTGATGATGTCCTGCTGATCTGGACTGGGGACTTAGTTGATCTCCATTATTCCATTGATCAACTCAATATCAACATAAAATTTACCTACACATTCGACAAGTCCCAAATATCTTTTCTGGATCTGAGGATTGGAATCAAAGATGGTGAATTATTTTCTAGCACCTTCCGGAAAGAGACAGCGGCAAATACATTGCTTCAAGCTGATAGCCATCACCCTCAATGGCAGAAAAATGGCATACCGGTAGGTGAGTTTATGAGGATAAAAAGAAACTGCTCTGATCCAGCCACCTATCAAAAAGAGAGCAAGGAATTATATGAGAGATTCCGAGAGAGAGGCTATTCTCATAGGCAAATTAAAACAGCCAAAAGAAAAGTAGCAAAACAAAGTCGTGAAAGCCTACTTAAAGTTGACCCCAGAAGGAAAGAGATTTTGAAAAGCAACCCTGGCCCGGTAAGACTTATAACATCCTTCGGACCCCAATGGAATAAGGTACGAACAATACTAGAAAACCATTGGAACATATTAACCAGTAATCACAATTTGGCTGAAATTGTGGGAGCAAGTCCCAAAATGACAGCTCGCAGAGCAAAAAAATTAGGGGATCTCTTAACCCAATCAGAATACACACAGGGGTAATACAACCTGGCTATCCGAATACCCACGCAGCCTCGGTATGTTCCCTTGCTCCAGATGCCAAATCTGTCCATTTGTGGATCGTACTAAAATTTTCTTTGATGCAAAAGGTGAAAGAGAATTTGAGATCAGAGATCTCATAAATTGCTCAACCGAACGAGTAATATACATGTTGACCTGCCCATGTCCAAAAATCTATATCGGAAAAACAAAGAGACAACTTAAAGTTAGAATTGGGGAACACCTAAGAGAAATTAAAAAGGAGAAAGAAAGGGACCCAGAGAAGGAACGTGAAAGTCCAGTGGCAAAACATTTTGCAAAATATCATGGGGGGAAAAACAGACGGTTTAAAAGTAAAAGGTATCTACTCCTTAGGCCTCGTACACACGAGGGGATATGTCCGATGGACCGTTTCAGCAGACATCTCCGCTCGTGTGTATGGGCTAGCGGACAGATTTCTCCACCCGACAGATTTCAAAGCATGCTTTGAAATCCATCCGGTGGAATCTGTCCGCCCGACATGTCTGCTGGTTAGTACACTTACCAGCAGACATGTCGTCCCCCACCGCCGCCGCGCCGCCGCCGAATGGATTCGGCGCATGCGCGGAAGTGTTTAACTTCCTGGTGCGGTCAAGTGACGGTGACGTGGCGGCGTCAACGTCACCGCCGCGTCACCGCGCCGTCCGGCGGCGGGGAATTTGATCCGATGGTGTGTACACGCCATCGGATCAAACTCCTGATCGGACATATCCGATGGAAATGGTCCGCGGACCGTTTTCATCGGATATGTCCGATCGTGTGTACGAGGCCTTAAAGTTGCCCATGAGAAGGGGGGACTTCGATCGGATCTTACTCCAGAAAGAAAAATGGTGGATATATACTTTAAAATCACTTGCCCCGTTAGGCAGGAACACCGAATTGAGTATGCAACCCTTCCTAGAATAAGTATGGGAGACCTCAGTTACCCCAAAATGTTAGGTAAGGATACCTGACCCTCTCTTCACTCTTATGTCGTAAAAACAAAAAGAAAGGTCTCCTGTACCCGTACTACCTAAATCTCCTTTATATTTTTCCATATTTTAGTAGATGCTTTTGTTTGCCCTGCACCCATGCTTCCTACTGGGTTCCCTCTCTAACTCTAGTCTGTGGGGAAGAAACAGTGGAAAATATAATGCCACTATGAAGGAAGTTTAGAATTCAGTAGCCACACTTTACCTGTCATGCTGTGCCTGCAGTATTTTTTCCAGTATTTTTTCCATTTTTTTTATTTTTTTTCCCCCATTTTTTCTATTTTTTCCATTTATGTTAAATTTACAGGCGGTGTATATATACTTAAGTAGTAATTGTACTCAGAGTCTCAGGTAAGTGCTGAGGAAAGGACTGAGGGGAAACAGGGAAAACGACCTGCGGAGGGAAATTGACCTGAAAGTGTGCCTGGGGTCAGGTGGTCAGTATGCCTAAAAGGGGGCACACCCAAGTGGAAGTAAAAGAAGGAATGCAATAAAAAAGGGGATGGGTGGGTGGGCCACCAGAAAACCGACGCTCAGAAGGAGGAAGTAGGGTGAGTTTAAATACCTCCCGACTCCTCCTACAAATACAGGCTGACCTGCGGTCAGCCTTACACTTATGCTGCTATAAAAGAGGAAAAAATTAGGTGGAGAAGGTAAACGTCACTACAGCAGCCATTAAGACATTTGGTTGGTGTGTGATGGCCTTTGCTTACCTGCAGTACCTCTACATCACCATAGGGAGGGGGGATTTTCTTTGATACCTATTGGTAATATTTATGCTTTATTGTTCTTTGTTGTTTTCTATGTTTTAAGTGTCAATGTAGTTAATGTAAGGGACACAAGACAAAAGATGCATATAACATAGCGATTCAGTGAGACTCTGTATTTCTTTCCATCATTTCATTGGGCCGACGTGTGGACAGTGAACCTAAAAGGAGTGCCGCACGTCAGCTTCTATACGTCCAGACGAAGCGACGCAACTTGCCATTGCGAAACGCGTTGACGTCATACGCTGACGGACGCGACAGCAACAGACCCCAGGTTACAGTGGGGAGACTTTCACCCTATTCGGGAGCTGATTGGAAGCGTCTTTGAGGAGCGAAGAGATTTGTCTCTGTAGGAGTTACTTTCTATACATCGTTTACTGGAGTGCACAGCTATCCGTTACAAGAATCCATCGCCCTAGACCGTGCATCGGATCCTACGAGGTATCCTTTGAACTGAGAGATCTTACAAACAAACGTATTGACGGACTAACCAGATGCCGCTCATGGTCATAGAAGCAGCAGATAGGGAGCTGTGGTGGCTCAACGTGATTGGCACTGCGTTGACAAGCCGTTCACCTCTGCAGCCAAGGGTTCGGATCCCGGTCTCGGTTACATGTGAATTGAGTTTGGTGGTCTCAGGCCGGCTCCCGGTGGGTGTGCTATGCAAGGTACGCCTGTGCTTAGTACGCCCACCCCCCCAAAAACCACCACACTTGCACGCACACTAAATTGGTTTAAAACACACGCACTTTGGCCATGCGGTCTCCTAAAATAAAGAGAGGCGAAGGACCTATGGGGCTGGATGGGTGGGCTAGGCCCCCTCACTCCCTCATAGGGGGAGTCCCTCTGCCCCATTGGGGTCCCGTTGGGCCCCAGTTGGGCTCCCAAGAGGAGCAGGTAGGGCGGGGTGAGTGGGAGGCCCCCCTTCACACCCGCCATTGCCACCAGGGGCATGGAGAAGGATGGATTTCAGGAAACGGGTACGATCGTTCCACTGATACCTTGATTGGGCTCTATTTCATCTGTTTCATCATCACCCATGCAACAGCTTGTGTCTCCAGATCTAATGACATTTGGACAGCCTATAGTGTCCGCACGTTCTCTCATTGGTGCACTACACATGAGTACCCAATAGGGACCAGCTTTTCCATTTTGTCTGGAACTTTGAAAGAATTTATTGCACAGGAAGACTTAGAAGACCTAGATGATTAGTAATCTCCTCATATTATATACTACCTCGGACTATGCTCATCTAGACTAGGTGGAATCTAATCATCAATTTTGATCTGATTTTAGGGTAGAATTGATTACCCCCACCAATATTGATATTAGTTAGTTTGACCATTGGTCCATCCGCTCTAATTTGATCAGCCCCATTTATACACATCTCCCCCGGGGTCCCCCCCGCTGTTATCCCCTAGGATTTATCTTTCATTGCCACCCATTCCAAGGCAATATTATCCTGGGGAACATCAGCGGGACTAATTCTTGCCAGCCTCCGGACAGTTGTCCATAATTGTTGTCCCTGTCATTGTTTTGTGTGTCTCATTGTTAGCCCCAGCTAGTGAACCATTATCTCACAGGTGCAATTGTGGCCGGCCAATCAACAGCTGATTAATTTAGTATAACCTGTTCAAGTTTTTGAACTTTTTACACATCTGAGATTGTATTTAACTAATTTATTATACTGTCTTAACTATACCATAATAAAATTCTATTTTATATTCAGTTATTGTCCGTCACTGCCTTTATAGCCGCTTGGCCCGTAGAGGCACCCCACCTTGGTGCTTCTATTGGGACCGAACCCTTTCTTATACGTATGCTTTGGCTATGGTGGTGACCTCCTGCCAGGAGGAGTGACTACCTGAATCATTTAATTGTATTTGATTGCTTTTTTTTTTTTTTATAATTCTTTATTTTATAGCATTTTCCACTCTTATTTCCTCTTTATACAAAAAAGAAAGTAAATGACTACAATTTGACACTTTTCTTTAGACATTTTCTCATTGGTCATTGTGCTTCTTAACAAAATTCCAAAATTCTGCCATCATATCTACTGTATATAGCTATAGCATCATACACTTCCTATTCCCCATATCTACCCTTCCTTCTAAGTCGCTATCCCCCCCCCCCCCCCCGTTTTCCCCCAAAACAAACAAAAAAAAAAGAAAAGGAACTCCTCCAATCCTCCTCCTCCTTCAAAGGTCTCGCTCTCTGAATCTTATATAGGGAGTCCACACTTGGCTATACTTCCCCTCTTGTTCTCTTATTCCCATCGTCAGGTTCTCCATCTGCTGAATTTCTGTTACTCTGCCCAGCCATTGCTGTCTAGTCGGCGCAAGCGTACTTTTCCACAAAATTGGAATGCATGCCCTTGCCGCTGTCAGCAAATGTCTAAGCAGAGAATTTTTACATTTTACCATGGAAATTGGAAAGTCCAAAAGTAGATAGGTAGCTGGATTATCTCCCAGATCTACCTCTATGATTTCTTTTACCGTTTCGGTGGCCATTATCCAAAAATCTCTCAACTTTGGACACTCCCAGAATACATGTAACATGGTACCCTCTCCTTCTCCACACCGCCAGCACCGGTCTGATAAATCGGGGAATATCCTTTTTAATGCGACAGGGGTTTTATACCATCTAGTCAGGATCTTATAAGCACCCTCTTGATATCTGGTAGCGAGAGAAGCTTTGTGTGTAAAATTGAAGATTTTTATTCTCTGCGTCTCTGAAAATTTAGTCCCCAATTCTTTTTCCCAGGCTAAAATAAATAGTAATTCTTTTGGGGCTATTGACTCTTCTAAAAGAGTATACATTAAAGACAGACCATGTCTCAGTGAGTCACCCTTCAAGCATAGTTCCTCATATCTTGAGAGGTCTCTGGTTGCTTTGCCTAGTGGATTCATTGCTCTAATAGCAGCTTTTAATTGGTTTGATCTCATTGAGTCTATTTCCCTATTAAATACCTCTTCCCTTTCTCCCCCACTGCTCCTTTGATTCCCATCTTCAAAGTGTATTAGCCTGCTCATTCCCGAGTGTCTAAGATTATTAAAATGTAGGTCTGTGAGGCCTAATTGGAATCTAGGGTTTCCCAGCACCGGGAGTAGTGGGCTTGGCTGTTCCGAGATTTTCGTTTTCTTAAATATTTTTTTTATGACTCGTAGTGTGGCTCCTATAGTGGGGTGTTTTTTCACTTCTTGTGGTATATCTACCTCTTGGATCCATGCCATTCCCTCTAAAGGAATGTTCGTGATTTTTTGCTCCATATGTATCCATGGTTTTGCCTTCTGTTGGGTACACCACTCCACCACCCTTGCCATATGGGACGCATCATGGTATCCCATTGGGTCTGGAAGTCCCACCCCTCCTCTTTCCTTTGGCAACGTCAGAATCTCTCGCCGTATTCTAGGTGCTTTCCCTGCCCAGATGAACTTAGCGAATCTAGTGTCCATAATTGTTGTCCCTGTCTGTCCCTGTCATTGTTTTGTGTGTCTCATTGTTAGCGCCAGCTAGTGAACCATTATCTCACAGGTGCAATTGTGGCCGGCCAATCAACAGCTGATTAATTTAGTATAACCTGTTCAAGTTTTTGAACTTTTTACACATCTGAGATTGTATTTAAATAATTTATTATACTATCTTAACTATACCATAATACAATTCTATTTTATATTCAGTTATTGTCCGTCACTGCCTTTATAGCCGCTTGGCCCGTAGAGGCACCCCAAACTTGGTGCTTCTATTGGGACCGAACCCTTTCTTATACGTATGCTTTGGCTATGGTGGTGACCTCCTGCCAGGAGGAGTGACTACCTGAATCATTTAATTGTATTTGATTGCTTTTGAGGCGGTGTTCAATATGTTACATTTATGATCTGAACACCCCCCCAAGGTATGTGTCTCGTATTACATTGAGAAATATGAAGAGAAGGTCGGGGGAGGGAACTCTTTGTGTTTTTCTTTCAGGTTGACAAACCGGTTCAGATAAAATGTGGTAATTGTGGGACGAGACTTCCCGATAGTTCTAAGAAACTTCTCTGTGATAATTGTATCTCAGGTGTTGGAGGTTCTGAGTCAGCGGCCTCCACCGTGCCGAGAAAAATTATTCATACCCCTTGAAATTCCCCACATGAAATGTATTTTATTGGGATGTGAGAGACACAAAGTATCACCTGATTGTGAAGTGGAAGGAAAATGATACAAATAAATCTGTGAAAAGTGTGGGGGGAGGGGGGGGATTTGTATGGCGCCCCCTTTAGGCTGGGATCACACTGGTGGGGTGCTCCGGATTCCGGTACAAATGACATGAGAACTCAATGCGGTGTGAATTGATCCGTACATTATGTATGGCTCGGTCCGCTCCGGGTCCCCACCAAAAACATGCAGGACCCTTTATTGTCCGCACTGGAATCGGATCGGACGTGCGTTGGCACTGCGTTCTGCAAACCGATTTGGGGGCGTCAGTAACTTTATATCGACACCGACATTGAGTGTGAACTGCCTGAGATTCTGATGGGGTGTGGGGACCCGGCCTTACTCCGACACCCCCAACTAAGATCTAAAGCATGGGTCTTCAAACTACGGCCCTCCAGTTGTTCAGGAACTACAATTCCCATAATGCCTAGTAATGTCTGTGAATGTCAGTGTGTTACAATGCCTCATGGGATGTGTAGTTCTACAACATCTGGAGGGCCGTAGTTTGAGGATCCCTGATCTAGAGGAACAATTGCCTTCAGAAGTCACCTAATTAGTAAATAGAGTCCCACCTCTGTGTCATGTAATCTCAGTATAAATACAGCTGTTCTGTGAGGCCCTAAGAGGTTTGTTAGAGAACCTTAGTGAACAAACAGCATCATGAAGGCTGAGGAACACACCAGCCAGGTCAGGGATAAAGTTGTGGAAAAGTTGAACCCCCTTCACGCCGATGTAACACATATATATATATATATACGGTCTTGTGAGTCAAGTGGTTGTAGCGGGATGATCTGCAGCTGCAGGAATCACCCCGATACCGTTTTTTAGAGTGATAATTGACTTACTTGATGTGGTTAATCAGCCGATCGGCTGTTATTACAAGCAGCAGTAGGGGAGGTCCCTCCCCCCACTTACTGCGGCTCATCCCATCCCACCAGGAGGCCCGAGCGACCACCCGGCATGTCCGCCGGCTGGCTGGAGAACCCAACAAAGACGGAATCGGCTTTTGATCGAGTCTCGGATCCGGTAACCCGGAAGTGATGTCATAATGACATTTACTGGAGCCTTAAAGGTGACAGATTTAAAGGGAATGTCGGCATTCAAAACACCCAAACTTGACATTCTGATGGCTTCTAAGTGCAAAGGAGGGATTTGGGGTCTTGTAGATCCTCCAAAATAATACCTGAGACACGCCTGTTACTGTCACATGGGATGTTTACATTTCTTCTGACCGCCACCCATTGGTGGGAGGATCCCACGTCTGCAGGGCGGAGATAGACCAGCGATCTTTACCAAGTGATCGGTGCCACACTGAGAAGAGACCACACCCACCAACAGTTTAGCCGCCGCTGATGTGAGCGGTGAAAGCCCCGCCCCATTGCCGCTTAAGCCCGCCGGGAACAAGTACAGCGCCGTCCAAAAGTATTCACCCCCTTGCATTTTTGTTGTTTGGTTGTCTCACATCCTGGAATAACACGGATTGTTTGAGGATTTGCATCATTTCATTTACAGAACACGCCCACAACTTTGAAGATTTTTTTTTATTGTAAAGCAAACAACAAATAGGACAAAATAACAGAAAAGGTCAATGTGCATAAGTATTCACCCCCCTAACCACTTTACAACCGCCCTATAGGCAAAGTACGTCTACAGGGCGGTTGCTTAACTCTGGGAGGCCGTTAATTATTTTTTTTTACAGAAAAATGGGAGGCCATTAATTAACCGTCTCCTTGATTCGCGCTCGCGCGCACCCCCTGAGGCGCGCACACGGGTGTGTCCGTGACCACCGCTGATAGCGGCGGTTTACCACATGATCGCTCTGTCCAATGACGGAGCGATCACTTGTAAACAAGCCGGCGTCATTTGATGACGCAGGTTCCTCCCACCCCTCTCTGTACCGATCGGTACAGTGTGAGAGGAGAGGGGGGGAGCGGATGTCAGCGGCAGTGCTGTGGGCTGGATCTGTGACAAATGTAGTCACAGATCCAGCCATCCATCCCTCCCTGCTCAGCCATCCCTGCTGCAATGCAATGCTGGGCAATACTCTGGGGGCCAATACTCTGCAAACTGTGGGCAATACTCTGCTGGGCAATACTCTGGGAGCCAATACTCTGAAAACTGTGGGCAATACTCTGCAAATACTCTGGGCAATACTCTGCATACACTCTGGGCAATACTCAGAGCAATACTCTGCATACACTCTGGGCAATACTCAGGGCAATACTCTGCATACACTCTGGGCAATACTCTGAATACACTCTGGGCAATACTCTGGGCAATGCTCTGAATACACTCTGGGCAATACTCTGGGCAATACTCTGCATACACTCTGGGCAATACTCTGCATACACTCTGGGCAATACTCTGCATACACTCTGGGCAATACTCTGCATACACTCTGGGCAATACTCTGCATACACTCTGGGCAATACTCTGCATACACTCTGGGCAATACTCTGAATACACTCTGGGCAATACTCTGCATACACTCTGGGCAATACTCTGCATACACTCTGGGCAATACTCTGCATACACTCTGGGCAATACTCTGCATACACTCTGGGCAATACTCTGCATACACTCTGGGCAATACTCTGAATACACTCTGGGCAATACTCTGCATACACTCTGAGCAATACTCTGCATACACTCTGGGCAATACTCTGAATACACTCTGGGCAATACTCTGCATACACTCTGAGCAATACTCTGGGCAATACTCTGCATACACTCTGGGCAATACTCTGGGCAATACTCTGCATACACTCTGGGCAATACTCTGCATACACTCTGGGCAATACTCTGAATACACTCTGGGCAATACTCTGAATACACTCTGGGCAATACTCTGGGCAATACTCTGCATACACTCTGGGCAATACTCTGCATACACTCTGGGCAATACTCTGAATACACTCTGGGCAATACTCTGAATACACTCTGGGCAATACTCTGGGCAATACTCTGCATACACTCTGGGCAATACTCTGCATACACTCTGGGCAATACTCTGGGCAATACTCTGAATACACTCTGGGCAATACTCTGGGCAATACTCTGAATACACTCTGGGCAATACTCTGGGCAATACTCTGCATACACTCTGGGCAATACTCTGAATACACTCTGGGCAATACTCTGGGCAATACTCTGCATACACTCTGGGCAATACTCTGGGCAATACTCTGGGCAATACTCTGCATACACTCTGGAAATTTGGAAATTAAAACATTTGGGAATACGAAAATTTGGAATTAAGAAATTTCTAAAAATTCATTAAATAACGAATTAGAAACAAAATGAATTGCACATGTCTAATTCTATCCCCTATTTTGTAGATGTTATAACTTTTGCGCAAACCAATCATTTCTTTAACCAAAAATATGTAGAAAAAAAAAATATCGGCCTAAACTGAGGAAAAAAATAGCTTTTAAAAAAAAGTATATTTATTGTCGCCCTTTTTTTTTTAATAGCACAAAAAATAGAAAGATGATCAAATAACACCAAAATAAATCTCTATTTGTGGGGAAAAAATGCATCAATTCTGTTTGGGTACAACGTCGCACATCCGCGCAATTGTCAGTTAAAGCGACGCAGTGCCGAATCGCTAAAAATTGCCTGGTCAGGAAGGGGGTAAATCTTCCGGGGTTGAAGTGGTTAAATTGTGTGTCTAGACAAATCCTATTGTTCTAGATTTGGATGGATTTGGGGGAGGATTAGGACCCCTGTCATGTTTTTACTGGTTTCCGGGACTCCATTAGAGAGATTTCCCCTCACTTCTTGTCCTGGTGACAACGTTTTATCAGACAGGAAATAAAGGAAAATCTACACCAGGGACACAGACAGAAATAAAGACCTGACAGGGGTTCTAATCCTTCCCCTACTCTACTACAGAAAAGGATTTTTATTTCTGTCTGTGTTGCTGTTGGAGAGTTCCCCTCACTTCCTGTCTGATAAAATGTTGTCACCAGGACAGGAAGTGAGGGGGAATCTCTATATGAAGCCCCAGATAGCAGAAAAGTCTGACAGAGGTTCTAATCCTCCCCCACTCCATCCAAAGCTGAAAAAATCCTTTCTTCTATAGATACACAGTGATGGTGGAGACCCCAGGGCCGTCCTCCTGATCCTGGCTACACTATGTAGTGTGTCACTGACCCAGAACAAGCATGCAGCCAGTGAAGGATGAACACTCTGCCCTCCTGCATGCTTGTTCCTGGTCAGTGACACACGAGGTAGTGAAGTGAGGTTTAGGATGAAGATGACGGCCCCGGAACCTGCAGCTTTATAAATCAATCAGTCATGTTTCCTGTCCTCTGCTCCCTCCTATTGGATGAGTATTGCACCAATCACCAATCAGATAATCCCCCTTGTGATGTCTCTGGGCAGATCTCTCACTTCTGACTCCCCCCACATATCTTTATACAACCTCCCAGTACCCTTCCCCCTACATATACCCCAGCATAGAGGGGCTCAGTGAAGGTGGTGGTGAAGGTGTGGACATGTCGGATCGGGTCACACAGATCATAAAAGGAGATCCGCCCGGTCTCATAATCCAGATCTATCCCGACTCTCTCACTGGAGACATCGCCGGGTAATCGGATCTCATTACTGTCATGTATCACTGAGCACTGATTACCCCCCCACCTCTCCAAACACCAGGACTTCTTATTACATCCAATCAGTGACTGACCTCCTCTCCTGTCTATACTGGGGTAACACATCCCGACTCTCCAGAACACTGCCCCCCAGACATCCACTTCCCAGTAATGTCTCCCTGAGGAGAACCTCTGACTGCTCATCACCTGATTATACAGAAATCTCTCTGGTGTTTCTGGGCGATTCTGATGTGATAATGAGGAGGATGCAGTTTTCCTGTCATCTGATATATGGAGATCATTAGCAGCTGTCCTCACATCCAGTAATATGTCTATAACCCCCGACACCCCCGATGTTTGCTGTACAGCCCCAATATTTGGTCCTCCAGCCTGGAGGTGTGAGTTTTGTATGGTGGGGGAGGGATGGGTGTGTGGTCTGTATGGTTGTATGGTGGGGGAGGGTTGGGGGTGTGGCCTGGATGGTTCAGCATTGGTGTGACCTTTGCCCCCTGTAGTAGAGTGTGGATAGACATGTGTGCCTGTACATTTCTCTACATTTACCCCAGACATGATATCAGATAAACCTGTGTGTAATGTGTGTGAGATCCCCGCCACATCCAGATCCCCTCCATCATGGAGGAGGTTATCACGTCTCTCTCTGTCCTCCTCATCATCTCCATCCTCAGTATCACACAAGTCACCTGTGTCTGATTCCTGGAGGACAGTCAGTGGATCTGTCATGTTACACAGCTCCTCAATGTCCCCCATCTTCCTGGACAGCTCCTCCTTCTTTATTTCCAGATCCTGGAGCAGATCATTTATTAACACGGAGATCCGCTCTGCCTGCCCGGAGATGTCCCTCAGGACTCTCTTCTCCAGGTCTTCCAGACGTCTCCTGAGGTCTCTGAACAGGACAGTGACTCTGTTTCATCATCTGCTTTTCCTTGTACTTTCCTCCTGTGTTCCTGCAGACTCTTTTCTCCATCTCCTTTCTCTCTGTCATCAGTTTCTGCAGAACATTTCTCAGTTTCTTCTTCTTCATCTCAGAGGCCTCATCCAGAGTCTCCACCTGGTGTCCCCGATGTTCTCCATCCAGCCTGCAGTACACACAGATACAGGAGGAGTCCTCAGTGCAGTAATACTCCAGGATCTTCTTATGGACGGAGCATTTCCTGTTCTCCAGGGAAGTGGTGGGGTCACATAAGACGTGTTCTGGTGACTTGCTGTGGACTCTCAGGTGATTGTCACACAGAGAAGCGTCACAATGCAGACAGGATATGACAGCAGGTACAGGAGTGTGAATACAGTAAGTACAGAAGACCCCGGACTCCTCCTGATCTGGATGGGTGAACAGGAAATTCTCCACTATGTTACGTAGTGTTATATTCCTCCGCAGTGCAGGCCGATCCTGGAACTCTTCTCTACAATCAGGACAGGAATAACCTCTAGACCCCTCCTGTGTATCCAACACACGACCAATACAGTCCCGGCAGAAGTTGTGTCCACATTTCAGGGTCACAGGATCTGTATAAATGTTCAGACAGCCGGAACATTCCAGCTCCTTCCTCAGATCAGCAGACGCCATCGCTGAGAGCAGAAGAGAGAAATGACACTAAAGTCTCTGACACTCAGTAACCAGTTCTGTACATTCCTACACAGGGAGGGGCTGAGACACGGAGTCATAGGAATCCTTATACAGAGGAACACGGATAATACACGGGAGGGTTCCTGACAATAATCTCCTATCTGGGGGGAGGGGCTGAGACTGAGACACGGAGTCATAGGAATCCTTATACACAGGAACACAGATAATACAGTATGTCACAAAATAAGTACACCCCTCTCTCACATTTGTGTAAATCTTTTAATGTGGAAAAACTGAAGAAATGAAACTTTGCTACAATGTTGTGTAGTGAATGCACAGCTTGTATAATAGTGTAAATTTGCTGTCCCCTCAAAATAATTCAACACACAGCCATTAATGTCTAAACCAATGGCAACAAAAGGGAGTACACCCCTAACTGAAAAGGTCCTAATTGGACCCAAATAGCCATTTTCCCTCCCCCGGTGTCATGTTACTCGTTAGTGTTACAAGGTCTTAGGTGTGAATGGGGAGCAGGTGTGATAAATTTGGTGTTATCGCTCTCACTCTCTCATACTGGTCACTGGAAGTACAACATGGCACCTCATGGCAAAGAACTCTCTGAGGATCTGAAAAAAAGAATTGTTGCTTTAGATAAAGATGGCCGAGGAGATAAGAAGATTGCCAAGACCCTGAAACTGAGCTGCAGCACGGTGGCCAAGACCATTCAGCGGTATAACAGGACGGGTGCCACTTACAACAGGCCTCACCATGGTCCTCCAAAGAGGTTGAGGTCACGTTCTCAGCGTCATATCCAGAGGTTGTCTTTGGGAAATGGACGTATGAGTGCTGCCAGCATTGCTGCAGAGTAGGGATGAGCTTTGTGTTCGAGTTGAACTCACATTCGACTCGAACATCGTATGTTCAATCGTTCATCGAATTACGAACGTTATGGGCCGTTCGCACCAAATTCAAATGGCATGTCATGGCCCATAATTTACTGCGGCATTGCAGTGTATTGCTGGCTGATGATTGGCAAAGCATGCACTATGACCCGCATGCTTGGCCAATTATGGCTTAGGGGGTTTAGTATACGCCCACACTATATAAGACTGCCTGGAAGTCGGCCTTGTGTAGTGTGTTGCGGTGGTTTATAGAGAGAGAGAGTCATTTTTGGGAGTTAGATAGAGCAGGCAGGCTAGTTAGTTAGAGTTACAGTGTGTAGAGGATATATATGCATCCCAGGTGTTGTATATATATTTATACACTGTATTGAATTTAGCCTGATCCGCTCTGTATTGTGTATTGTGCTAGCTGCACTATTTTCACTTGGTGTACAGTGTGCACCTAAAGATACATCAATAGATTGGCTGGTGTACTCATATAAATACCACAGGCAGGAATCCGCAGGTATTGTCAGTATTTGTGTAGCTACATCTCCCTGCAGGCCATTAGTATGTCTGGAAGGGCAAGGAGGCCCAAGCTGATAAAAGAGGGCAAGCAGGCTCTGCGTCTAGAAGCAATAGTACTGGTCGTGGACACAGTGCATCTTCATCAGCACGTGGCCGTGGGACACGCTCGACGTTTTTTTTTTCCGCAGCTGGTCGTGTCGAGACGCAACATGCCAAAGACTTGGTAGAGTGGATGACCAAGCAATCCCCATCCTCTCTCACCCAGGCTCAGGCAAAGCAGCTGCCAATGTGGCTTCTTCCCTCTGCTCAATGGTATCAGTTACTCCTTCCCTAGCCCCACCATGACCTCCTGAGGAGTCCCCTGAACTGTTTGACCACAGGGTTGGGTACACTGGAGGAGAAGGAGGCACATCCTTAACAAGGCAAGATGCCCTCCAGGGGCCAGGTTAAGGGCAGCACACCGACTGCATCACAACGCAAAGCTCTGCATGTGCAGGGCGCTGCTGTCTCTCAGTGTTATTCCAAAAGTTCTTTTGTGTGGGCCTTTTTTGAGATGAGTGCATGAGATCACACCGCTGCTATTTGCAACATATGTCGAAAGCGTATCTCGCGTGGCCAAAACATCACCCGCTTGGGCACCACATGCTTGACCAGACTTATGTCGACCTGCCATGCAGTTCGTTGACAAGCATACCTGAAAGACCCACACCAAAGAACAAAGCCGACCTCCCCTTTCCCCTCATCACCTGGGATCTCCAACCCCACTATCCCTCAGTTCTCTCCCAGCCATCCACATGCCCAGCAGTTGAATGCTAGCTTTGTGAAATTGCTAGCACTTCAACTGCTGCCTTTTCAGTTGTCAGATTCTGACCCCTTCCGTGAGTTTGTGGAATGTGCGGTACCTCAGTGGCAAGTTCCCAAACGCCACTTTTTCTCACGGAAGGGGATTCCGGCTCTCTACTGGCATGTGGAAGGCAATGTCCATGCCTCGCTGGACAGGGCGGTCAGTGGTAAGGTGCATATTACCGCTGACTCATGGTCCAGCAGGCAAGGACAGGGACGTTGCCTCTCTTTCACAGCACATTGGGTGACTCTGCTGGCAGCTGGGAAGGATGCAGGGCAAGGTACAGTAGTGTTGGAGGTTGTTCCGTCACCACGCCTCCAAAATGCTACTACTGGTTGTGACACACCTCTCTCCTCCACCCCTCCTCTTCTTCCTTTGTGGCCTCTTCGTGTGCTGATGTCTCCTCGGAACCAGCAGTGCTCCGTAGACATTCAAGGTGCTATGCAGGTACGCAGGCAAAGAGATGCCATGCAGTGTTTGAGCTGGTGTGCTTGGGGGACAGGAGCCAAAACTAGGGCAGAGGTTCTGTCAGCTCTGCAGGGTCAGGCTCAGAGATGGTTGACGCCATGCCAGCTTAAGCCAGGAATGGTGGTTAGCGACAATGGCACCAACCTCCTCTCCGCCCTGCAACAGGGACAACTAATCCATGTGCCCTGTTTTGCTCATGTTCTGAATTTGGTGATGCAGCGGTTCTTGGGCAGGTACCCAGGCTTACATGATGTCCTAAAGCAGGCCAGGAAAGTCTGTGTGCATTTCCGACGGTCATATAATGCCAATCATCGGTCAAGTCCTGGAGAAAAAAGTGTGAGAACTCCCACTCAAGATCCACTCCCCCACCAAAAAAAAAAAAAAAAAGATACGCTCCTATGCATAATTTCTAAATCCTGCAATAACTTGTGGCAGACCACTGCAATGTCTACTGGGAACAATGACAAAAGCTCCCAGGAGACATTGAGGCATCAAGGAAGTGACGGAATATCCGCACACTACCCGATGAATCCATATACAGGAAGCAGCCAGTAACATAAAGGATTACTAAGGTTCGCCTGCCCCTGACAGTGACTCGAGCTGGGCATCGCCGCTTAGTGAAGGATTGGCTTGGGCGGCTCGGCTGCTCTAGTCCTGCAAAGGGAACTGAGTTCCTGCTGTGAAAAAAGTGCTGGAACTCCATTCCCACGCGTTCCCGCAGGACTTGAGCCCTGATGCCAGTGCTCGGCTGGCAGACCTCTAAAAGGAATACAACCTGCCAAAGAACCGCCTAATATGTGACATGCCCACCAGGTGGAACTCTTTGTTGGCCATGCTGCAGCAGCTGCACACGCAGCAGAGGGTCATCAATGAGTATCTGTGCCAATATGGCAGCAGGACAGGTTCAGGGGAGCTTGTTTTTTTCCCCCACGCCAGTGGGCCTTGATCAGGGATGCATGCGCTGTCCTGTCACCATTTGAGGAGGCCACAAGGATGGTGAGCAGTGACAGTGCATGCATCGGTGACACTGTGAATGAATGAATGAAAACTTATATAGCGCGGCACATGCAAACTGAATTGCCTCTGGGCGCTTGGTGTTCCTGTCTCCTTTGGTATCAAAAGAGATGAGTCTTGATCTTTCTCCCTAACGCTAAGTGATTCTCCTCCAACCGAATGCTGGTTGGTAAAGCATTCCATAGTCTGGGCCCTTGGATCGCGAATCGTCTTTCTCCTTTGGACTTGTAGTTGGCTGGCGGAATCTGGAGTAGGTTTTGATTGGTGGATCGCAAGATGCGATTGGGATTGTGAGCTTTTATTTTATCGCATAAATACTGGGGAGCATTCCCATTGATACATCTATGCGTAAGACAGAGTGCTTTAAAAGCAATTCTGTCTTTTACTGGCAGCCAATGAAGGGCTCTTAGCGAAGGTGAGATTGATTCACAGGGTCTTTTCCCAGTCACAAGTCTGGCGGCCGTATTCTGAACGACCTGCAGACGAGGGATTTGGTACTTGGGGAGTCCCTCTTATCCACATGTTGGAGCACACGCTGCATGGAATAATGGACAGGGCCCTTGAGGCAGAACAGAGAGAGGACTTCCTTACCTCTCAGGGCCCCCTTTATCCAGACAGTGTTCCTGCTTGCCCGCCTATTGCACAGGAAGAGCAGGAGGAGGATTGCGTCAGCATGGAGGTGGAGCCTAGCACTCAGCATCAGCAACAGTCTTCAAAGGATCAATTACAGTCCCAAGGAACACGTGGACTTGTACGTGGCTGGGATGAGGTGGCTGCGGATCCTGTTATTCTCAGTGACCCAGAGGACTGTGCCCCGAATGCCTCTGCAAACCTACGCTGCAAGGCCTCCCTGATCCTGCAAAGCCTGCGTAAGGATCCTCGTGTACATGCTATCAAGGAGAGGGATCATTACTGGCTGGCGACTCTTCTTGATTCACGTTACAAGGGTAAGGTTGCGGAGCTTATCTTGCCATCGCAGAGGGAGCAGAAGATGAAACTTCTGCGGGAGGTCTGTGCAACGCGTTCCCAGATACTGGGAGGTTACAAAATCCTGGTCCTGGACAATAGTCCTCCCCGATGCGTTTCTCATTACAATGAAGCCCTATTTATACATTGGCTATTCATTTAAAGTGGATGTAAACCCCCCCCCCCCCCCCAATTTTTTTTTTTTTTTTAGGTCACAATGTAGAGTATAAGATTTCCTATCATCTGTGCCCAGTCTTGCCACACAGAGTTAATCCAGATCTGAGAAATCTTCTTTTATGTTCAGTGAAAATGAACAGCCTTCCAGATAAAACCCTGCCTAAATTCAAAAATCCGTTTTCTTTCTTCTTGCTTTGAGTGAGAGGTTATTTACAAATATAGCTAGCACATGTTTATCATATGTTATGTTATGTTTATCATAACATGAGGTGATATAACATCATAACACATCCTGGTAATATACAATGAACTTTGGATCACCTCTTGTTATGATAAACATGTCCAAGCTAGATATGTAAATAACCCGTCACTGAAAGCAAAAACAGAGAAACGGACTTTATAATTTGGCAAGTTTTTATCTGGAATTCTGTTAATTTGCACTGAACTTTAAAAGAGGATTACTCAGCGCTGGATTAACTCTGTGTGACAAGACTGGGCACAGATGAAAGGAAATCTTATACTCTTTTTTTTTTTAATTTCAATATGTTTATTGTTTTTCAATCTTTAAAATGTCGTATTTACTTACAAATTATCAACAAGTGCATTGTGCATGAAAGTGGACAAGTAAATACCATCACTTAATGTTATGTACGCAGAGTGAATTAGCATTCCATTACCCACCCCCCCCCCCCCCATCTTCCCTCCCTCCCACCCCTCTAGTATTGCCCCCCTCCCCTACCCCACATATATCTATTTTTACTTTGGTTTTGCTTTGCTACCTATTATGCAAGTGCGTTAATCTAAATTATTCCCAGGGGTCTAAGGAATAGAAAAAGGGGTCCAAAAGGAGA
This sequence comes from Rana kukunoris, assembly GCA_029574335.1. Lineage (NCBI taxonomy): Eukaryota > Metazoa > Chordata > Amphibia > Anura > Ranidae > Rana > Rana kukunoris. The sequence goes on along the minus strand of CM056049.1, from coordinate 744,837,650 downwards.
GCAGCGGGAGATAAACCCATCCATGGAGAGAGGGGGAAAAAAAAGGGAAATTGCATCCAAGAGAGGGTCAGAGTTTAATCCACCTTATAGTTAATGTCTAAATGTTAATAGTTTTCTGTGTTCTGGGACAGAAGACTAGGGGATGTTACGGGCCGTACCAACAATTTGCCACTAGAGAGGGAATCCTATATCTCTCAGCCAGGGTCCCCACACTCGTTCAAACCTTTTGTGGTTCCCTTGTTTAATAAAGGCCACTCTCTCACTCCAAATCAGAGTGATGATGGTTTAGGTCCAATTCCTAACAGAAGGGGGGGGCATGCGCCTACCATCTCTGAGCAATTAACTTGTGTGCCTGGAATAGGCCTCGCAGTACGCCTTCCAATGCTCCCGGTGGAACTCTATGGTCTTCCATGTCTCCTAGAAGGCAGGTTCTAGCGTCTGGCTCTAGTGAGGTCTTAAAGATGTTATTAAGTTTATTTATGCCTTCTGTCCAATATCTGAAGAGCTTAGGGCATCTCCAGAACATATGGACAAGGTCGCCTGTAGCCTTGCATCTAGGACATTCATCTTTTTGGTTCCAACCCAGTTGAATTTTTTTTTTTTTTTAGGGGTATAGTAGACACGATGTATTAGGAATAAGTGGGACAGTCTCTGTGCTGGGGCAATAGATACCAGGGCCCCTCTACTTAGGATTCTACTCCACTGCTCTGACGTTATCAATTGCGTGCTGGGCAAGCTCTGGCCAGTGATCCATCCTCAAGACCCAGTAAGCCAGAGGATTTTTGGTGGGGAAGGTGTCCAAGTCGGATCTTGCCCCTAGGTATTCCCGGGGCCATGTAAACCAGACGCTGGCGATGGTTTCTGGAACCGGTCAGACCTTGGGGCTGCGGACTAAAAAACTGCCTGAATGCATCGGTCAGACGACCACCTTCTCCACCGCCCCTTCTGTGACTCACCGAAGCCTCAGCAAGACGTTGTCCAGAGCCAGGTTTTGGTAATCCCTCCGGTTCTGGGGACGCATTGCACAGACCCTTCTGCAAGGCCTCCCGCAGAAGTTTCATCTTCTGCAGCCTCTGCGATGGCAGCATAAGGTCCGCAACCTTACTCTTGTAACGTGGATCAAGGAGAGTCGCCAGCCAGTAATGATCCCTCTTCTTAATAGCACGTACACGAGGATCCTTACGCAGGCTTTGCAGGATCAGGGAGGCTATGCAGCGTAAGTTTTCAGAGGCATTCGGGGCACAGTCCTCTGGGTCACTGAGGACGACAGGATCCAAAGGCACCTCATCCCAGCCACGTAAAAGTTCACATGCTCCTTGGGACTGTAAATGATCCCTTGAAGACTGCTGCTGCTGAGTGCTGGGCTCCACCTCCATGCTGCTGATACAATCCTCCTCCTCCTCCTCCTTCTCTTCCTGTGTGCTAGGTGGGCAAGCAGGACCACTGTCTGGGTAAAGGGGGCCTTGAGAGGTAAGGAAGTCCTCCTATTCCTCCCTCTGTTCTGCCTCAAGGGCCCTGTCCATTATTCCACGTAGCATGTGCTCCAACATGTGAATAAGAGGGACAGTCTCACTGATGCATGCACTGTCACTGCTCACCATCCTCGTGGCCTCCTCAAATGGTGACAGGACAGTGCATGCATCCCTGATCAAGGCCCACTGGCGTGGGGAAAAAAACCCTAGCTCCCCTGACCCAGTTCTGCTGCCATATTGGCACAGGTACTCATTTATGGCGTGTGCAGCCGCTGCAGCATGGCCAACGTTGAGTTCCATCTGGTGGGCATGTCACAAATTAGGCGGTTCTTGGGCAAGTTATATTCCCTTTGGAGGTCAGTCAGCTGAGCAGTGGCATTATATGACCTCCGAAAATGCACACAGACTTTCCTGGCCTGCTTCAGGACATCCTGCAAGCCCGGGTACCAGCCCAAGAACCGCTGCACCACCAAATTGAGGACATGCGCAAAACAGGGCACGTGGGTGAGTTTTCCCTGTCACAGGGCAGAGAGGAGGTTGGTGCCATTATCGCTGACCACCATTCCAGGCTTCAGCTGGCGTGGCATCAACCACCTCTCAGCTTGACCCTGCAGAGCTGACAAAACCTCTTCCCCAGTGTGGCTCCTGTCTCCTAAGCACACCAGCTCTAGCACCGCATGGCATCCCTTGGCCTGCATTCCTGCGTATCCCCTCATACGCCTACGGAGCACGGCTGGTTCAGAGAAAACATCACCACAGGAAGAGGCCACAGAGGAAGAAGAAGAGGAAGGGGTGGAGGAGAGAGGTGTGTCACAAGCAGTAGTAGTGTTTTGGAGGCGTGGTGGCGGAACAACCTCCAAAACTACTGGACCTTGCCCTGCGTCCTTCCCAGCTGCCAGCAGAGTCACCCAATGCGCCGTAAAAGACAGGTAACGTCCCTGTCCATGCCTTCTGGACTATGAGTCAGCGGTAATATGCACCTTACCACTGACCGCCCTGTTCAGTGAGGCATGGACATTGCCTTCCACATGCCGGTAGAGAGCCGGAATAGCCTTCCGTGAGAAAAAGTGGCGTTTTAGTACTTGCCACTGAGGTACTGCACATTGCACAAACTCACGGAAGGGGGCAGAATCTACCAACTGAAAAGGTAGCAGATGAAGTGCTAGCAATTTCGCTAAGCTAGCATTCAACTTCTGGGCATGTGGATGGCTGGGATTGTACTTCTTTCGGCGCTGCAGTAGCTGGGACAGGGAAATTTGCCTGGTACTGTCAGTAGATTGACCGCTACTACTAGCTTGTGACACACATATTTCTACACCTTTACTGCAGGCTTCAGAGAGGACTGAGGGTCTAGTGGGGTTGGAGGTCCCAGAAGGGCAAGGGGGGGTACGCTTTTGTCTTTGGTGTGGGTCTTTCTGGTGTGCTTGCCAACGAGCTGCATGGCAGCATGTGGTACCCAGGCGGTTGATGTTTTGGCCACGCGAGATACGCTTGCGACATAAGTTGCAAATAGCAAAGGTACAATCATGTGGACATGTTTCAAAAAAGGCCCACACCAAAGAACTTTTGCTGTACCGTTCAGACACAGCAGCGCCATGCACAAGCGCCGTAGATGTGCACTGTAATGCAGTGGGTGTGACCTTAAGCTGACCCCTGGAGGGCATCCTGCCTCTTTGGAGATGTGCCTGTGCCTCGTCGTCCTCCTCCTCATCCTCCTCCTCTCTCCTATCAGGCACCCAGGTAGAGTCAGTGACCTCATCATCCCCACCCTCCTCATCACTGTCAAAAACCTGGCAGTATGCTCCAGCTGGGGGAACATCATCACTGCCAGATTGCTGTCCCTCTCGGCCACCCCCTCTCCCTGGGCTCATATCAATGCCTTCCTCTATCAGTGTTCCGTCATCGGAGTCTTCAAAACGCTGTGCATCTTCCTGCAGCATGTACCCAACACTGTGTTGAAACAGTTCGGGGGACTCCTCAGGAGGACATGGTGGGACTAGGGAAGTATTGTGTGAAGCCATTGTGCAGAGGGAAGAGGACGCCTTGGCAGCTGCTTTGCCAGATAAACTTTGATCAGTCTGTGTGAGAGAGGATGAGGAGGATGAGGACGGCTTGGTCACCCACTCTACTAATTTCTCTGCATGTTGAGGCTCAACACGGCCAGCTCCAGAAAAGAATGACGAGTGGCCACGGCCACGTGCTGAAGAGGATGCATCACATACACTACCAGTGTTACCTCTACATGCAGATTCTGCTTGTCCTCGTGACTCTCTGCCTCTCTTTGTTGTCCTTCCAGACATATTTATGCGTTCAGGTGGTATGTAACAGCACAAATGGAGTCACATTAACTGCGCTCAGGTGGTATATAACAGCACAGGTGCGGTGACACCAAATGCGCTCAGGTGGTATATAACAGCACACGTACATTGACACTAACTGCGCTCAGGTGGTATATAACAGCACAGGTGCGGTGACACTAACTGCGCTCAGGTGGTATATAACAGCACAGGTGCGGTGACACTAACTGCACTCAGGTGCTATATAACAGCACAGGTGCGGTGACACCAAATGCGCTCAGGTGGTATGTAACAGCACACGTGTGGTGACACCAAATGCTCTAACGTGGTGTGTAACAGCACACGTGCGGTGACACCAAATGCGCTCAGGTGGTATGTAACAGCACACGTGCGGTGACACCAAATGCGCTCAGGTGGTATGTAACAGCACACGTGCAGTGACACCAAATGCGCTCAGGTGATATGTAACAGCACAGGTGCGGTGACACCAAATGCGCTCAGGTGATATGTAACAGCACACGTGCGGTGACACCAAATGCGCTCAGGTGGTATGTAACAGCACACGTGCGGTGACACCAAATGCGCTCAGGTGGTATGTAACAGCACAGGTGCGGTGACACCAAATGCGCTCAGGTGGTATGTAACAGCACACGTGTGGTGACACCAAATGCTCTAACGTGGTATGTAACAGCACACGTGCGGTGACACCAAATGCTCTAACGTGGTATGTAACAGCACACGTGCGGTGACACCAAATGCGCTCAGGTGGTATGTAACAGCACACGTGCGGTGACGCCAAATGCACTCAGGTGGTATGTAACAGCACACGTGCAGTGACACCAAATGCGCTCAGGTGGTATGTAACAGCACAGGTGCGGTGACACCAAATGCGCTCAGGTGGTATGTAACAGCACACGTGTGGTGACACCAAATGCTCTAACATGGTATGTAACAGCACACGTGCGGTGACACCAAATGCGCTCAGGTGGTATGTAACAGCACACGTGCGGTGACACCAAATGCGCTCAGGTGGTATGTAACAGCACAGGTGCGGTGACACCAAATGCGCTCAGGTGGTATGTAACAGCACAGGTGCGGTGACACCAAATGCGCTCAGGTGGTATATAACAGCACACGCACAGTCAGAGCGACTGCGTTTCTGTGCAATTCAATAGCCCACTTGCAGTAACAGGTAATGCGTCTATGTGCAATTAACTAGCACACGTTGACTAACACGTTAGAGCATCAAGCACAATCTCCTGCCTGACAGATACTAATAGTAGAACTAGCTAAGCTATACAGTTTATAAATATATTGACAACTCCTAGGGATGTCAATATATTCTCTACAAACTGTACATTTAACTATACTGACTACTAGCCTCCCTGCTCTATCTATCTATCTATCTATCTATCTATCTATCTATCTATCTATCTATCTATCTATCTATCTATCTATCTATCTATCTATCTATCTATCTATCTATCTATCTATCTATCTATCTCTCTATGGGCCAGATTCAGGTAGATGGGAGCATCTTTGCTCTGGAGTAACGCTTCTCATTTACGTTACTCTGCCGAAATTTTAGCAGCAAGTGCTGTTATTCATGAAGCACTTGCTCCTAAAGTTGCGGCAGCATAACGAAAATGAGCCGGCGGAATTCAAATTGGGCGGGTACGGGGCGTGTAGTATTTAAACTAAGCGCGATCCCGCCGCGAACGTACTGCGCATGCGTCGACTGTCAAAGCATCCCCGTGCGCATGCTCCAAGTTCTGTGAATGAACGTCAATGACGTCACATTCCCATTCACGATCTTTGTACGCAAGCGACGTGATTTTTTTTTTCCCGACGCGATGACGACGCCTATACCTAACATAGGATACTCCAACCCCATGTAGGTATATCTTCGCGCCACGTATCCCTTCCGGAAACGTCGTACCGTCATTGCGTCGCGCCGGAATTCGCTCGTGAATTGCCGATTTCCGCTCATTAACATATTTTTTGAGCGGAAATCGGCGGGAACGGCCCCGGCGCCATTTTTAAGTTGAAGTAACGATGCGATGGCGAAACTCAGTTACACTGCTCGCATCGGACCTTCAACCCGGCGTTTCTTGTTTTCTGGTTACAGAAAACAGAAACGCCGGCTCAAAGTGACAGTTAGGCTGGCGGATCACTGGATCCGCCAGCCTAACTGTTCCTGAATCTGGCCCTATCTATCTATCTATCTATCTATCTATCTATCTATCTATCTATCTATCTATCTATCTATCTATCTATCTATCTATCTATCTATCTCTCTATCTCTGTATATATCTATCTATCTATCTGAAAAGACACTGTGGGGTAGATTCATGTAGAGATCCGACGGTGTATCTACTGATACACCGTCCTATCTGTGAGATCCGACGCTCGGAACTATGCGGCTGATTCCTCGAATCAGGTTCCGCATAGATCTCCCTTAGAGCCGACTGGTGTAAGTGAGTTACACTGTCAGATCTTAGGCTGCAATCTCCCGCCGTCCGCTAGGTGGCGCTTCTGTTATTTTACGCGACGAATATGCAAATGAGGAGAACCGCCGAATCAGAAACGAACGCCCGGCCGTCGCTTTTTTTTTACGTCGTTTGCGTTCGGCTTTTTCCGGCGAATCGTTACCCCTGCTATATGCGGGGTAAGTGCGGCGTATCCTATGTTAAGTATGGCCGTCGTTCCCGCGTCGAGTTTTGAATTTTTTACGTCGTTTACGTAAGTCGTTCGGGAATACGGCCATACGTTAATAGCGTTAACGTCGAAAACAATGAGGCAATGCACGCTGGGAAATTTAGCCGGCGGCGCATGCGCAGTACGATCGGCGCGGGGACGCGCGTGATTTAAATAGTAAACTCCCCCTAGCCGCGGAATTTGCATTTCGCCAGGGGATTTACGATCCGCCAGGGCAACTTACGAGGCAAGTGCTTTCTGAATACAGCACTTGCCTCAAAATCTGGCGCAGGCGAATCGTAAAAAAGATAGATCACGCGGATCAAAAGATCCGCTGATCTACATGAATCTACCGCACTGTGTCTCTATCTATCTATCTCTCTCTCTGTCTGTCTCACTTCTCTAAGCAAGCCGGAACACACTACACGAGGCGCCCGGGAGGCGGCCTTTTATAGTGTGGGGCGTGCGCTAAAGCCCTGAGCCCTAATTGGCCAAAGCACCCAGGCTTTGGCCAATTAGGCCTCTTCGTTTTTTGGGCGCTGTGATTGGCCAAGCATGCGGGGTCATGGTGCATGCTTGGCCAATCATCAGCGTGCAACGCCACAGTGGATTATGGGTCATTCGAATTTGGCGCGAACGACCCGATTTGTTCGTTTTCGACGAACGATCGAACGGCCAATGTTCCATGCGAACATGTGTTCTCATCGAACACGAAGCTCATCCCTACTGGTCAGTACTGGGGAATAGTGAAGTTATACGGTAAGGCCAGACTCCACCTTAGCAGGTGTCCATTATCCCCGGAGACCCGATTCAGCCAGACAAGGCCGCCATCAGGGGGGTACAGGCATTACACCTGTAAGGGGCCTGGGGGTCCCCAGGGGCCTGGATGGGAACCCCCTAAAAAAAAACCTTTTTTTTTAGGAGTCCGGGGCCAATTTTTTTTCTTTTATTGATTTATTTATTATTTTTTTGATTTATTTTTTATAAAAAATTTTATAAAAATATGTATTTTTAATATATATATATATTATTTTTTTATTAAAGGGACAATTTTTTTTCTTTTATTTTATTTTTTTAGAGGTCCGGAGGTCCCCAAGGGCCCGGAGGCCCCCAGATTGCAACCCCCTTTTTTTTATTTTATTTTTTATAAAAATATATATTTTTTTAATATATTTTTATTTTATTTTTTATTAAAGGCCAATTTTTTTCTTTTATTATTTTTTAGAGGTCCGGAGGTCCCCAAGGGCCCGGAGGCCCCCAGGGCCCCAGATGGCAACCTCCTCTTTTTTAAATTTATTTTTGATAAAAAAAAAAAATTTAATATATTTTTATTTTATTTTAATTTTGTTTTAGGGGTCTGGAGGTCCCCAGAGGCCCGGAGATCTCCAGGGCCACAGATGACCCCCCCTTTTTTTCTTTCTTTCTTTTTTTTATGAAAAAAGGGTATATATATATATATAGATTATTATTATTATTTATTATTATACAGGATTTATATAGCGCCAACAGTTTACGCAGCGCTTTACATCAGGGAAGACCGTACATTCACAATACAAATCAATACATGAGGGATCAGAGGGCCCTGCTCGTAAGAGCTTACAATCTAGAAGGGAGGGTCAAGTGGAACAAAGGGTAGTTGGCTGTGGGGGATGGTCAGATAGACTCAAAAGAAAAGTGCAGTTGCTAGGTGTGGGAAGGGTAGGCTTCTCTGAAGAGGAGGGTTTTCAGGGATCCTCTAAAAGCTAATAGAGAGGGAGATAGACGGATAGATTGGGGTAAGGAGTTCCATAGGCTTGGAGAGGCTCTGGAAAAGTCCTGGAGACGAGCATGGGAGCAGGTGATGAGAGAGCTAGAGAGTAGGAGGTCTTGAGAAGAGCGAAGAGAACGATTAGGTTGGTATTTAGAGACTAGGTCAGTGATGTGATATAGATAGATATATTTATTATTAAAGGGCCCAGAGGTTAATTTTTTTTATATTCTTTTTTTTCTTTTTCTTTCTTTTTTTTTATATATATATATTTTTATTAAAGGGTTTAGAGGTCCCCAGGGCCCCATGTGTCAAACCCCTTTGTTTTTATAAATGTTTATTTTTTTATTTTTGTTTATCATTTTTTAATTATTTTTTTTTATTAAAGGGCCCAGAGGTCCCCAGGGCCCTGGAAGGCAACCCCCCCCTGTTTTTTTTATAAATATTTTTCTTTTTGATATATATATATATATTTGCATTTCTTTTTTATTAAAGGGCCCAGAGGTTTCTTTTTTATTAAAGGGCACAGAGGTCCCGGATGGAAACCCCCCTTTTTTTGTAATTTCTTTTTATAAAAAAAGTTTATTAAAGGGCCCAGAGGTCCCCAGGGCCCCAGATATTAACCAACCTTTAATATATATATATATATATTTTCCTCTCTTTTTTCTTTTTATTACAGTTTTTCTCTATTGTTTTGGCTCATTTCTTGAAACCGAAATGACATTCTTAAAACTCTAATGCCACGTACACACGGTCGTTTTTTGCGATGAAAAAAACCGACGTTTTTGAAACGTCACTTTCAAAGACGATATTGCATACACACCATCGTTTTTTTCACAAAAAACGAGGTTACGTTCACCACACTTTTCCATTGAAGCTCGCTTCATAACCAGCTTCTGGGCATGCGCGGGTTGAAAAACGTCGTTTTAAACAACGTTTTTGCTACACACGGTGACTTTTTGTGAAACAAAAAAAAGGGATTTTTAATAACAGCTTACCTGTAAAATCCTTTTCTTGGAGTACATCACGGGACACAGAGCGCATAGTCATTACATATGGGTTATATGGAGTACCTTCAGGTGTGGACACTGGTGTAATCAACTTCACAGGAAGTTCCTCCCTATATAACCCCCTCCCACTGAGAGTGCTTTAGTTTTGTAGCAAGCAATTTCTCTGAGGTTACACAATGTTCCCACAAAGAGGGGTGGGAGCTCTGTGTCCCGTGATGTACTCCAAGAAAAGGATTTTACAGGTAAGCTGTTATTAAAAATCCCTTTTTCTTGATCGTACATCACGGGACACAGAGCGCATAGCCATTACATATGGGATGTCCCAAAGCAATGCTCCATGAAGGGAGGGAGACCGTAAGGCCAAAAATAGCCAAACAGAAACTATATCAGGAGGTAAAATAGCTCCACCAACAGAAAAAAAGGGGGCGTGAACCGGGCAAGAGGATTCTATACTGCTGCCCGTAGGACCGCCTGCCCAAATGCTGCGTCCGCAGCCTTTGTGACGTCCAACTTATAGAATTTAGTAAACGTATGTACGGAAGACCAGGTTGCTGCTTTGCAAACCTGTGCCATAGAGATCTGATGGTGTGCCGCCCAAGAGGCACTCATGGCCCTCGTAGAATGGGCCTTAACTGATAAGGGCGGTGGAACGCGCTTCAGACCATAGGCCTGAAAAATCAGCTGCTTAATCCACCTAGCCAAGGAAGACTTGGCAGCCGGCTGACCCTTCTTGGGGCCCTCCGGAAGAATGAAAAGCACATCTGTTTTCCTAATCTTTTCTGTAGCCTTGAGATAGACCCTCATGGCTCGGACCACGTCCAAAGTATGAAGCAATCTTTCCTCTCTGGACTGGGGAGTAGGAAAGAAGGATGGTAGGACTAGGTCCTGATTCAAGTGAAAACTGGATATGACCTTAGGAAGGAAAGAAGGCTGAGGCCGCAGAACCACTCTGTCCTTATGCAGAATAAGGTATGGTTCCCTGCAAGACAAGGCTGCCAACTCGGAGACCCTTCTGGCCGAAGCCATAGCCACCAAGAAAACCAACTTTCGGGTTAGCAGCACAAGAGGGATTTCTGTCAGAGGTTCAAACGGCTGCCTTTGTAAAGCTGACAAGACCAGATTTAAATTCCAGGGGCAGAGGGGAGCTCTAATAGGGGGATTTACATGCAAGACCCCCTGCAAAAAAGTTTTCACAAGCGAATGTGTGGCCAAAGGCCTTTGAAACCATATCGCTAAGGCAGACACCTGCCCCTTTAGAGTACTAAGAGCTAACCCCTTGTCAACGCCAACCTGTAGGAATCGCAAGATCCTGTCAATAAAAAACTTGCGAGGATGCCCTCCTTGAGACTCGCACCACTCCACATAGTTCTTCCAGACTCTGTAATAGATATTTCTAGAAACTGGTTTCCTAGCTTGAATTAGCGTAGATATGACCTGGGCTGAGAGGCCTCTGCCCTTAAGAATTAGGGATTCAGCCGCCAAGCCATCAAATTTAGCTGCTGTGAAGCAGGGTGGTAGATCGGGCCCTGAGACAGCAGATCTGGGCGCAGGGGGAGTGGCCACGGTGCCCTTACTGACATCCTCACGATGAGTGCGTACCAAGCCCTTCTGGGCCAGGCTGGGGCCACCAGGATCACCGGCCTGCGCTCCACCCTGATCCTTCGTAGAAGGCGGGGAATCATCTGTAGTGGAGGGAACGCATACAGGAGAGAAAACTGGTGCCAGGGGCAAACCAACGCATCGGTCCCGTAGGCCGAGGGGTCCCTGGCTCGGGATACGAATTTGTCCAATTTCTTGTTGAATCTTGTTGCCATGATGTCCACATCGGGAACTCCGAATCTTTGGCAAATCTCTTGGAATACCTGGGGGTGAAGAGACCACTCTCCCGGGAGTAACTGTTGACGACTCAAAAAATCTGCTTGAGAATTGTCTATCCCTGGGATGAACACTGCTGAGATGCAGGGTACATGGGCTTCGGCCCATGAAAAAATCAGGTTTACTTCCCTTTGAGCCGCTAGGCTCCTTGTGCCCCCCTGGTGGTTTATGTATGCCACCGCCGTGGCATTGTCGGACTGTATCCTTACTGGCAGACCCTGCAGGGGAAGAGTCCAGGCGACCAGGGCCAACCGAGCAGCTCTGATCTCTAGGACATTGATGGGAAGCAGAATTTCTGCCTCTGACCACTGTCCCTGCTGGGTCCGTTTTCCTAAGATTGCCCCCCAACCTGTTAGGCTGGCATCTGTGGTTACTATTTTCCACGAGATGGGGCAAAAGGTTTTCCCTTTTGATAATTTTTGAGGGATCAGCCACCAGTACAGGCTGTGCCTGACTCCTGGGGAAAGAACTAATGGACGGTCTAATGCCTGTATGGACTTGTTCCAAGCAGAGAGAATAGCTGCTTGCAGAATTCTGGTATGGATCTGGGCATAGGGCGCTGCTTCGAAGGCGGCCACCATCTTTCCCAGCAGTCGCATGCATAGGCGAATAGTCGGCTTCTTTTTGCCTAAGACTATTTGAATCGTTTGAATTAATGACCTGATCTTCTTTTGAGGTAAAAATACCCTCTGGCATTCTGTATCTAACCGAAAGCCTAGATATTCCAACTGTCTTGTGGGTTGTAACCTTGATTTTTCTTGGTTCACAATCCACCCGAACTCTTCTAGATGCCGCACTGTGCGGACTACTGCATGATTGAGGTTGGAAGCCGAACTGTCGATAACCAGGAGATCGTCCAGGTATGTTAGGACCAAGATGCCTTCTGTCCTTAGGACGGCTAGCACCGGGGCTAACACCTTTGTGAATACCCGTGGAGCTGTTGCCAACCCGAAAGGGAGGGCTACGAACTGGTAATGACTTTGGTTTATCGTAAAACGAAGAAACTTGTGATGTGCTGGGTAAATCGGCACATGCAGATATGCATCCTTTATGTCTATAGATGCTAGGAAGTCGCCCTGATGCAGGCTGGCTGTCACTGAACGTATGGAGTCCATACGAAAGGTCTGAATCTTTAGAAAGCGATTTAGGCGTTTGAGGTCTAATATAGGCCTGACGTCGCCATTGGGTTTTGGTATAACAAAAAGGTTGGAGTAGAATCCCAGACCCCTTTCTTGGGTTGGTACTTCTACAATTACTCCTTGGAGCAAGAGGCGATCCAACGCCTTTACGAGAGAGGCCCTCTTTACTACTGGTCGCTTGGAAGACTTGACCCCTGAAAATGAGGAGGGGGGATTTCTCGAAACTCTAGTTTGTAGCCTGAGGCTACTACGGACCGAACCCAAGAGTCGGGAATTCTGGCCTTCCAGACTTCGGAGAAAAACTGAAGTCTTCCCCCCACCCAAGAGAGTGGGGGCGCCCCTTCATGAATCTGATTTGATGACTGATTTAGCCGGCTTGCGAGACCAGGGCCTCTTGTTTGCCGCAGCCTGTCCCTGTGGGCGGCTATTAGCTGTTGACCGCCCGGGAGGCCGTCGATACTGACGGGAAGTCGAAGGGGCCGAGCCTACCATGGCCTGTCGTTTAAACGTGGGCCCACGCGGTCTTTTCTTGACCGGTAAGGAAGTACTTTTTCCACTTGATATGGTGTGGATATATTTATCTAGGTCTTCCCCGAATAGTCTTCCCCCATGAAAGGGAAACCCTGCTAGAAGCTTTTTGCAGGGTGCCTCTGCTGACCAGTTCTTTAGCCACAAAAGACGACGCATGTGAACCACCAGTAGAGATGAACGGGATGCCTGTTGGATGGAGTCCTTAATAGCATCCACTGCAAAGCAGAGAGCCCTAGGGAATTCTGCTAATTCATGAGTATGCTGAGCCGGCATGTCCTTCAATATATGTTTTGCCTGATCCTTCAAGGCCTGACAAACACCAATGGCTGCTACTGCTGGCTGAACCATGGCACCTACTGAGGTGAAAGTTGCTTTCAGTAGGGTCTCGAATTTCTTGTCGACCGGATCCTTGAACATATGGACATTTTCAACCGGACAAGTCAGGGATTTATTCACGCAGGAAATGGCTGCGTCCACTGTAGGAAGAGCCCATTTCTTTACATATTCCTCTTCCATAGGGTAGAGAATAGAGAATCTTTTAGGAGGGACAAAGATTCTATCAGGTCGAGCCCAATCTTGGTAAATCACGTTCCGCAGAAGGGGGTGCATTGGAAAAGATGCACCAGTTAATGGGGCCTTTAAAGAACCCAATGAGGATACCTCCGGGGCTACTAGTTCTGGCACTGGAAGTTTAAAGGCAGTGCGAACCATATCTGTCAAAGACTGGATCCACAGGCTCTCCGCTTGAGAGGCCGAAAAATATTCATCTATAGTGGAATTTTCCCTGTCTGAACCGTCGGGACTTGGGTCTGCGTGATCCCCTTGTGGGTCCCGTTCCTCTGAAGAGGAGACCTCCGCATCTGAAAACCCCACACTGGGTGAGGGGGATCTAGCCCGCTTGCTACTTGGGCAAGGACGGGAAAGTAACGCAGTTAACCTTTTCTCTAGCCCACTCATGGTGGCTGCTAGCATTTCTTCCGTCACGTAAACGGGAATGGGTGGATCGGGGGCCGCCTCTGCCCCCAGCACCCCCAATGGCTCTTGTACTATGCCACTCGGTGTCCTGACTGGCGAGGGTGGGGCCGTAGAAGCCTGGCCCAAATCCTCTGACCCCGATGGAGACCCCTTTTGCTTTTTGGCACCTTTAGCAGCCTTGGCTGGTCCAGATCCCTTTGGAGCCATTGTACAACCTTGGGTCACCCCTATAGCCAACACCTGACTGTTGCAGCTAGGAATAACCAATGTGAGGGCAGGTATGAGAAAAATGAAAAAGAACGAATTTCTCTCTTTTTCTCTTTTTTTTTTTTTTTTTTTCAAAAAAATTTTTTTTTTTTTTTTTTACCCCGCCTGGGAGGTGGCAATACCGAGGAAGCCTGTGAGTATTGACACACCAATGCCCGTTAGCCGGAGTCCAAGGTAGACTCAGATACTGCTGGATCTAAGGCTGAGTCCCTTTAAGCAAAAAAACTTTTTTTTTTTTTTTTTCTGGTCAATAGTGGACCTAAGTCCTAGACCTGAAGATCCACAAAACCGCCACTAGGTGTCCCTGTGTGGCCAAAAGACCCAGCTGCACGCTCTGTATCCTTTCTTCCTCTGCCTCCAGGAGGCAAAGACCAGCCAGAGAAAAGTTTTTTCCTTTATACAGACCCTGACGCTGCTGGCCCGCCCCCCCGACGCACGCCGACGCTATAAAAGGCGGCGTGCACGCGCGCGCGTATGCGCGCGCACACACGCGCACGATCGCGCGCACCACGCTGAACCCACATGGAGGAAACAGAGCAGAGGAACAACATGGACCAGCGTTATGCAGCACCAACAGACACCAGGTAAGCACTAATCTTATTGTAGTGCACACACAGCGAGGAAGCTGTCCCCATGGGCTTCCTAAGAAACAGGAGTTTTAACCAGCAATTTCCTCTTTAAAACATGTGGGGTTGCAGTATCAGTGTTAACAGGCAGACCTGGGGTGAGTAGCAAATATATAACTTACACAAGTATACATATATCTACATGTTATCTGGGTAAACATTAGAATCCCATCCTGCCTCAACAGACATAGTGGAGATAGTGGCTGATGCACCAGCATACTGTTAGCCAACCCAGAACCCCCAGGGGGATACCTACTGTCGAACCAAGTCCCGCAGGTTCCCTCTTACCTGCTCCACGCCGCAGGGTATTGCAAAATGCAAGAGGCCCAGCCTTCCCCCATCTCCGTGGGTATTGTCTTGGACCTTCAGGGACCGGGGTCCTGTGTTAAGGAACCCACACCCCTGGACCTATATAGCATCCTGGCATCAGTAGCTTTTAGTTCTTAGAAGAGACTAAGGCACTGGAGCCCAGAATCCAGCCCTCCAAGGAGAGGCATTATAGGCAAAACACCACTCCAGCAGGGCCCGGGTACCGTACATCTTGGCTCTGAAGCACTTCGGACGGATCCGGCTAGCTATCCTGGGTCCCGAGACCTCCGAGGGACAGCTAGATGTGACCAACACCTAAGACACTGGCGGAAAAACTAAAGCACTCTCAGTGGGAGGGGGTTATATAGGGAGGAACTTCCTGTGAAGTTGATTACACCAGTGTCCACACCTGAAGGTACTCCATATAACCCATATGTAATGACTATGCGCTCTGTGTCCCGTGATGTACGATCAAGAAACAACGTTTTGAAAAACGACACAAAAAATTCAAGCATGTTGGAATTTTTTTTTGGTCGTTTTTTTTAAGACAAAAAACGACGTTTTTTTTCATCGCAAAAAACGACCGTGTGTACGCGGCATAAGATCATTTGGCAAAACAGTCTTAAGCCCCATACACACTATCAGTTTTCCTGACGGTTTTCTCTTCAGGTTTACCAAAACCATGTAGTGCAAGGGCCTGCCTGATTGCATACACATTGAAACTCTTGAGATGTGACCTCATATTAGATGGTTTTGGTAAACCTGAAGAGAAAACCATCAGGAAAAATAATAGTGTGTATGGGGCTTTACAGTTCAGCACAACACTATAATTCACGTGCAAAAGCTCATATCTTTCCCAAAACTGTTCACTCTTGCTTCAAAACCATATTCCTTTCCCATATAAAGAGTCAGTGGGCCAGATTCTCAGAGGCGCTACGACGGAGTATCTCAGATACCCCGTCGTATCGCCTTTTTTTTGTCCTCGTATCTATGCGCGTCATGCTTAGCATCACTTTTGCATAGATACGCTTCTACATCCGACAAGTGTAAAAGCATTACACTTTCGGATCGTAGGTGTAATGACAACTCCGGCCACTAGGTGGCCTTCACGTAGAATGGGGCCCTATGGGAGCGGATCCGTTAGCGGATGATGCATCCGCTAACGTCCGCCTAAGATCCGCGTCCGTCTGGATCCGTTTTGCGGACGGAAGAAAACCCTATTTTTCTTCCATCCGGTGGATCGGATCGGATGCAAACGGACAGATGGTCCGTTTTCATCCGATTCCCCATAGGGGATAGCGGAGGAGAGACAGGGCGGTCCCTGCACAGTGTGCACTGACCCCCCGCTGAGCCGACGGACACACACGGAGCGGACCGAAAAACGATCCGCACCGTGTGAAAGAGGCCTTACTGTAAATTTAGCCTACAATGCTGTAAATAAAGCTCGAGTTTCCCAACTACTGTAAGGCCCCTTTCACACGGGGCGGATCAGTAATGATCCGCCCCGTGAACCTCCACTTGCTCAGTGGGGATCGCTCCATTGATCCCCGCTAAGCCGGCGGATGACAGGGAGGTCCTCACACACTGTACAGGGACTGCCCTGCCAGCTATCCGCTCTCTCCTATGGGGGGATCGGATGAACATGGACCGTCTATCCGTGTTCACCCAATCCAATCCACCAGATGGATGGAAAAGTAGGTTTTTCCTCCGTCACACTTTGGCGGACCGGAGCAGGTCGGATGTCAGTGGGCATGTAACCCCAGACATCCGCAGCTCCATAGAGGAGCACAGAGTGCCCATTCAGGTCCGCCTAAAAAACTGGCAGGCGGACCTGAACAGGCCACCCGTGTGAAAGAGCCCTAACATCTCTTCACTGGTCGCTGTCCTCACCCTCCCTCTCCTGGGCACTGTCCTCACCCTCCTGCCCATCCACACGCTGCTGACTGTCAGCCACAGATTCCCATCAACATTGCAGCGTATATCCTCCCTTGCGATGCATTGAGGGAAGAAACAAGGGAGATGTCGCAACCATCGCCTACACTGATCTCCTGTAATATTCTCACAGGCAGCGTCTATTGCATGGAACGGGGACCTCTGATCTTGAGCCCGATGCTCATACACTCTCCACCTCCAAGCGCACAAAAACTCCTCAATAGGGTTGAGGAAAGGAGAGTAAGGTGGTAGAAACACAATATCCATCCTTGGATGAGCAGTGAACCAGGCCCTGATAAGCGGGCCACGGTGGTAATTCACATTGTCCCATACAATTATATATTGTGGTAGGTGAGGCCCTATGAGACCTCTCTCATTTTCTGGGATCAAATCCAAATGAAAGTGGTCCAAGAAGATGAGGAGCTTCTGTGTTTTGTATGGGCCAAGACTGGGCATGTGAGTGGCCACACCATTCTCAGAAATGGCAGCACACATAGTTATATTGCCCCCTCGCTGGCCTGGGACATCCACCGTGGCCCAGTGGTCAATAAAATTACGGCCACGTCTTTGGCCCTTGGCCAGGTTGAAGCCAGCCTCATCCCCATACAATACAGTTACAGACAGCTACATAGGAATGTTCTATGTTCTGCACAAGTTCAATATACTATTGGCCAGTATTCCAGTGGATCCAAACCTGGGGTACATGTACCCTATGCAGAGGTACTACAGGGGGTATTTGACATAAAGGGGAGGGGAAAAATTATGAAATTACTGAAATGTTACAGTAACATTATTAGATAGATGTACATGGGGGGCACTACTGTAATTGCAGCTCTTTGACCCTTTTACTTACTGTATTGTAGGTTATATTCTTCAAAATAAGGATTATAATGATAATTGCATCATACAGTAAGCTGCAGTTTTTACTGGAATACTGGAATACTACTGTAAACTGTATTATCAATATTGTAGAAAATAAACTCTTCCTTACTATTCCATAGTTTATTTTCTACAATATTTTTCTTGTCATGATTAGTATCATACGTAACATCCCACTGAAGTAAGATACTGTAATACTGTAGGCCTATCACACACACACACACACTAAATGAATACGTAAATGAGTAAATAAACATATTTGTTGCTCTATGCACAGTGTCCTGTCCTATACATTATATAATTCCATCATTGATTGTGAGGGCATGGTTGATGACATGGTCTATAATTGTCGCCCAAACTTCATTAGGGACAGCATGGTGTCTTCGTGCTCCTCAGCTTCTTCCCCCTATTCCACCATCACGCACCCTTACTCCTCCTCCTCTTCCTCTTCCTCGGGCAGGCAGTTGCCCGTGTTCATCTACTTGGCCAGGTGCCTCCATGTTCAGACATTGTACTGGTCCTGCATGGTCAATCTCTATATATATATGTTTGGCAGCATTCACAATACAGTAATGGACAGTACCTGTCAGGTAACTAAACATACTGTTTGATTGGTCATCTGAGACCAACTCCTCCTTCGTTCAAGTTCTAGTTTTACCTGACTGTCAATTGCTGTAATGATTTTATCAAATGTTCCAAGAGATTCATATATGGTATTCATGGTATTGTGTTCCTGAATAATTTTGACAATTGAACAGACTATTGTGCATGTGATGACTTAAACAATGAAATGACGCTGACACGTTTTGGAGAGAACGACCATTTAGACTGAGAAATGACAATCAGTTTGGATCAACATGATCTATTCAATTGGAAATTGTGCTAAATGTAGGTTACTTGTACTAAATCATTTGAGAAATGTACTGAGACATTGAGACATGTACTGAGACATTGAGACATGTACTGAGACATTGAGACATGTACTGAGACGTTTGCAATTTGATGAAATGAATGAGAAATGCCATTTAGTTGTGAACAATTGCCAAGTGGTTTGGAGATTTGTCCATGTTGTTTTGAGAATGTCATCTCTGTTTCAAGAAATGAGCCAAACCAATAGAGAAAAACTGTAAATTAAGCGCGCCCCCGTGCCGAATTAATTGCGCATGCCTTCAACGTAGGCCACTGCGCATGCTCTGTAGTACGCCGCAAATACATTGGTTGCGACGTGAACGTCATTAACGCAAATCCCTATTTGCGACGAGATACGTAAACACCGGAAAAAGCCGACGCTAACCCGATGGCCATACTTAACATGGCATACGGCGGACTTACGTAAGGTTACCCCTCATATAGCAGGGGTAACCTTACGCGTACGCAACCTACGTAAACTACGTTGACGCGGCGCAAAAACGTTTGGGAATCGGCGTATCGGCTCATTTGCATATTCGGCGGTGAAATCGACGTAAACGCCACATAGCGGCCGGCGTAGTATTGCATTTAGGATCCAACGGTGTAAATTACTTACATCAGTCGATCCAAGCTTAAAACCAGCGTATCATGTTTTCAGAATAGAAAACAATGATACGCCGGCGGGAATTTCGAATTACGCCGGTGTATGTGTACATACACTGGCGTAATTCCTTTGGTCTCTCTCTCTCTCTCTCTCTCTCTCTCTCTAACTCTCTCACTGCTCCTCTCTGTAACAAAGCCGGAACACACTACACAAGGCCACCTTGCAGGCTGCCTTTTGTAGTGTGGGGCGTGTGCTAAACCCCCCTGAGCCATAATTGGCCAAAGCCAGCCTGGCTTTGGCCAATTATGGTTCCTCGTTTTTTTTTGTTTTCAAAGAAGTTTATTAAGGACGAGCATGAAAATCTTTACAACCAGTAAAAGATAAAGAAATCAACACAAATGAATCAACCTCAGGTCTACAATACAGGAGGGATACGGAGAAATTTGCATAGGTATATGAAACAAATCATCCTGACCAGCCCAGAGCTCTGGGCTGGGAACAAACCTTACATTTAGAAGGTGATTCAAACAACACAACCAATATACAAATGTAATGAGAGTAAAAAGGAAAATTGAAGTTGCGAAAGTACGAAAAAGACAATTACACAGACATAAAAGACAAATATAGAAAAAAAAAAAAAACAAAGAAAAAAAAGAAAAAAAATAATAATGAACTAGATAGTCACACTGTGAGTCTATATAGAAACCAAGGGTTCCATTTAGCATCGTAAATTGGAGTAGAATCGTGTAATGTATGAAATATTTTTTCAGAAAGCATCATCTGATCAATACGTGCTAGTATGGGAGGGAAAGGGACCGACTGCTTTTTCCAATTAAGGGCAACTGCCCAAAGGACTGCTGTACATATGGAGTGTATTAGTTTCATCAAGGGCCTAGGAACACCATGTAAGGACTGAAAAAGTATGCACTGGCTAAATGATAAGGCCATCGGTTCACCTGCAAGCTTTTCAATCATTTCCAGGGTCATTGACCAAGTAGGCCGCAATCTCTCACACTCCCAAAACAGGTGGAAGAATGAGCCCTGTTGTTGACAGCCCCGAAAGCAAGCAGGAGAAACTTGAGGAAAAATTGAGCGAAGCCTAAGTGGAGTGTAGTACCACCTTGTCAGCAGTTTAATGGCCGTTTCCCTAACCGTCAGTGACAAGGAGCATTTACGCATATTCCGCCAACCTTCCTCCCAATCAATATCACCCTCCCCCAAATTGAGCTCTGACTGCCATTGCAACCTATATTTTACCAGGGCCGATTCATCTACTGATTCCAGAAGCCTATACACCAACGAGATCAGTCCTTTACGTCTGGGGGATGAATAACAAATGCCCTCGAAGGTGGAGTCAGGGCCTATAGAGAGGAGATTGTAGTGTCTTTGAAAAAAATGTCTAATTTGCAAAAAACGAAAAAACTCATTGTTCGGCAAGGGGTAGAGTGTCTGAAGCTGAGAAAACGTAACAAATGTGGGACCTGCCAGGAACTTGTCAAGTTTAGTTAGGCCACAATCCGTCCAGATCTGAAAAGACTCGGGGTGTTCAAATGCAGAGGGGAAACCAGGGTCCCCCAAGAAAGAGGCCCCAAGGGGAGTCTTCGAGATCAATGCAAATTTATTACCATAGTCTCTCCATAATTTCAAACTGTCTCCAACTATCACGTTCCTAGCACTCAAACCGTGCCATGACCTGCCCGAGGACCACAACAGGCCCGGAAGATAATAAGGGAGAATCGAGTTCCCCTCAAAACGTACCCACGGGACTCTAGAATTTGTTATATTCCATTGAGCCAGCTGCGAGAACCTGCTAGCCAGATAGTAGAGCCAAATCTGAGGGACCCCCAGCCCCCCTCGGGAAGAGGAGCGATATAATACATCTCTGGAAAACCTCGGGGGACGGCCTTGCCAAATAAAACTATTAAGGAGGGATTGAAAATCTAAAAGGAGGGATTTTGAGAGCCTAACTGGGAGGGAGCGGAACAAGTAAAGGAGCTTTGGAAGGACTGTCATTTTAAGGGCCGTGATCCTGCCAAGAAGCGAGATGTGTAGATGAGACCAGAGTTTTCAAAGCCTCCTTAATTTAGCAAAAGTCTTGGGGTAGTTAGCTATAAAAAGTTTGCGATAATCTCCCGTCAAGTCAATCCCCAAATATGGAAGGGAATCAACAACCCACGTGAACGAAAAGGTTCGCTTAAGGTGGACCAGTTCACTCGCCGAAAAACCAATCGGGAGAGCAATAGATTTTGGGACACTGATCGAAAGACCGGAGATCGCCGCAAAGGAGGACAAAGTGGACATCAGGGGGGGCAATGTAAGCAAAGGTTCCGTTATAAACATTAACACATCATCTGCGTACATGCAGAATTTATACGAGTGGGGGCCTTTGATATAACCGCGGATGTCAGGGTTGTTCAAAATGGCTATGGCCAAGGGTTCAAGGGCCAGCGCAAAAATCAGGGGGGAAAGTGGGCAACCTTGCCTTGTACCCCTCCCTAGGTTAAAAAACTCAGAGCTACAACCCGGAATCCTGATACGCGTTTTAGGGTTACAGTAGAGGGCCTGAAAAGCATGAAAGAACTCCCCCTGAAGGCCCATACGAGGTAGAAGCGTCGACAAATAGTTCCACGAGACACTATCAAACGCCTTGTGTATGTCAAGGCCCAGTAAAAAAAGTTGACGTGTAAACAAATTGGAATCTTGGATTATATTGGACGCCAGGCGAATATTATCTGTGATAAGTCTGTGGGGGATAAAGCCCGATTGATAAGGGGAGATGAGAGAAGAAATTACGCCAGCCAGCCTGTCCGCCATAATTCTAGAGAAAATTTTCAGGTCATTATTAATGACGGAAATGGGCCTAAAGTTCTGTGGGAGGGTATGATTTTTATTGGGCTTGGGAATAAGGGACATGTTAGCTAGCAACATCTCCTCAGGAAAGTTGCCGCCCTGCAGGACAAAATTAAATAATTGAACTAATCTAGTGGAAAGGGGCTCTGCAAATTTCTTATAATAAACTGACGAAAACCCATCGGGGCCTGGAGCGGAACCCTTTTTTAGTGACTTTATAACCTCTAAAACCTCAGAAGACGTAATAGGGGCGTTCAGTTTTTCTTGTTGGGAGGAGGAAAGGGAAGGGATAGGAAGGGATTGGAACCATGGGTCATTCTGTACCGATGGCTCCGAAGTCCTTGCCGCTAGTAGGGAGGAGTAAAATTGTGTGAAGCAGCGGAGAACCTCTTTAGGGTGTGAGGAGGTCTGGCCGGGGCCTACTTCCAGTTTGTATACATGAGGGGGACGCGTGAGTTGGTTTAATTTCCTCGCAAACATGGAGGATGCCGTGTTACTATGAAGGAGGAATCGTGCTCTAGACCACCTCAGAGATTTCTCAACCTTATTCGAGAGCAAGGAGTCAAGCTCCAGACGTTTTTGATCAATGATGCGCCTAGTGGCCTCTAAGTGTAGGGAATCCACCTTCTTGTAAAGAAGATCTAATTCTGAAGTAAGGGACAACATTTTCTGTTTATTAAGTTTATTGCGAGCAGAGGCAAGTCCAATGAACTTGCCACGAATAACCGCTTTGTGGGCGGTCCATACTACGGGTATTGGGGTGCCAGGGATGGCGTTAAGCGCAAAATATTCCGCTATAGAACCCGCCATCTCCGATTCCACCAGTGTGTCTGAAAGGAGCGCCTCATTTAATCTCCAAGAGAACGGGGTGGGAGCCAAACCTATCAAGTTCATGGTGAAAGAAACCACCTGGTGGTCCGACCAAACACACGGGTGTATCATGGAAGATGAAGAGTTGGCCAAAAGCACTGGAGAAGCATAAACATAGTCTAATCTAGCTGAACTATTGTGGGGGTGTGAATAAAAGGTATACTCCCTGTTTCCTACATTATGGGCTCTCCATGCGTCAACCAATTGATGTTCAAGTAAACATTTAGCCAGGGTCTTAGGGAAGGCCTTTGTAGTTGCAGCAGTAGTACATCTATCTAAGGTAGCGTTGGCAACCATATTAAAATCTCCCCCTATGATCATGTGTGGGGAACTGTACTTATTCAAAAGAGCAAAAAAGGAGCAAAAGAACGAAGCAGGAGCCTCATTAGGAGCATAAACACTAGCAATTGTTAATTCTTTGCCGTTAACTAGCCCCTTAACGATAACATACCTGCTGTCAGCGTCTTTAACAACATGTTGAACCTCCATGGGAAAGGAGGAATGTAGGAAAATGGCTGCACCTCTGCACTTGGATGAATGAAGAGAGTAAAAGGCCTGCTGAAATTGTCTATGAAAAAACTTGGGGTGGGAAGAACGAGCAAAATGCATCTCCTGAAGCAGGAGAATCTTTGCCCCCAGTGATCTATACAGATCGAACGCCTTGCGGCGTTTAACCGGGGAGTTGAAGCCCCTTACATTATGTGAGATACAAGTAATCGGCATGAGGGCAAAAAAAAAGACACTATCCATTGAAAAAAAAACGCAGAACCCATTGAAGTACACCATGGGACCATCCGTACAAGAAACAGGCAGAGGAGCAGCCATCCCTTTATATGCAGAATAAGCCCCGTCCGAGAGGGGAGGGGGACCTTTCGTACAAATCAGCACATCCAGACATAACGATCTACTCATAACATGAACATACCAGATACAGTGAAAGTGATCCATGCAAAAATAACATAAAAAATCTAGACAAAAACAAACATGTACACAGCTGCAGAAATGCAAAAAAAGTAAAGAAGTCATAGAACAAAAAAGAGCCATGGGATCAGGTAGAAAAAAGTACAACCTGATAACAAGAGTTTCAAAACGAACGAGACAGCTAGGTCTCAAACCCAGCCGGCAAAAAAAAGGGCAGAAGTCCAGGACTTAATCTTCTAGGAAAATAATCCAGAGAGGAAAAACAACCCCAAAAAAAACAAAAGGCTGGGTGGGAAGAACATGCTGCGGCTCCAAGGGACAGAAGCCCAGGGGACGACTAAGATAGTCAAATAAACAGTAGCGGCCGCCAAAGAAGACCCCAAGGGGTGACAAGAACGGAAGAATCCGGGGATAGTTAGTTATTGTTGTCACGGGCACCAGCATCATATCGAATCCTCCATCTGTTGCCACGAGGAGGAGGCGTCTGCCAGATGGGTACTGGTCTGGGTGTCAAGGGGGGGCGATGAACCGCTCCAGCATCAAGAAGACCCAACTTCACCAGGATTTCTTGCCCCTCAAGCAGGGTTGTCGCAGAATAGGTAGTGCCGTTGTGGGGGACTGTCAACTTGAAGGGGAAGCCCCATCTGTAACGAATCCGCGCCGACTGTAACACTGTTGTAACCTCCTTTAGCCCCCTTCGTCTATCCAGAGTAGCTGGAGAAATATCCGGGTAAATCTGGATAACGTGCTCATCCAGCATGATACGCTGTTTCAAGCGGGCAGCTCTTAGGATTTCTTCTTTAATGAGGAAGTCCTTCATACAAAGGACAACATCCCTAGGGGGTTTGTCTGCGGGAGGTTTCGGCCTAAGGGCCCTGTGAATCCGGTCGCAGGTGAACGCCACAGAATCACAGTCTGGTAACAGGGATTTAAAGAGTCTAATAGCTGCAGGGATAAGCTCTGTCACAGATTCAGGGACGCCACGCAGGCGCAGATTATGGCGCCTGTTTCTGTTGTCCAGGTCTTCAATTTGGGACTGCATTTGAGTAAAGGCAGAAGAAAGTGACTCATATTCCCTAGACAAATCCTCATAAGCTAACGCCAGTTCGTCATGCTTTGTCTCCAGGAGATCGGTTCTTGAGCCCAAGGCCGCGATCTCCTGTGAGAGAGTGTGGGAAGTCTTATGAAGTTCTGATTGGAACTTGGTGGCCAGCTTCTCGTACATAGCTTCAAGACTGGCATCTAAATCCGCCTTAGACAGCGCTGGTTGGTACTCACATGAGGGCTCAATCTGCCACGGCGAGGCCGGGTGTGACGAGGCTGCCTGCGGCGGCGGGCCTGATTTGTCTGCGGCGCCATCTTGAGACATGCTGACCAGCTCACGTGTGCGGAGAAGGTAGTGGGTTAGCGTGTGTTGAGCAGGGCCCTGAGAGTTTTTTTTCTTCTTCGGCAGCATGCACTACAATGAGACCGTTCAAGGGGTGCTAAAATCGGGTGTTGAAAGTGCTGATAATGACCCTCACGGAGCGTTGCAAGTCCCGGGTGGAGCGGAGCTTTCACATCAGGCGTCCATCACGCTCAGCGCCGCGCATGCGCCCCCATGGTTCCTCGTTTTTTGGGCCTTGTGATTGGCCAAGCATGCAGGGTCATGGTGCATGCTTGACCAATCATCAGCACGCATCGCCGCAGTGAATTATGGGTCGTTTTGCTTCACTCGAATATGGCGCGAATGACCCGTTTTGTTCGTATTTCGACGAACGATCGAACGGCCGATGTTCGAGTCGAACATACATTTGTTTCGAACACGAAGCTCATAGTGTCTTCTATAGGGATGAGCCGAACACCCCCCCAAGGTATGTGTCTTCTATAGGGATGAGCCGAACACCCCCCAAGGTATGTGTCTCCTATAGGGATGAGCCGAACAACCCCCCAAGGTATGTGTCTTCTATAGGGATGAGCCGAACACCCCCCAAGGTATGTGTCTTCTACAGGGATGAGCCGAACACCCCCCAAGGTATGTGTCTTCTATAGGGATGAGCCGAACACCCCCCAAGGTATGTGTCTTCTATAGGGATGAGCCGAACACCCCCCAAGGTATGTGTCTCCTATAGGGATGAGCCGAACAACCCCCCAAGGTATGTGTCTTCTATAGGGATGAGCCGAACACCCCCCAAGGTATGTGTCTTCTATAGGGATGAGCCGAACAACCCCCCAAGGTATGTGTCTTCTATAAGGATGAGCCGAACACCACCCCAAGGTATGTGTCTTCTATAGGGATGAGCCAAACAACCCCCCAAGGTATGTGTCTCCTATAGGGATGAGCCAAACACCCCCCAATGTATGTGTCTCCTATAGGGATGAGCTAAACACCCCCAAGGTATGTGTCTTCTATAGGGATGAGCCGAACACCCCCCCAAGGTATGTGTCTTCTATAGGGATGACCCGAACACCCCCCAAGGTATGTGTCTCCTATAGGGATGAGCCGAACACCCCCCCAAGGTATGTGTCTTCTATAGGGATGAGCCGAACACCCCCCCCAAGGTATGTGTCTTCAATAGGGATGAGCCGAACACCCCCCCAAGGTATGTGTCTTCAATAGGGATGAGCCGAACACCCCCCCAAGGTATGTGTCTCCTATAGGGATGAGCCAAACCCCCCCAAGGTATGTGTCTCCTATAGGGATGAGCCGAACACCCCCCCAAGGTATGTGTCTTCTATAGGGATGAGCCGAACACCCCCCCAAGGTATGTGTCTTCTATAAGGATGAGCCAAACAACACCCCAAGGTATGTGTCTCCTATAGGGATGAGCCAAACACCCCCCTATGTATGTGTCTCCTATAGGGATGAGCCAAACATCCCCAAGGTATGTGTCTTCTATAGGGATGAGCCGAACAACCCCCCAAGGTATGTGTCTTCTATAGGGATGAGCCGACACCCCCCTAGGTATGTGTCTTCTATAGGGATGAGCCGACACTCCCCAAGGTATGTGTCTTCTATAGGGATGAGCCGACACCCCCCAAGGTATGTGTCTTCTATAGGGATGAGCCAACACCCCCCAAGGTATGTGTCTCCTATAGGGATGAGCCGAACACCCCCCCAAGGTATGTGTCTTCTATAGGGATGAGCCGACACCCCCAAGTTATGTGTCTCCTATAGGGATGAGCCGAACACCCCCCCAAGGTATGTGTCTTCTATAGGGATGAGCCGACACCCCCAAGGTATGTGTCTCCTATAGGGATGAGCCGAACCCCCCCCCCCCCCAAGGTATGTGTCTTCTATAGGGATGAGCCGAACACCCCCCAAGGTATGTGTCTTCTATAGGGATGAGCCGAACACCCCCCCCCCAAGGTATGTGTCTCCTATAGGGATGAGCCAAACCCCCCCAAGGTATGTGTCTTCTATAAGGATGAGCCGAACACCCCCCCAAGGTATGTGTCTTCTATAAGGATGAGCCAAACAACCCCCCAAGGTATGTGTCTCCTATAGGGATGAGCCAAACACCCCCCAAGGTATGTGTCTTCTATAGGGATGAGCCAAACACCCCCCAAGGTATGTGTCTTCTATAGGGATGAGCCGACACCCTCCTAGGTATGTGTCTTCTATAGGGATGAGCCGACACCCCCCAAGGTATGTGTCTTCTATAGGGATGAGCCGAACACCCCAAAGGTATGTGTCTTCTATAGGGATGAGCCGAACACCCCAAAGGTATGTGTCTTCTATAGGGATGAGCCGACACCCCCCCAAGGTATGTGTCTTCTATAGGGATGAGCCGAACACCCCCCAAGGTATGTGTCTTCTATAGGGATGAGCCGAACACCCCCCAAGGTATGTGTCTTCTATAGGGATGAGCCGACACCCCCCAAGGTATGTGTCTTCTATAGGGATGAGCCGACACCCCCCAAGGTATGTGTCTTCTATAGGGATGAGCCAACACCCCCCAAGGTATGTGTCTCCTATAGGGATGAGCCGAACACCCCCCCAAGGTATGTGTCTTCTATAGGGATGAGCCGACACCCCCAAGGTATGTGTCTCCTATAGGGATGAGCCGAACACCCCCCAAGGTATGTGTCTTCTATAGGGATGAGCCGAACACCCCCCAAGGTATGTGTCTTCTATAGGAATGAGCCGAACACCCCCCAAGGTATGTGTCTTCTATAGGGATGAGCCGAACACCCCCCAAGGTATGTGTCTTCTATAGGGATGAGCCGAACACCCCCCCCCCAAGGTATGTGTCTTCTATAGGGATGAGCCGAACACCCCCCCCAAGGTATGTGTCTCGTATTACATTGAGAAATATGAAGAGAAGGTCGGGGGAGGGAACTCTTTGTGTTTTTCTTTCAGGTTGACAAACCGGTTCAGATAAAATGTGGTAATTGTGGGGCGAGACTTCCCGATAGTTCTAAGAAACTTCTCTGTGATAATTGTATCTCAGGTGTTGGAGGTTCTGAGTCAGCGGCCTCCACCGTGCCAAGAAAAAGTATTCATACCCCCTGGAATTTCCCCCATGTTCTCATGTTACTTCCAAAAATGTATTTTATTGGGATCTTGGGGTGTGAGAGACACAAAGTGTCACCTGATTGTGAAGTGGAAGGAAAATTATACAAATAAATCTGTGTGTGGGGGGGGCGGGGATTTGTATGGCGCCCCCTTTAGGCTGGGATCACACTGGTGGGGTGCTCCGGATTCTGGTACAAATAACATGAGAACTCAATGCGGTGTGAATTGATCCGTACATTATGTATGGCTCGCTCCGCTCCGGATCCCCACCAAAAACATGCAGGACCCTTTATTGTCCGCACTGGAATCGGATCGGACGTGCGTTGGCACTGCGTTCTGCAAACCGATTTTGGGGCGTCAGTAACTTTATATTGACACCCACATTGAGTGTGAACTGCCTAAGATTCTGATGGGGACCCGGCCTTACTCCGACACCCCCAACTAAGATCTAGAGGAACAATTGCCTTCAGAAGTCACCTAATTAGTAAATAGAGTCCCACCTGTGTGTCATGTAATCTCAGTATAAATACAGATGTTCTGTGAAGCCCTCAGAGGTTTGTTAGAGAACCTTAGTGAACAAACAGCATCATGAAGGCCGAGGAACACACCAGACAGGTCAGGGATAAAGTTGTGGAGAAGTTGAACCCCTTCACGCCGATGTAACAAACATATATATATACGGTCTTGTGAGTCAAGTGGTTGTAGCGGGATGATCTGCAGCTGCAGGAATCACCCAGTACATTTTTCAGAGCCAACGGTCGGCTTCCTTGTAATAACAACCAATGGGGTTAATCAGCTGATCGGCTGTTATTACAAGCAGCAGTAGGGGACGTCCCCCCCCCCCACTTACTGCGTCTCATCCCATCCCACCAGGAGGCCCGAGCGACCACCCGGCATGTCCGCCGGCTGGCTGGAGAACCCAACAAAGACGGAATCGGCTTTTGATCGAGTCTCGGATCCGGTAACCCGGAAGTGATGTCATAATGACATTTACTGGAGCCTTAAAGGTGACAGATTTAAAGGGAATGTCGGCATTCAAAACACCCAAACTTGGCATTCTGATGGCTTCAAAGTGCAAAGGAGGGATTTGGGGTCTTGTAGATCCTCCAAAATAATACCTGAGACACGCCTGTTACTGTCACATGGGATGTTTACATTTCTTCTGACCGCCACCCATTGGTGGGAGGATCCCACGTCTGCAGGGCGGAGATAGATCAGCGATCTTTACCAAGTGATCGGTGCCACACTGAGAGGAGACCACACCCACCAACAGTTTAGCCGCCATTGATGTGAGCGGTGAAAGCCCCGTCCCATTGCCACTTAAGCCCGCCGGGAACAAGTACAGCGCCGTCCAAAAGTATTCATCCCCTTGCATTTTTGGTGTTTGGTTGCCTCACATCCTGAAATAACACGGATTGGTTGAGGATTTGCATCATTTCATTTACAGAACACGCCCACAACTTTGAAGATTTATTTCTTTATTGTAAAACAAACAACTAATAGGACAAAATAACAGAAAAGGTCAATGTGCATAAGTATTCACCCCCCTAAAGTCCATACTTTGCAGAGCCGCTTTCTGCGGCCATCACAGCTCCAGGTGGCTTTGGATAAGTCTCTATGAGTTGCCACATCTCACCACTGGGATTCCTGACCATTCCTTGCAAAATTGCCCCAGCTCCTTCAAGTTGGATGGTTTGCCCTTGTGAACAGCAATCTTTAAGTCTGACCACAGCTTTTCTATTGGATTGAGGTCTGGGCCATTCCAACACATTTACATGTTTCCCCTTAAACTAAGGTGACCAGATTTTTTAAATGATATTCAGGGGCGTATTTTTTTTTTTTACTAGTAATGGCGGCAATCACCTCCTGACAGCCTCTCAAGTCTCACTCTCCGGGGCCCGGCTACTACTGGGTGGGGAGCGGAGGAAGATCACTCAATCAGGGAAGGCAAGGAGATAGGCAGGTGGCTGGCCGGGACTTGAGTCAATGCAGAAGAACATGCGAGCGAGGCTGAATGGGTGCCGAAACTGAAAAAATATTCCCTCCGCTCAGACCAGCACATGATCATCAGAGAGGGGCACAGATAATGGGAAAAATACACCCCCCTAAGCTAGTAAGAGCAGTGGAGCACGCGGGGGGGTGTAATTTCTGATTTTTTTTCATAATCTGCACTGTCTTTGAGATTGCCCCAGCTCCTGTTCACATCAAATCTGAGGACTAAACAGGGACAGACTTGGTTCGGGGAAAGTGTCCTCAATCCGGGGACTGTCCCCTGAAACCGGGGACGTCTGGTCACCCTACCTTAGACCCCTCAAGTGTTTCTTTAACAGTGTGTTTGGGGTGATTGTCCTGCTGGAAGGTGAACCTCCGTCCTCCCGGCCTCAAATCACACACAGAGTTCTACAGACAAGAATATCCCTCTATTTATCACCCTCCATCTTTCCCTCAACTCTGGTGAAGGATTGTGGGAATGGTGGGCAGACGGGGGCAAACATGGGCATTAGTAGCACTTCTCCTGAATGTGTGACTTAGAGGTGTGCCAAAATTCTTCATGTGTCACAACCCAATAAGACTTCTGTATGGACCTTCCCGACTTCTACCCTCCAACCCGACTTCTACCCTCCGACCTGACTTCTACCCTCCCATCCGTCTTCTACCCTCCCATCCGACTTCTACCCTCCCATCCGACTTCTACCCTCCCATCCGACTTCTACCCTACGATCCGACTTCTACCCTACGATCCGACTTCTACCCTTCCATCCGACTTCTGCCCTACCATCTGACTTCTACCCTCCCATCCGACTTCTACCCTCTGACCCAACTTCTACCCTCCTATCTGACTATCTACTCTCCCATCCGACTTCTACCCTCCCATCTGACTTATACCCTCCCATCCGACTTATACCCTCCCATCCGACTTATACCCTCCCATCCGACTTATATCCTCCCATCCGACTTATACCCTCCCATCCGACTTCTACCCTCCTATCCGATTATCTACTCTCCCATCCGACTTCTACCCTCCCATCCGACTTCTACCCTCCCATCTGACTTCTACCCTCCCATCCGACTTCTACCCTCCCATCTGACTTCTACCCTCCCATCCGACTTCTACCCTCCGACCCAACTTCTACCCTCCTATCCGACTATCTACTCTCCCATCCGACTTCTACCCTCCCATCTGACTTCTACCCTCCCACCCGACTTCTACCCTCCCATCCGACTTCTACCCTCTCATCCGACTTCTACCCTCCCATCTGACTTCTACCTTCCGACCTGACTTCTACCCAACCATCCGACTTCTAACCTCCCATCCGACTTCTACCCTCCCATCCGACTTCTACCCTCTCATCCGACTTCTACCCTCCCATCTGACTTCTACCCTCCGACCTGACTTCTACCCAACCATCCGACTTCTAACCTCCCATCCGACTTCTACCCTCCCATCCGACTTCTACCCTCCCATCTGACTTCTACCCTCCCATCCGACTTCTACCCTCCCATCTGACTTCTACCCTCCCATCCGACTTATACCCTCCCATCCGACTTCTACCCTCCGACCCAACTTCTACCCTCCTATCCGACTATCTACTCTCCCATCCGACTTCTACCCTCCCACCCGACTTCTACCCTCCCATCCGACTTCTACCCTCTCATCCGACTTCTACCCTCCCATCTGACTTCTACCCTCCGACCTGACTTCTACCCAACCATCCGACTTCTAACCTCCCATCCGACTTCTACCCTCCGACCCGACTTCTACCCTCCCATCCGACTTACCCTCCCATCCGACTTCTACCCTCCCATCCAACTTCTACCCTCCCATCTGACTTCTACCCTCCGACCTGACTTCTACCCAACCATCCGACTTCTAACCTCCCATCCGACTTCTACCCTCCGACCCAACTTCTACCCTCCTATTCGACTATCTACTCTCCCATCCGACTTCTACCCTCCCATCCGACTTCTACCCTCCCATCCGACTTCTACCCTCCTATCCGACTATCTACTCTCCCATCCGACTTCTACCCTCCCATCCGACTTCTACCCTCCCACCCGACTTCTACCCAACCATCCGACTTCTAACCTCCCATCCGACTTCTACCCTCCGACCTGATTTCTACCCTCCCATCCGACTTCTACCCTCCCATCCGACTTCTACCCTCCCATCCGACTTCTACCCTCCCATCCGACTTCTACCCTCCGACCCGGCTTCTACCCTCGGATCCGTCTTCTACCCTCCGATCCGACTTCTACCCTCCGATCCGTCTTCTACCCTCCCATCCACCTCTTATGTTTTCTACACACTTGTTTATCTCCACATCCCCTTGTAATTTTCTATACATTCTTCACACTCAATAAATATCTATTCATAAATAAATAATTAAAGTGAAAGTAAACCCTCCAATCATTTTCATCCAAGCAAGTCGCCATCTTGGCCCCTTCAATACCAGGAAATTTCACCCCTTCCTGCCCAGACCAATTTTCAGCCTGTGGGCTACTAGTGTTGGGTAAATGTAACAATTGTGCTGCCCCATAAGGACCATAGAGGTCCCGGGACTGAAGGGACAATAGTGATTGGAGTGTAGCGCCCCTCAGTGGCCTACTAGTGTTAGGTAAATGTGGTTTTTGGCCTCCCTGTAATCAGCGGGATCGGTGATCGTTTGTTAGTGCCTGTTCTAGGTTCTGCTGCCAGAAATTGGAGGTGAAATATCTGCTACAGAAAAGAGGTTTCCCCCATTCAATGGACTTTAAAGGCTCAGAGAGGAAACAGAGATTTATAAACTGAAGTTTTATTATTAAAGAATTACATACAAAAGGTAGTAAATAGATCAGAAATAGTACACAGTAATAAGAAGGGGGACACAATGGCACAAAATCACACAGTGTCAGTATTGGTATCTACATGCAGAGGTTGTATAGTCATACCCGACGCGTTTCGGAGTCACTTGGCTCCTCCCTCAGGGATAGCTCTGCAGATAGTGTGGATATAGTAAAGTGCCCCCAAACTGTCACACCAGTAAAAACATCAAAGTTGTACAACTGCCATCACATCCATAACCCCCCCCATATTCCCTCCTGGATGTGGAGCAGGCTGGGTGGGTGGAGCCTCAACCAATTGGGGGTCAGTTCAGCATACACTGAGACCACCTAATGTGGATGTGCCTGTAGTACCCAGATAGGGAGCTGTTCAAGACAGGTGAGAAATACATAGGTGGCCACCAATAAACAGAGGTATAGAAGCACACCAGGGTTCATCTAACAGCTCTAATTATTGGACTCCTCCCCCATGTCACACCGTACATCTAATGGTCAGCTGGTGCAGGATCAACTACTTTCCCCACATCCCACTGAATTCTGGGATATAGGGGGTGGAGGAACTTTGACCCTGGCCGGTGTATTCATACCTCTTCAGCCAATCCCTGGTCAGGAGAGTGACCAGCAGAGGGCTGAGAGGGGTATAAATAGGCCAGGGATTGGACGGCTCTCTTTTGTTCCTGGAGGAGTAAGACCCGTCCTGAGGGCTGTGATATCCCTGGGAGAATACCTGAAACACCAAGGAAATGCGTTGTGCTTGGCTGCTCTGGGCCTATCAGGGGATAGAATCTGGGACCAAGCAGCAGGACCAGTCTCGGGTCTGTGCTATACTAGTAATAGTCCAATCTGTCTGATTGTTATATCTATATCCAATCATTGATCAATATTCCCAAATACAGAGCCGAGGATTTCCACTTCCTGAGACTGTATACCCCTCCCCCGTCACCTGTCCACACTACCACACCCACACCACAATCCCTGCCCCCTCTACATCATAACCAATAGGAACAAGTCTATTACTGGTTGTATTCATAGTGACAATCATCACACCCAATCACAGTGAGGGGAGGAGCAATCACAGATCCCTGGATTGGTCATGTAAAGGAACCTGTGAGGACAGAAATGTCGGAAATTCTCATTGTGAAAATTAATGTGTGTGTCTAGACAAATCCTGTTGTTCTAGATTTGGATGGAGTGGGGAGGATTAGAACCCCTGTCAGGTTTTTACTGCTATCCGCGACTCCATTAGAGAGATTTCCCCTCACTTCCTGTCCTGGTGACAACGTTTTATCAGACAGGAAATGAAGGAAAATCTACACCAGGGACACAGACAGAAATAAAGACCTGACAGGGGTTCTAATCCTTCCCCTACTCTACTACACAAAAGGATTTTTATTTCTGTCTGTGTTGCTGTTGGAGAGTTCCCCTCACTTCCTGTCTGGGGAAATGTTGTCACCAGGACAGGAAGTGAGGAGAAATATCTCTAATGGATCCCCAGATAGCAGAAAAGTCTGACAGAGGTTCTAATCCTCCCCCACTCCAACCAAAACTGAAAAAATCCTTTCTTCTATAGATACACAGTGATGGTGGAGACCCCAGGGCCGTCATCCTGATCCTGGCTACACTATGTAGTGTGTTACTGACCCAGAACAAGCATGCAGCCAGTTAAGGCTGAACACTCTGCCCTCCTGCATGCTTGTTCCTGGTCAGTGACACACTAGGGGCCAGATTCAGTAAGAATTTACGCGGTGTATCTCGAGATGCACCGCGTAACTTCTAAAATGCGCCGGCATATCTTTTTTCTGTATCCAGAAAACACGATACTCCAAGATTGAGCTAAGATACGAGCGGCGTAAGTGTATTACGCCGTTGTTTCTTAGTTGCATATTTACGCTGGCAGCTAGGTGACGCTTCCGTCGATTTACGCATCAAATATGTAAATTAGCTAGATACGCCGATTCACGAACGTACGCCCCGACCGTCACAGTAAGATATGCCCTTTACGTAAGGCCTTTTTCAGGCGTAAAGATATTCCAAAAAAAAGATGGTTCAGCCATGGATGTCGGGACCGCATCGAAATTTTAAAAATTTACGTTGTTTGCGTAAGCCGATTCAGAATCGGGCTGGGCGTAAGTTACGTTCACGTTGTTTTCATTGACTATTTGCGACGTGATTTGCAGCATGCGCACTGGGATACGTCCATGGTTCGTTCCGCGCGTCATTTACGTGGGGTCACCGTTCATTTCAATACAACACGCCCCCTACATGCCTAATTTGAATTGCGCGCACTTAGGCCGGCCAATTTACGCTATGCCGACGCAACTTACAGAGCAAGTGCTTTGTGAATACAGCACTTGCCTGTAAAAGTTGCAGAGGCGTATCGTAAATAGGATACGTTACGCCCGCACAAAGATACACACACTTATGTGAATCTAGCCCTAGGTAGTGAAGTGAGGTTTAGGATGAAGATGACGGCCCCGGAACCTGCAGCTTTATAAATAAATCAGTCATGTTTCCTGTCCTCTGCTCCCTCCTATTGGATGAGTATTGCACCAATCACCAATCAGATAATCCCCCTTGTGATGTCTCTGGGCAGATCTCTCACTTCTGATTCCTCCCACATATCTTTATACAATCTCCCCATCCCCCTACATATACCCCAGCATGGAGGGGCTCAGTGAAGGTGGTGGTGAAGGTGTGGAGATGTCGGATCGGGTCACACAGATCATAAAAGGAGATCCGCCCGGCCTCATAATCCAGATCTATCCTGACTCTGTTACTGGAGACACCGCCAGGTAATCGGATCTTATTACTGTCATGTATCACTGAGTACTGATTATACCCCCACCTCTCCAAACACCAAGACTTCTTATTATTTCCAATATATGACTGATTTCCTCTCCTGTCTATACTGGGGTAACACATCCCGACTGTCCAGTATCCTGCCCCCCCGACATCCACTTCCCAGTAATGTCTCCCTGAGGAGAACCTCTGACTGCTTATCACCTGATTATACTGAAATCTCTCTGGTGTTTCTGGGCGATTCTGATGTGATGATGAGGAGGATGCAGTTTTCCTGTCATCTGATATATGGAGATAATTACCAGCTGTCCTCATATCCATGTCTGTAACCCCCGACACCCCCGATGTTTGCTGTACAGCCCCAATATTTGGACCTCCACCCTGGAGGTGTGACTGTTGTATGGTGGGGGAGGGTTGGGGGTGTGGTCTGGATGGTTGTTTGGTGGGGGAGGGTTGGGGGTGTGGCCTGGATGGTTCAGCATTGGTGTGACCTTTGCCCCCTGTAGTAGAGTGTGGATAGACATGTGTGCCTGTACATTTCTCTACATTTCCCCCAGACATGATATCAGATAAACCTGTGTGTAATGTGTGTGAGATCCCCGCCACATCCAGATTCCCTCCATCATGGAGGAGGTTATCACGTCTCTCTCTGTCCTCCTCATCATCTCCATCCTCAGTATCACACAAGTCACCTGTGTCTGATTCCTGGAGGACAGTCAGTGGATCCGTCATGTTACACAGCTCCTCAATGTCCCCCATCTTCCTGGACAGCTCCTCCTTCTTTATTTCCAGATCCTGGAGAAGATCATTGATAAACATGGAGATCCGCTCTGCCTGCCCGGAGATGTCCCTCAGGACTCTCTTCTCCAGGTCTTCCAGACGTCTCCTGAGGTCTCTGAACAGGACAGTGACTCTCTCTGTTTCATCATCTGCTTTTCCTTGTACTTTCCTCCTGTGTTCCTGCAGACTCTGGACTCTTTTCTCCATCTCCTCTCTCTCTGTCATCAGTTTCTGCAGAACATTCCTCAGTTTCTTCTTCTTCATCTCAGAGGCCTCATCCAGAGTCTCCACCTGGTGTCCCCGATGTTCTCCATCCAGCCTGCAGGACACACAGATACAGGAGGAGTCCTCAGTGCAGTAATACCTCAGTAGTTCCTTATGGACGGAGCATTTCCTGTTCTCCAGGGAAGTGGTGGGGTCACATAAGACGTGTTCTGGTGACTTGCTGTGGACTCTCAGGTGATTGTCACACAGAGAAGCATCACACAGCAGACAGGATATGACAGCAGGTACAGGAGTGTGAATACAGTAAGTACAGAAGACCCCGGACTCCTCCTGATCTGGATGGGTGGACAGGAAATTCTCCACTATGTTACGTAGTGTTATGTTCCTGTGCAGTGCAGGCCGATCCTGGAACTCTTCTCTACATTCAGGACAGGAATAACCTCCAGACCCCTCCTGTGTATCCAACACACGACCAATACAGTCCCGGCAGAAGTTGTGTCCACATTTCAGGGTCACAGGATCTGTATAAATGTTCAGACAGACGGAACATTCCAGCTCCTTCCTCCGATCACCAGACTCCATCGCTGAGAGCAGAAGAGAAAAATAAAAGTGAAAGTCTCTGACACTCAGTAACCAGTTCTGTACATTCCAGGGGGAGGGGCTGAGACTGAGACACGGAGTCATAGGAATCCTTATACAGAGGAACACAGATAATACAGTATCTCACAAAAGTAAGTACACCCCTCAGTCACTTTTCTTGTATCTTTTCATGTGACAACACTGAAGAAATGACACTTTAGGCCAGATTCAGGTAGATGGGCGAATCTTTAATTTGGAGTAACTTTTCTCATTTACGTTACTCCGCCGAAACTTTAGGAGCAAGTACTGTTATTCAGAAAGCACTTGCTCCTAAAGTTGCGGCGGCGTAGCGAAAATGAAGCGGCGGAATTCAAATTGGGCGGGTAGGGGGCGTGTATTATTATAACTAGGCGCAATGCCGCGGCGATTGTACTGCTCATGCGTCGACTGTCAGTGCGCATGCGCCAAATTCTGTCAGTGAACGTCAATGACGTCAATCCCCATTCACGGACGTTTTACGCAAACGACTCAATTTTTTTTTTTTCGACGCGATGACGACGGCCATACTTAACATAGGATACTCCACTAGGGGGCTAGTTTATCTTTACGCCGCGTATCTCTTACGGAAACGTCGGAAAGT
Source organism: Rana kukunoris (assembly GCA_029574335.1). NCBI lineage: Eukaryota > Metazoa > Chordata > Amphibia > Anura > Ranidae > Rana > Rana kukunoris. The sequence goes on along the minus strand of CM056049.1, from coordinate 744,799,398 downwards.
CACTGCGTCGGGCCCGAATACGATCGTGAATTGCCGATTCTCGCTGATTAACATATTCTCGGCGTTAATCAGCGGGAACGCCCCGCGCGCCATTTTTAAAATTGCAGTTCCGATACGACGGCGAAATACAATTACGCCACTCGTATAGGAACTCAAACCCGGCGTTTCTTGTTTTCTGCTTACTAAAAACAGAAACGCCTTCTCAAAGTGAGAGTTAGGCTGGAGTATCACTGATACTCCAGCCTAACTCTACCTGAATCTGGCCCTTTGTATCTACAATGTTGTGTAGTGAGTGTACTGCTTGTATAACAGTGTAAATTTGCCGACCCCTCAAAATAACTCATCACACAGCTATTCATGTGTAGCGCCCCCTTACTTTCAGAAAGGGCACTACGTTAAAGTTAGTGGGAGAATGGGAGAGTTATGTTTCTCCCATTCCTAATTTTGCTAGATTGGGCTGTTGTTATTCCGGAACTGTCCTGTGGGTCATTCTGTGCTCCAGGGATGTATTTCCCATTCTGGGTAGCAGGTGGCGCTAGAGGGGTTCTGGCAGAGCCACTTTTCCCCAGCAGCCAATTAGAGGAGTTTTCCCTCGCAGGGCATGCTGGGGGAGGGGTATATCTGTGGCATGTGCCATTTTCCGGGGTTCTTCACGGGTTCCAGGTGCGGCACCCACATTTAGGGTGTCCGCACCCAACGGACCCTGGCGATATGGCCTACCAGGCCGGGGACGCATGCTACGCGGAGTTCCTTGCTAATGCTGAAAGGGGCCCCAGTGACTTACTGGGTCCCCGAAACTATTGAAGAGATCCCAGACTGTGTGCTGCTCGGTGGGGGATCGGCTTGAAGAGAACCCGGAGGCAGGTTATCCAAAAGGGCTTGAACGAACCATCGGGGATCTGGTTGCCAGAAACTGACAGATAACCTATAGACTGTCAGCTGGTGACCCCTACTGAAGGAAACATTCTGGGAGGATTTGCTCTACAGTTCAACACTGGACCTGTGGCAGAGGTTTCCATCTTAAAAAGACTAAATCCAACTGGAGCCAAGTCTGTGAGAGAGACTTGTTCCTCCCAGCAACTTTAAGTGGCACTCCGGCTGCCAGGCTTGTGGCAGAAGTCTGTCCGGAGGCACTTTACCCACTCTGGCTAGAGTGGCGACGAACTGTTCTACTACAGAAAGCAGGACTGCTTTCCTTTCATCCAAAGCCTGATACAAAGTTTTCTCCTTTCATCAACCTTTCCTCTCTACCTCATGTTGATGTTGGTCGTGTTGGAACAGGAAATAAAGCATTCAGAAAACTTTAGCGGCAGGTTTGGACATTCGCTTATTGCTCTGCTCACTACAATCACCCCTAGACAACACATAGATGTAACTTAATACGCTGATCCCAAATCAATCAGCGGCCCTATGAATTGGGTAGCGCTACAATGTCTAAACCGCTGGCAGCGGTGAGTACACCCCTAACTGAAAAGGTCCTAATTGGACCAAAATAGCCATTTTCCCTCCCCGGTGTCATGTGACCCGTTAGTGTTACAAGGTCTCAGGTGTAAATGGGGAGCAGGTGTGATACATTTGGTGTTATCGCTCTCACTCTCTCATACTGGTCACTGGAAGGACAACATGGCACCTCATGGCAAAGAACTCTCTGAGGATCGGATATAAAGAATTGTGTCTCTACATAAAGATGGCCGAGGCTATAAGAAGATTGCCAAGACCCTGAAACTGATCTGCAGCACGGTGGCCAAGACCATACAGCGGTATTACAGGACAGGTTCCCCTCAGAACAGGCCTCGCCATGGTCCACCAAAGCAGTTGAGGTCACGTGCTCAGCGTCCTATCCAGAGGTTGGGAAAAAGACCTATGAGTGCTGCCAGCATTGCTGCAGAGTTTGAAGGGGTGGGGAGGGGTCAGCCTGTCAGTGCTCAGACCATACGCCGTACACTGCATCAAATTAGTCTGCATGGCTGTTGTCCCAGAAGGAAGCCTCTTCTAAAGATGATGCACAAGAAGGAGCCAAAAACGGTTTGCTGAAGAGAAACAGACTAAGGACATGGATTACTGGAACCGTGTCCTGTGGTCTGATGAGACAAGATAAAGGTGTAGCGAGGTCATACTATCAGGGACTATTTGATAGTTATGCATACCTAAATCCCCTGGGGGTTCCAGTTACGTGTATATATGTGTTTACTTTTTCCTAAAGCAATGCATTGTGGGATTTGAAGGATTAGGAGAAAAGGACTCCATTGATGTCAGTAGAAATAGACTACATTACCCACAATGCATTGGCTTCCCAGTGAACATTGCACCCCCGCACAGCTTTATGGGGGAGGTTACTTAAAGGTGGGGAGGGGCCTGAGGCGGGATCCAATGGAGGATCAACCATCCGGAGAGAGACAAGATCAAGGGCCTCCAGCTCGTGCTTCCAAGAGACCGGAGAAACTCACCAGCTGACGATTGTAACAGTGGAGAGCAAGATACCGGAGACTGTGCGTTGCAGAGTGGTGACTGATCAGCGTATCTTTCGTGAGGGACTCAGGCGGACTAGGCCTGTTTGGGTGAGAGGGCATGTTTCAATATTGCCTCAGCCTTGTGACTCACAGGGCTAAACATACCAGAGCAGCGTACTGTCTACTGATCTAACCCAGAGACCTAACATCCGAAAGTCACGCTAGCCAAGTTGACCAATGCTGACTTAAACATCGGTCCACAAGCAACTGCACTGATCATACCCTTTAACTGAGCCTGAATACTTTGGATTACAAATAAGCTAAAGTGCACCAACGTATTCACAATAGACTTCACCACTGGGGAACATTCTGGAGTTATCTGGGTTAGGCCTAACCAAGATTACCTGCAACTGTACTTTACACAATTGCCCACTAGGGGAAGCTCGCGAGCAAAGACTATCTATAGCTACTTGTAGACTTAATAATATTAACATTTTAGTTTTGTTCTTATTGACTCTTGCAAGGACGCTTGCAGAGTCAGCCATATATATATATGTATATGTGTGTTTAATCTTTTATCTCTCTTATTACCTGCCAAGTAAAGTTACCCTTGGTTTACTATATTGATTGTGTGGGGTGTGTTTACTCCTGAGAACGTCATTCAGAAGAAGGTAACGACATTATTGCATTGTCATTGTATATTTTACATGTGTTATTGTGGTCCTAGCCAGCAGGGGACTCACAATACAGTTGCATTTGCCTGGTGTGTCAAGGGAGGGTTTGAGCCTATTAGAGAGGTGGATAGGTCAGAGAGTAGATCCAAAACGAATCAGCAGCTCCTTCGGGGGTATCGCTGCATGTGGGGGCTCGTCCGGGATTCTACTTCTCTGAAATCAAAGTTTCCTTCGTATTGAACCTCACTCTCGCCAGGACCAGTCATGGATGCTGCTGCCGCAGCCAGGTGGTGCCTCGAAGGAAATGTCACCTTGAAAAATGGCTTAGTGATTGAGATTAAGGGGAAAGCTTGGACAGAGGAAAAGTTGCTCCAAGGTCCCGAGGACTTTATCCACAGACCAGAAGCCATGGGTAGTGGAGATGTGAATATATAATGTCAATCCTCACACATATGCCTTATGTGAGTGGAAGAAAGGACTCCCAGACTGTTTTAAAGGTGCTAGCATAAAGACAGCAGACCAAGAAGAACTTTTCCTAATACACCCTGTAGAGGAACAAGAGGGGCCCATCTCCTCTAGCTCACTGAGACCAGGAAGGGATAAAGAACAAGGGACAGAGGGTTCTGGCTCCTCATCACTAAATACTGTTGGCCCAGAGTTATGTGCTGTGTTAGGAGAAATTGTGGCTCAGTGCAAGAAGGATTCCCTAAGATGATCTGATAACTGGATACAGAAAGCTCAGAACTTTCTCAGGGAGACAACCAGTGCCCTCATCGGAGGAAGGATTTGAGGAATGGCTGGATCATGCCACTCAGGCTCTAGAAGAGTGGGAAATACCCAAGAATCACAAGAAGCAAAGGATTATAGAGAGTCTAAGGGGACCAGCGTTAGAGGCCATACGCAATCTTAAACTTAGCAGAAAGCACTGTGCTGCGCAGGATTATTTAGATGTTCTACAGAGTGTTTTTGGGTGGACAGAAAACACCAGTGAACTCCGCTACCAATTAGAACACTGTTATCAAAAGCCAGGAGAGAAGTTGTCTGAATTTGTTGGGCGATTAGATAAGACCTTGCATTAGATCCTGTTGAAGAAGGGACTGGACTCAAGAAAGGTGAATGAAACCAGAGCCCAACAAGTTTTAAGGGGAGCTCAACCTATGGATCCCATTGCCCTTCTGCTACGAACCCGACAAGGGAGTGACGTGTTGAAATACCCTGACCTGATTCGGATGATTAGAAAGAGGTCTTATTGGACAAAAGAATAGACACCAACCTCCGGAGCCCCCAGCACGAGTCCGGGTAGTAAGCTCAGAGGACGGCGACCTTCAGGTCGAGCTTCTGAGGACGCAAGTGTCCCAGCTGATGGAAATGGTGGTTGCCTTGACCAGTCAGGCGGAGGTGATGCCTTACCAAACTAAACGGGAGGAGCCAGAGAAGTCCACTTGTGGACAGAGTGATCAAGCAAGGAGGCCAAGGAGGCTCATATTTTGCTTCAACTGTGGAGGAGTAGGCCTTATGAGGGAAGTTTGCCCCAGCCCAGCGAAAGCTGGTCAGCTAATGTACAAGCCGGCGGAAAACTTCAGAGGGCCCCGGTGAAGGAGTCAACCGGGTGCCCGCCTACTGTAGACAACTCCAAAAGGGAAAAGGAAACAAAGAGACCAAAAAGGGAAAAAGGACCTTTTCCAAAGCCACCTTTCACCCCTTCCCCGCATGGATGTATGGAAGCCAGAAATAACTCTAATAAGGGTGCAAGTTACAGAGCAAAAAGGGAAAACTACACCCAGGAAATTTCCGGAAAATTTAGTGGGGCCTTCCCAACTCGTGTCCGTTCAAGTGGAAGGGATCTACACTAAGGCCCTCCTGGATACCGGAGCTCAAGTAACTCTCTTCTATAGGGACTTCTATGACCGACACCTTTCTCACTTGCCCCTACAGAAATTAGAAGAATTCGAAATATGGGGTATTGGGGCTTGAAATAAACCGTGTATTTAACTGGTTTATATTAAAATAGCACAGCTTCTGCTGTTAAAAGGCTATAATTAGCGTTCTGGACGAATGATGGATCGTGAGACAGATTTGTGAATTATCGTGAATAAAAAACGTGTGTTTTTAATGTACACACTATAAAAGAATTGCAAGTACAGTTACAATACATTAATAACAGTACAAAATAAAAGTAAGTTCTTAGAGCATGTGCTTAAGATGCTTGTTAAAAATGGCCGTTTTGCCCTTGAGAGAAAAGTAATGTATGTTGCCTGAAGATGGCTGAAGAGAAGCCAGCGCCCAGAGCTTTGACTCTTCGCTTAAATAACCCTACTCTCTTTGTTAGATTTCGCGCTCAAAAATTACACCCTCTTAAAAGGAGTGACTAGAATGAAATAAAATTTAAAGAACACCTCTGTATTCCATCTATCCCAAAACTTGCATAGGAAATGGGTGATGGGCAACAGACACATTCTCCATAGTAAATGGGTGATCAGCCGAAAGATAAACTAAACACAGGAAATGGGGGGGGATGAGCTAGCCTCAAGATTCTGTAGGTAAAATTACAACAAGATATGAGGGAAGGTATACATTCTCACCTAGTCTAAAGATTCTGCCTTAGAATGCACTTTTAAAACAGTCATAGTGAGGCAGTAGTGAGGCAGACGGATTAGCAACAGGAGCTCACAGCGGCGCACGTCTCCTAGGAGTAGGAGTAGGAGCGTGTGTGTCATAGCTCCAGGCAGGCGTAGGAGGCAGACAGTGTCCCTCCCAGCCCTGCAACCGTGCTCCAGCTTCTGGCCAAGCCTCTGCTCTGGGACACCCAAGCGAATCATTTTTTCTCCTGCTGAGCCATTCTTCTCCAGACATCCTCCCCAGGTAGGCCCTACTTTTCTTTCACCTCCCCTGGAACCGATTGGCGGCCGTCCTTATCAGGATAAGCCGCCGAATCAGCTGAACGCTGGGGCCTCTTTCCCTCTCCTTACCCCACATTACCACCCACCAGCCAAGCAACCTTCCCCCCGGCGCCTCCCCGCGATTCCCCGTTTTCTCCCCTGAACCGCGCCAGCCACTGCTGATTCGCGGCCGCCGCATCTTAGGAAAGGCCGCGGCTTCATCCGCGGCCTAGCGGAGCGCCGCACTCTTGGCCAAAAACACCTTTGGTAACCCCCCAGGAGCTCACCCCCAGCCCCTGTAGGACTCATCCACCCCTGGCCTCAACAACCAGCCCCCCCCCCTGCTCACCAATCCACCCAGCTAGCTACACACCAGCCTGGGTCCCATGTCCTGCTCCTGGTCGGCGGCCATCTTGGTACACCCCAGCAGCAGTGTCAGCTCTCCCCCACCCCCCTTTTCACAACTGAATAGTACTTGATCCAGGGGTTTGCCCGATCGCCTTTCAGGGATCAGGAAGGAATTTTTTTCCCTACCAAAGCAAATTGGCATAGCATGGTTAGGCTTTTTTTGCCTTCCTCTGGACCAAGCCGGGAGGATTCACTGAATCCTCTCTTCATCGCCACCATAAGAAACGACTTTTCCCCCGGTGAATGGCGACCATGGCTGATCTGCGGTACTCATTTGGAATCTGAGGCGTTTCGCCGCAATACTGCCAGCCATCACCAAAAAGACCCTAAGAATTGAGCAACTTTTGAGGATCGATCGACGATCGACTGTCAAAAATTTTAAAAGGGTAAGGATCTCGCGCCAAAACAAAGTGTAAATATAGTGTAAATACAATTAAAGTATATATAGTGCTAAAGCTGCACCCCAAAATTCAGAATATGAATGGATAAATAGAAACAGCAGGGGGCGCTATAAATTACAAACAATCAAAACATAAACCACAGAATAATAAAGTCATCTATGGTTGCTTTACAATAATATGTAAATATGTGCAAAATATATTTTGATAAGTAAAAGTCCATAAATTGTGCAGAAACAAAATGTCCAAATAATGTGCAAAAGGGTTAATTCCAAAGATCCTTGTAAATTTCACTCTGATAAATACGTGAATATATGTGATCAAAGAATGAGGATTTCCACCTTCGCCAACTAAAACACCAGACAGTGAGTGTAAAAGATAGCTCCTTACCGCAACCAATTGACCCTTTTCGCTAAAAAAGAGGTCAAATAACGCTTTGTGTCTCCACAGATGGTTAAAGGCCTGGATACTCTTGATTGGATATGTTAACCGTCATAGGGCAAAAAAACACAGAGAAAGCCGCCATAGCATAATAACGTTTAATTAAAATAAATTAAAACACACAGTGCCGAGTGGCTCCTTACTATTAGGGGTGCCCCACGTCCCGGCACTGAGGCTGAAGGCTTAGGTCTAGAAGAGAAATGTGTCCTTGGCTGGGGAAACGATCGCGTGCGTTCCACCTCACTATAGTTGAGAACCAGCTGGACCGGAAGATGCTGTGCGTGGTCACGTGCCGCCTCGACGTACGTTTCAATATGTCGTCATCAGGAAGCGCACTTAACACACGCACCAGACCAGATTAAATAGGTCTCGGCAACAGCAGTGGGAGAATTTGGGCCAATCACAGCCTCAGTCCCGGTTACTTCCGCAAACAATGCGCATCACAAGGCAGATTGCGCACCTCTATCATAGCAGATCATTTTAGCAGTCATATACAGCGGCAGTTATCTAAAAATAACCATAGTCTCATTCCCAATGTATGACACCAATCTCTTGCTATGAGAATACTATTAAAAAATATTTAAAATTTAACACAAACAATTTGCTATCAAAAATAATACATCTGTATCAAAATAGAAAATTGTAACCAATAATAATTTAAAAACCCATATTAATAAAATTAAATTAGATTAGAAATTAAATAAAAACAAATGTATTCATTAGTAAGGAAACAATTAAGGTCGAGCTCTATGTTGAGACCCTGTGGTCGCATAGTCCTTAAACGATGTATCCACTGGGTCTCATTTTGGGATACTGGGGTTGGTACCTCTCCAGTGGCTAGTAATCCGATCAATCCCAAAGAACGTTAGTTTACGGGGATCTCTGTTGTGAAAAAGATCAAAGTGCTTTGAAACACTGTGATCAGGGTAGCCTTTTATAATATTTGCTACATGTTCGTTGATCCTTACTTTGAGCTCCCTGGTAGTTCTACCTACATATTGGAAAGTACATGGGCACTCCAAGACGTATGTGACATATCTGGAGTGGAATGTTATAAGTGGTTTAATAGTAAATTCCTGCTTGGTTACACTAGAACTAAATTTACTCACTTTTCTACTTGTCCTATTCGTTAATTTACTTGTTCTATTCGTTTTTTTACATGATCTGCACCGAGTGCAGTAATGAAAGCCGGAGCCATCTAAAAAGGTTAAAGGTCTCTTAGGGGGGTCCGGTACATTGCCAGCAATCATATTTCTAAGACCAGGGGCCCTCCTATAAATGAAGGTGGGTTTGGGGGGTAAAATCTTGGCCAAATCATTGTCTTTCAACAAGATAGGCCAAAATTGTTTGAAAATCTTTTCAACCTGCCTGTATTGCCTATGATATCCAGACAGACAAGATAATTCACCCTGGCGAGGAGGTCTAGGTTTGGATTCAAGCATAGTTTCTCTATCCATATTCTTAACCTGTTCTTTGGTCACTAACAACTTGGTTTGGGAATAACCTTTAGCAACGAACTTGTCAATTAGCAAGTTAGATTGTTGATCAAAATCACCAATATCATTGCAATTGAGAGGAATACGCATAAACTGCCCTTTGGGGACAGCTCCCAACCACTTAGGATGGTGACAACTGGTTATGGGTACATAGCCATTTCGGTCAGTGGGTTTAAAGAAGGTCTTAGTACAGATCCGATTATTTACCTTGGTAAGGGTCAAGTCTAAATAATTAATGGTGGTCAAACTAAATACCGCCGTAAAGTTGAGACCATAATTATTAACATTCATTTGGGATAAAAAGATATCCAAAGAGGTCTGGGATCCCTCCCACAGCAGAATGATGTCATCGATGTAACGTTTATAATATACTACTGCCCCGGTATTATCTTTAAAAATTGTCTCTTCTTCCCATTTATTAAGGACCAAATTTGCAACACTGGGGGCATAACGAGCCCCCATGGCAACCCCTTTAACCTGTTTGTAAAAATTACCCTGGACCCAAAAGTAATTGTTACCCATGGCTAGCATGAGGCCTTTTACCAAGAACGTTATCTGTGTCTCTGGTAAGGTGGACTTCCCACGAAAAGCCTTTGTGACCGCCGTAATTGCATCCTGTTGTGAAATATTCGTATACAGAGATTCAACATCTATTGTCACTAGCCAAGTATTCTCTGAAACAATAACAGGGGCTAAAGATTTAATGAGTTCTTTGCTGTCTTTCAGGTATGCTTTACCCAGTATGACCATGGGTTGCAAAAATAATTCTAAATATTCCCCTAATCTGGAATATAAAGAGTCGATCCCACTTAATATGGGTCGACCAGGGGGCTTGGTCTTATTTTTATGTATTTTGGGAAGAATATATAGTACCGGTGTCCGTGGTACTTGGGGTACCAGGTACAAGGCCTCTTTTTCTGTTAATATAGTTTGAGTCACTCCATCATTGACCCAACATGAGAGTTCTCTTTTTAGTCCTAGCATAGGATCTCCCGGAAGGGGTAGGTAGGTGGTGGTGTCACTAAGGAGGCGCTGAATCTCTTCATAATAATCCTCCTTTTTAAGTAACACCACTCCACCCCCTTTAACCGCCGGACGCACCACTAGATTTTTATTTTGTTCTAGTTTCTTAATTCCCTCTGTCACCAATTGGTTGTTAGTATTATGTTTTTTAAATTCCAAATCCTTTATTTTTTCTTGTACCATGTTTTTAAACACCTCAACATGATGGTGTGAGCCCTTGTTGGGGTTAAAAACTGAATTATTCTTAAGACCACTATGTTGATAATTAGTGGAAATAAGTTGAGGTGGATTGGTAATTTGCTGGCAAAAATGTTTTTTAATATTGAGTTTCCTTACGTACTTCTCAATATCCAAAAAAAGGTCAAACTTATCAATATTTTTATTTGGGGCAAATTTTAGACCTTTTGAAAGGACCGTTAATTCTGCCTCTGAGAGTTTCACCCCCGCTAAATTGAATATTCCTTCATCTAGTTGTCCCGAGGCCTTTTTCTTTCTGGCTCCCCCTCTTTTTCCTCTCGGTCTACATTGTCTATAGGGACCTTGGGTATAGTTGGGGGAATTTTGTAGGGCTCTTTCCATCCCCTCCATTCCCCCCCCCGTTTGATAGTTGGATTGTTGCTGTGTAGGTCTACCTCTATGTTTACCCCTATGATGTCCTCGTGGAGGTCTGGGGGCATGATATTGTTGACCCTGTGAATAGTGGGGATTATAATAATCCACAGGTCCGCCATCCAATGGGGCAAACCGATTATGGGTAGCTACCATATAAGGAGCTGGATAGTAGTTATTTGGAGGAGGTCGATAGTTGCCTCCATGGGGTGTACCCATACTTCCAGGTGGGTGATGACCTTTAGGCTGAGATGGAGTACGGGGTTTTTTTGGGGTATGAATTTTAACTTTGGTTTTAGTGGTTGCTGGAGTAACCAATGGTTGAACTTCCCCATTTGTCTTAGTGGAAGCATCAGTTGTCCCATGAGGAGCAGGTGTCACTTGACACTTATAGACCTTGTGTTCGCTATAATTGGTGATGTCTCTCTGATATTTCTTTAACTTTTTATTTTTAATATCCCCATCATATTTGCATAGATGGGTCTGGAGAGACTGGGCCCTATCTAAAAAATCTTGGGTTCCCATAAGGGGTCCCATAGTAGTTTTCAGATCTGCAATATGGGCTTCTATAAGAACATTTTTAGATTTACGTCTCCTAATCATGAGCTGCAATAGTTTCTGTTCACAAGCATTAAAAAATTGAAACCAGTCATCTAATAGAGAGGGGTCTTCAATGCCATCATTCTGCACAATTTATGGACTTTTACTTATCAAAATATATTTTGCACATATTTACATATTATTGTAAAGCAACCATAGATGACTTTATTATTCTGTGGTTTATGTTTTGATTGTTTGTAATTTATAGCGCCCCCTGCTGTTTCTATCTGTCAAAAATTTTAGCCGTTTACCCCAACCTAAGCACATTTCATGTGCTTTGATCAACACAAGATCGGCAGTAAAACACCGACTTGAAATCCATGATTTCATTCTACAACACGATCTAGACTGCCTCTTCATTACAGAAAGCTGGCTCACAGCCGACTGTAACACCATTCTAGGAGAACTGGTGCCAGAAAACTACCGTATTATAACGGAAAACAGAATAGGGCAAAGAGGAGGGGGCCTGGCGGTAATTTGCAAGACTCATCTTACGATCACCAAACCAATCCTTCAAAATCCTCTTCCATTCATGGAAACCCTTACGCTACAACTCCAAACAAATTCAAAGGAGACCGTCCACATTCTGCTCTGCTATAGGCCTCCTGGCCCAAAATCGCAGCTGCTATCATCATGGACGGATTTCTTCTCCACTTATACCCTCAACAGCAAACATTTTTTGCTGCTCTGGGATTTCAACCTCTGGGCCAATTCCTCACAAGACCCCATTGCCGACGCCTGTATTAACCACCTGGTAGATTTAGGGTCACAGCAACTAGTATGTGGACCCACACATGCTTGAGGTCACACACTCGATCTTATTTTCAGACAAGCTCTGGAAATAAAAATTTTGGAAAATGAAAAGTTGCCATGGACAGACCACCATGCAATTAAATTCATTATTTCCACAATTCCCCCCACAACAAAAACATCAAATCCAGTGACAACACACTGGACCAGATGCCAGAAGAAGCTCCACTCGGAACTCTTCAAAACCACTTTAAGGAAAAAAATAGAAACAACTCAGCCGCATCAAACAGCCGTTGAAACACTGGATGCCATAAACTCGGCCATGCTACAGTCAGCCGACTTGGTAGCGCCGAAATGCAAAACCCGGATCCGGAAAAACAACCGCAGCTGGTTTAACAACCAGCTGTCGTTACTGAAGCAAGAACGCAGAAGGGCCGAATCTGCCTGGAAAAGAAGTGCTTCAGAGCTAAACCTATCCATCTACAAGGCGGCGACAAGAAAATACCACAAAGGAATTTTCCAAGCCAAGAAAAATTATTTTTCGGAGGCTATCAACAGCGCCTTAAGCCGCCCCCGCGAACTCTTCAAGATGGTCACAGAGACCATGAAACCAGGATGTATTGAAGCCCCCAGTTCAGACACACAAGAATTTTGCAATGAACTATCGGATTATTTCATTAATAAAATCGAGGCAATCCGTGAAAGCATTCAGCAAAACAATTCCCCCCTCAGCCCCCCCTGCAGCCTCTCACACAGCACCCATAGTAATTCTCCGATATCAGGTAAGTTCACCCTGGAACCCATCTCCATCGAGGCCACTAAGAATATCATTGGGGCTTTGCGCAATGGCACAGCACCAAATGACATTATCCCCACAAAATTGCTGAAGGAATGCGCCTACATCTTGGCTCCTCCCATCACGCAGCTTATCAACCACTCTTTCTTGGAGGGCATAGTGCCCTCACAGTTGAAAGAGGGTATAATCCAACCCATCCTTAAGAAGACCTCCCTGGACCCCAAGGACCCACTCCACCGCCGTCCCATAACAAGCCTCAATGTACTCTCAAAGGTTATGGAAAAAGTAGTGGTACAACAGCTGCAACAGCATCTAGATACCCACAAACTACTTGACCCATTGCAATCGGGGTTCCGTCCCGGACACGGGACGGAAACAGCATTGCTGAAAGTATGGGACGATGTTCTCGAGGCCGCAGACGAAGGAGAATCTTGTCTTCTAGTTCTGTTGGACCTAAGCGCCGCTTTCGACACTGTAGACCACAAACTGTTACTGACTCGGCTTGCTGAAGTAGCCAGAGTCGCAGAAGGCGATTTATCTTGGTTCTCCTCTTCTCTGGAAAACCGATCGCAAACAGTGAAGTTAGGACCCTTCACATCTGAGAAACGCACAGTAACATGCGGAGTCCCTCAAGGATCGCCTCTGTCACCAGTGCTGTTTAACATCTACCTTCGTCCTCTTTTTGAGATTATCAGCAGCCAAAAACTGCTCTACCACTCATATGCAGATGATACGCAACTGTATTTCCGCATCTGCAATAGACAGGATCACCACCTCAATCTAGAGACATGCCTCTCTTTGATAGAGGACTGGATGACAAAGAGTTATCTTAAACTCAACGGAGCGAAAACAGAACTTCTCCTGTTTCACGCCAAGCGTAGGAATCAACTTTCAACAGCGTGGACCCCCCCGCCTATTTTGGGCAAGCTCATCACCCCTAGCGCCAAAGTCAAAAGTCTCGGGGTCATTTTTGACTCCTTTATGACAATGGACGTAAAAATAGGGTCAGTAGTCAGCGGATCTCACCATCTGCTGCGCCTACTACGCAGACTCACTCCGTTCATCCCCAAAGAAGATTTAGCGGTCGTGGTGGGAGCAATTGTTAACTCCAGGCTGGATTATACAAATGCCCTTTACCTCGGACTCCCCAAGTACCAAATCGCTCGTCTGCAAGTCGTTCAGAATACGGCCGCCAGACTTGTGACTGGGAAAAAACCCTGGGAATCCATCTCACCTTCACTGAGAGCCCTTCATTGGCTGCCAGTTAAAGACAGAATTGCTTTTAAAGCTCTCTGTCTTACGCATAGATGTGTCCATGGGAATGCCCCCATTTATTTATGCGAAATAATAAAAGCTCATAACCCAAATCGCGTTTTGCGATCCACTAATCAGAACCTGCTCCAGGTTCCGAAAGCCAACTTCAAGTCCAAAGGAGAAAGAAGATTCGCGATCCAAGGCCCCAGACTATGGAACGCTTTACCAACCAGCATTCGGTTGGAGGAGAACCACCTAGCATTTAGGAAAAAGGTCAAGACTTTTCTCTTTTGATATCAAAGGAGACAGGAACAACAAGGCGAATCAGTTCGCATGTGCCACGCTATACAAGTTTTCATTCATTCATTCATTCAGACTATATATTGTTACCGGAACCCCTCAGGTGTCCCCTCCCCCACTCTTCATGTATGAGATCAGAGACTATGGGCCAGATTCAGGAACACTTGCGCTGGAGTATTTGGATATGCGCCGCGTAACTGTGCTGATGCGCCGTCGTTTCTATGTGCCCGTACCCACCAAACTAGATGCGCCCAATAACGGGTCATTTGCGACCGGCGGAACGTTCCGACGCCAGAGTATCGTCAGCGCTTATTTTCGCTGGGCGCATCAGTCGCGCCCATTGATTTCCCCTGCATATATGCAAATGAGGGAGATTTCCCAATTCGCGAACGGATTAGCACCATACGCTGGCTACATGCGCCGCGCGTATCTGGTCCGTCCGGCGCAAAGTTATTTCTACAAAAGGCTGCTTTATCTTTACTCCAGATGGCCACAGGTCAGCAGGAGAGCAGCTACAGCAGCGTTACCGACGATAGGAGCTTGCTGAACAACAACACTTGCAGGACAACACCTCTGTGTGCCAACATGCCAGGGGCAATTGTGGTCCTAGAACTACTGATGGGTCCCCTGGAACCAAGAAGGTGGCCACGTGAGAGGATATACCGCACTCGTATGAACCTCTTTGGCATGGGGGATGAGGAGGTGTATCGCCTCTTCAGATTCAGCCCTGATGCAATACTTGAACTAACCACAACCCTGCAGGATGACATCACCAGCAAGACACACCGCTCACAAGCAGTGCAGCCACTGGTGAAGGTCCTGGCAACACTCCATTTCCTTGCAAGTGGATCATTCCAGCGTACAAGTGGAGTGGTGGCTGGGATGTCACAATCCTCCGTGAGCAGATGTGTGCATCAGGTTGTCCCTGCAATCCTCAGACGCATGTCCAACCAGTTCATCAGACCCACCACTGAGGAGCTGCGGCAGAAGGCAATGACAGATTTCTACAACATTGCCAGATTCCCTCGCACTGTGGGGGCCATTGATTGCACACATGTGGCCCTACAGCCCCCCAGTGCCACAGAGCACATATACCGCAATCGGAAGCATTGGCATTCCATCAACGTACAGGTGATAGCCGATGCCCAACGCCTCATATGGCACGTCCGTGCCAAACACCCCGGGTCCAGCCATGACAGTTTCATATACAATCAGAGCCCCATCCCAGCAGAATTTCAACAGAACATGTATGGGGACAGTTGGCTGGTTGGTGAGTGACAAGGGAGTCAGGCATGACTATCCCCTCCCGTGATGCACAACAGAAGTCGCACATGCATGACTAACATTCTCCTGTCTTTTACCTTACAGGTGACTCTGCATATGCACTGGGACCCCATCTAATGACTCCTTTCCGGAACCCCCAAACCAGAGGAGAGAGAAAATACAATGAAGCCCACATCAAAACCCGTGCAGTGGTGGAGCAAACATTCGGGCTCCTGAAGTCCCGTTTCCGATGCCTGGATAAGTCTGGGGGGGCCCTATTGTATTCCCCTACCTTTGTGTGTCAGATCATCGGTGCATGTTGCATACTACATAACTTTGCTATGAAAAAAGGCCTGCATATTGACATACGTGATGACCTGACCCCCGACCCACACAGTCCCCACCTGCCAGAGGACACCCAGTCTGCTGATGGAAGAGCAGTCAGGAGGTCCCTCGCCGTAGGCATCTTTGGACACTAAACCAAAACATTAATCACACAGACAGTGCACGCGTGTACACCACTGATGTCCCTAGATCACACACACCACATGCACATCGCATTGGATTAGCCCAAGTCCAGCATGTAGGAGTTGGGAGCAGTAACGCCAGCGTCAAGGCCCCAATGATGTCACTGTCCATTCACACACCTTTCACACGTCATTCATACAGCCGTGGGGTTCACTTCACCACCACGGCCGAGGGTGACACCCCTTACTTTCAGGAGTGCCACCCCCTCACATTCACACACCATTCACACTGTCCCCTGCACTCCTGACCGTGTGCAGTACAAAAAGAAATTAAAAATTTCATATCCTGAGAAATAAAATAAACAAAATCTCATAACCTGAGAAAAAGAAAAAAAAAACTCATGACCTGAGTATGTCCAAACAAAAAATATAAAACAAGAAAAAAAAAAAAAGGCCTCATCGGGGATGCCGGGGGCTTCTTCTGGGGGCCCCTCTCTGGCTCCTCAGCTGCCTGGATGGAGTGGGTGGGGGTGGGGGGGCATCTGGAGGTGGCTGATCCCCAGGTGGGCCACTCCTGGCAGGTGTGGCCTGCATGCCCTCCAAGGCCCTGGCTATCCGGCCAAGGTAGGAGTTAGTCTGGGCCTGCATCCGGAGCTGACGGGTGACCTGATAATGCTGGGCCCGCCGACTCAGCCTCCCCTGGTCCCGGATGGCAGCAGTGTTGGCCTGGACGGCTGCAGTAAGGTGCCGAATATCCCCCTGCACCTCCCCCAAAGTGGTGACCACTGCAGCGCAGTTGCAGCTGACATCCTGCACTGCGTTGCTGATGTTGGCAACGGAGCCCAGGCTGTCAGACACTTTCTCCAAGTGCACCGCTATGGCCCCCATCTGTTCCGTCTGCCTGGCGTGATCCCTCGCCAACTGGTCCTGGACATCATCCGACACCCCCCTGGTCTTCTGGGTCGCCTTCCTGGGGCCAGAAGATAGTTGTCCTCGGGGGGAAGGAGTCGCCCTTGAGGGGCTTCCAAGGATGGGGGAGGGGACGACAGACGGCCCAGGAGAAGGGGAGGAGACAGACAACACTAAGGTAAAGTCCTGCTCTGCCACAGCAGGATCCTCTACAACCACCTCGGCAGGTGTGGTGTGGCCACTCTCCTCCTCCACAACCTCTTCACCACCCAGTGGCTCGGGCACACGATGGCGTGGGGGGGATGGGGTGGAATGCACGCTGACAGATGATGGCCCAGCTCCGTCATCTGTGGATGACACAAAGCAGACACATGTTGGTGGTCCCACACACTTGGCACATGTACCCTCCCCCCCCCCAAATGCAAAACAACAAATAGGGGATTATAAAACACTTACCTGTCCTTGTGCCTTCCTCCACGGAGTCATAGCCTGCGACCCCCTCCACCTGCTCCCTCTCCAGGCAGCGAGAAACCACCTCCTCCTCTGCGGTTAGGGTGACAGGACATGGGGGACCACCACCTGTGCCCCTCTCATACCTCCTGATGGAGGCCACCTTGTCCCTCACCTTGCGCCGCAGATCATTAATTTTTTTTTGTATGTCCCCAGCAGTCCGGGTGGAGTACCCCAAGACATTGACCCTGGCAGCAATGGACTCCAGGATGCCCTGCTTCCTCTCCCGGCTGGTCTTCCGGCTTTTTTTGCCATGAAGAAAAGCATTATCAGTCTCCATTGCCGAAATGATGAGCGAGACCTCCTGTCCATTAAAATTGAGGTTCCTCCTCTCTCTTGGGGTAGCGGGAGCAGCCATCACCAAACAAAAGTATCTTCCCTGGGGTGGGGGGAAGCGGAAATACTTTTGCGCCGGAATGGTGTTTCCGCCAGCGCTTTTAAGCGCCCAGCGGAACGCATTGCGCTGACGTTTCCCAGGAAGTGGTGCCGACGGAAGTTGTGAGCATGCGCACAAGGGGGCGAGTGGAGCCGCACTCACTGCGCATGCTCCGTGGATGATGCGCTGAACGTAAGCCTCTGCGCTGGGCTCCGCCCATCATTTACATATGATCACACCCACTTCCACTTGCGTCGGGTTACGCCAGCCCATTATCGTTACTCTGGCGCAAGTTTACGCGCAACTGCTATGTGAATTACAGGACTTGCGCTGAAAGGGTCTTCAGAGTAACGTAAATGAGAAGCGTTACTCCAGAGGAAAGATACTCTCATCTACCTGAATCTGGCCCATTGTATTGTTACCGGAACCCCTCAGGTGTCCTGTGTCCCCTCCCCCCTCCTTCCCACTCTTCATGCATGTTCATTATTAAAACATCTAAAAGTGACCAGCGCCCTCAATTAATCCACCACCCCCCCGGAAAAAGGACTTTCACCATGAGAAGGAATGTGCCTGGGACATTTATCACCCAGTAAGTGGGTCTGGGGCATTCACATGTACCTATTGGGTAGTGGTGCAACGGATCATAGTTGATCCGTGATCCGAACGGGTCACCCCCTTCAGGTCGGCACACACTGTGATTCACGGATTGCCGCGGCTCTGGAGCTAGGCCAAAGCCGCAGCCTTTCCTAAAGTTATGGCCGCGGCTTCGGCCTAGGTCCGGAGCCGCGGCCATCTTGGTACACCCGACGGCGGCCCTCCTTTCTGTTTACACTAGGGTTGTCCCGATGCCTCTTTTTTAGGACCGAGTACAAGTACCGATACTTTTTTCCATGTACTCGCCGATACCGAATACCGATACTTTTTTTAATGTGTCCCCAAATGTAGCCATGTCCCCCCAGCCATGTCCCCCCACATATTGCAGCCATGTATGGTCCCCCACATATTGCAGCCATGTCCTGTCCCCCAAATACTGCAGCCATGTCCTGTCCCCCCACATATTGCAGTCATGTCATGTCCCCCACATATTGCAGCCATGTCATGTCCCCCACATATTGCAACCATGTCATGTCCCCCACATATTGCAGCCATGTCATGTCCCCCACATATTGCAGCCATGTCCTGTCCCCCACATATTGCAGCCATGTCCTGTCCCCCACATATTGCAGCCATGTCCTGTCCCCCACATATTGCAGCCATGTCATGTCCCCCACATATATGCAGCCATGTTGGGGGACATCGTATATGATGCCGCATACCTCCGTGTATTGTAATCGCCGCATACCGCCGTAAGGATGATGCCGCATACCGCCGTATAGATGATGCCACATACCGCCATGTATTGTAATCGCTGCATTACAGGCACCTGTTTGAATTCTCAATGGCCGCCACGTATAGACACTCCCCTTCTCGGGATCGGACCAATCCCGAGCAAGGGGGAGTGTCTATACACATGGCTCAGTGCATAGACACTCCCCCTTGCTCTGGAGTGTCTATACGCGGCGGGCATTAAGAATTCAAACAGGTGCCTGTAATGCGGCGATTACAATACATGGCGGTATACGGCGGGATGCGGCGGCTTGCGGTGGCGGCGGCGGTGGCGGCGGGAAGTATCCTATTTAGGTATCGGGAGTATTTGCGGGAGTACAAGTACTCCCGCAAATACTTGGTATCGGTCCCGATACCGATACTAGTATCGGTATCGGGACAACCCTAGTTTACACCCAAAGAGGAGGAGGAGCCTGCACTCATGGGACACACCGCTGGGAGTCATACTACTGGGGGCGTCTGTCTGTACTACCTGGGGGGTGTCTGTCTGTACTACCTGGGGGGGTGTTTGTCTGTACTACCTGGGAGGGGGGTGTCTGTCTGTACTACCTGGGGGGGTGTCTGTCTGTACTACCTGGGGGAGGGGGGTGTCTGTCTGTACTTCCTGGGGGAGGGGGTGTCTGTCTGTACTACCTGGGGGGTGGTGGTCTGTCTGTTCTACCTGGGGGGTGTGGTGGTCTGTCTGTACTACCTGGGGGGGGTGGTGGTCTGTCTGTACTACCTGGGAGGGTGTCTGTCTGTACTACCTGGGGGGGGTGGTGGTCTGTCTGTACTACCTGGGGGGGTGGTGGTCTGTCTGTACTACCTGGGAGGGTGTCTGTCTGTACTACCTGGGGGAGGGGGTGTCTGTCTGTACTACCTGGGGAAGGGGTGTCTGTCTGTACTACATGGGGGAGGGGGTGTCTGTCTGTACTACCTGGGGGAGGGGGTGTCTGTCTGTACTGCCTAAGGGAGGGGGTGTCTGTCTGTACTACCTGGGGGAGGGGGTGTCTGTCTGTACTACCTGGGGGAGGGGGTGTCTGTCTGTACTACCTGGGGGAGGGGGGGTCTGTCTGTGCTACCTAGGGGAGGGGTGTCTGTACTACCTGGGGGAGGGGGTGTCTGTCTGTACTACCTGGGGGAGGGGGGGTGTCTGTCTGTACTACCTGGGGGAGGGGGGTCTGTCTGTGCTACCTGCGGGAGGGGGGTGTCTGTACTACCTGGGGGAGGGGGGTATCTGCATCGATGCGGGTGTCTGCACCGAGGGGGTTCTTTACTGAGAGGGGGAATATAGTTGGTGGGAGGGGGTGACACCATTTTTTTCTGCACCGGGAAACACCAACCCTAGTGACGCCACTGCAGTGGGGGAGATGTGGATATTACAGTGGGGGGGGATGTGGATATTACAGTGGAGGGAGATGTGGATATTACAGTGGGGGGAGATGTGGATATTACAGTGGGGGGGGGGGAGATGTGGATATTACAGTGGGGGGGAGATGTGGATATTACAGTGGGGGGGGGAGGAGATGTGGATATTACAGTGGGGGAGGGAGATCTGGATATTACAGTGGGGGAGATGTGGATATTACAGTGGGGAGGAGATGTGGATATTACAGTGGGGGGGAGATGTGGATATTACAGTGGGAGGAGATGTGGATATTGCAGTGGGGGGGAGTAGATGTGGATATTACAGTGGGGGGGAGATGTGGATATTACAGTGGGGAGGAGATGTGAATATTACAGTGGGGGGGAGGAGATGTGGATATTACAGTGGGGGGGAGATGTGGATATTACAGTGGGGGATGTGGATATTACAGTGGGGGATGTGGATATTACAGTGGGGAGGAGATGTGGATATTACAGTGGGGGGGAGATGTGGATATTACAGTGGGGGATGGAGATGTGGATATTACAGTGGGGGGGGGTTGGATATTACAGTGGGGGGGAGATGTGGATATTACAGTGGGGGAGGGAGATGTGGATATTACAGTGGGGGAGGGAGATGTGGATATTACAGTGGGGAGGAGATGTGGATATTACAGTGGGGGATGTGGATATTACAGTGGGGGGGGAGATGTGGATATTACAGTGGGGGGGGGAGATGTGGATATTACAGTGGGGGGGGTTGGATATTACAGTGGGGGGGAGATGTGGATATTACAGTGGGGGAGGGAGATGTGGATATTACAGTGGGGGAGGGAGATGTGGATATTACAGTGGGGGGGAGATGTGGATATTACAGTGGGGGGGAGATGTGGATATTACAGTGGGGGAGAGATGTGGATATTACAGTGGGGGGGAGATGTGGATTATTACAGTGGGGGGGAGATGTGGATATTACAGTGGGGGGGGGAGATGTGGATATTACAGTGGGGGGGGGGGGGAGATGTGGATATTACAGTGGGGGGGGGGAGATGTGGATATTACAGTGGGGGGGGGAGATGTGGATATTGCAGTGGGGGAGAATTTTTTATTTTTTTTGCCGATCCGAAAAATGATCCGATCCGTGACTCCTGATCCGAGGAACGATCTGAACCGTGAGTTTTTTGATGCGTTGCACCCCCACTATTGGGCATCAGTAGAGCCAAATGTGCCAGGACTGGTTACCGTTGGCGTTACATTTTGGCGTTCCAACGTGGGGCTTCCTTGGAGAGTGTTGCCATAGCAACTGCCAGCAGAATTGGGATTCCCTCTGAACCTGTATTGTAGTTGGTGGGCGGTCCTTGTCATGTGATGGGAATGTTTCCTCTTCTGCCTATTCTTGGGAAAGTCGTGGAGTTTGTCACTTTGTGTGACCCGCATGGAGAAGTTTTGCCCGGTGATCGGCGGGTGGGAGGAGTTTTGGCGTGAACCCCACCCAGTGTTTCGGCGCCAGTGTCGGGGTCGCCACCTTATCTTCAAGTCAAATCCGAACACTTTAGTGGCGCGCGGAAATATTCTTTTTAATTATATAAACTATAAATATATTTTGTTATTAAATAACATTTCAAATCATATGAAGTAACAAGAGTTCCCCCTTTACATCTCAACTCACAGAGTTCCCTTTCACTGTAAGGGGGGGACTCTGCAGACTCTAAAGTAAGGGAGAACTCTGGGGACTCTGACATAAGGGATGCTCTGGGAACCCTGAATTAAGGGGGAACACTGAGAACTCTGATGTACGGAGAGGACTCTGAAGTAAGGGCGAACACTGAGAACTCTGATGTAGGGAGAGGACTCTGAAGTAAGGGGGAACACTGAGAACTCTTATGTAGGGAGAGGACTCTGAAGTAAGGGGGAACACTGAGAACTGTGATGTAGAGAGAGGACTCTGATGTAAGGGGGAACACTGAGAACTCCGATGTAGAGAGAGGACTCTGATGTAAGGGGGAACACTGAGAACTCTGATGTACAGAGAGGACTCTGATATAAGGGGGAACACTGAGAACTCTGATGTACAGAGAGGACTCTGATGTAAGAGGGAAACACTGTGGCCTCTGGTGTAACGGGGAACTCTGATGTAAGGGGAACTCTGATGTAAGGGGGGCTCTGATGTAATGGGGGCTGTGATGTATGGGAGGGCTCTGATGTAAGGGGAACTCTGATGTAAGGGGGGCTCTGATGTAAGGGAGGGCTCTGATGTAAAGGGGGGGGTCTGATGTAAGGGGGTGCTCTGATGTCAGGGGGAAAACACTGTGGCCTCTGGTGTAAAGGGGAACTCTGATGTAAGGGGGGGGGCTCTGATGTAAGAGGGGGCTCTGATGTAAGGGGGGTCTGATGTAAGGGGGGCTCTGATGTAAGGGGAGCTCTGGTGTAAGGGGGGCTCTGATGTAAGGGGAACTTTGATGTAAGGGGGGGCTCTGATTTAAGGGGGGGGTCTGATGTAAAGGGGGCTCTGATGTAAGGGGGGCTGTGATGTAAGGGGGGGCTCTGGTGTAAGGGGGGGCTCTGATGTAAGGGGAACTCTGATGTAAGGAGGGGCTCTGATGTAAGGGGGGCTCTGATGTAAGGAGGGGCTCTGATGTAAGGGGGGGCTCTGATGTAAGGGGGGGCTCTGATGTAAGGGGGGCTCTGATGTAAGGGGGGAACTCTGATGTAAGGGGGGAACTCTGATGTAAGGGGCGGCTCTGATGTAAGGGGGGCTCTGATGTAAGGGGGGGCTCTGATGTAAGGGGGGCTCTGATGTAAGGAGGGGCTCTGATGTAAGGGGGGGCTCTGATGTAAGGAGGGGCTCTGATGTAAGGGGGGGCTCTGATGTTAGGGGGGCTCTGACTCTGACCCTGATTTTCCTTAGTGTGATCTCTCAGGCAGGAGAGAGAAGGGGGGAGACTTCAGCCACAGACAGAGATGGATGGTGACTGCTGGACTTCACATTTCCAGCCCCAACTTTCCTTTTCTAAAGGCACGGCACCAGGATTGGGGTGGGGGGGAGACACAGAGGGGTGTGGGGGAGACACAGAGGGGTGGGGGAGGGGAGATCCTCCCAGTTCCTGATCCTCTCTGTTTCTGGGTCATGAGAAGAGACCACCGGCCAGAACATGTCTGGTATGCAATGGATCTGCTGGGCTTCCCTCCATCCAGCGTGATTTCTGAAGGGCGTTGAGCGCTGCTGGAGGTTTTGTGACGGATAAAAGAGCGCGTCTGCCCACAGACCCCAATGACCGCTGCTGGCCGGATCCCCAATAACTTGCATATAAGACTTCAGAATGGGCACTTTAGATTTCCTCAGTTTGGGTCCCATAGACTTCAATGGGGGTCGTTGTTCGGCTCCTAAACGCTGCGAAAAACGCAAAATATCCGCATTTTGTATCCAATGATTTTCAGAGGTTTCTGAGCATCTTGTGTGCTGGAGCCTCACTATGACATCATCCTCCACCTATAACATGTATTGCAATGTACGGGAACTATAAATTCCTGTGTTGATGTAAAGTTTGGTAGAAATGTGTAAGAAGGTATATTAGAGTGCAGAGGTGTCGGGTTCCTCTGATAATACCCCGGGGGGGGAGGGGGGGGGGGTTAAATCCTCCGCAGACCTTTGTGTCTCTTCTCCTGGATCAGATCCCCCCCCCCAGGAGCTCGGCATCCCAGAAGACACAAGGGGGAGGCGGCTGAACTGCAGCCAATCCCAGGATAACAAGTACATACGTATAGAACATGAAACTCGCCGATCAGACGCTCTCATTTCTCACAAGTCACATGATTGGTTTTTTCAGGAACCCGAAACTGGAAATTTTCCGTACAGTTTAACCCTTTGGCTGCCGGGCCCTGCGCTTAGGGTGACCACATTTTCAAACTGCCATTCAGGGACACCCCCCCCCCCACCTTCCCAAACAATGTCATAGAGTGCTAGGAGGAAGTGATGTCGCTTTAGAACAGCGGCCCCCAACCTTTTTTGCACGGGGGGATGGTTTTGTGGAAGGGGGGAGGAATGTAGTCTCTGGGTTGACAGGGAATTTATTTGTCGGGTGAATGGATGATGTCAGCACTTAAATCATCCCGACACAATGCTGGACATGCTTGACATGGTGTCAGGATGATCAAATCCAATTATTTCTATTGCTACATTGTAATATATAAAATAAAATAGTTCTACTCCCCATAATGCCGAATCAGTGGGAAATCTAAGCTTGTCACTTGCCAGCAGATACAGTTTGTCGCTTGCCGCCCGTAGCCTTCCACCAGATGCAGTGTAACACTTGCCACCCAAAGTCTGCCACTAGATGCAGTGTAACTTGCCAGCCAATAGTGAGGATGTATATTGAGGGGTGCAGGGTTCTGTAAAGGGGTGCAGGGTACTATGGGTTGGGGGAAAGTTCTGTGGAGGGGTGCAAGGTACTATTGGTTGGGGTGCAGGGTTCTGTGGAGGGCTACAGGGTTCTGTGGAGGGCTGCAGGGTTCTGTGGAGGGGTGCAAGGTTCTGTGGGTTGGGGTGCAGGGTTCTGTGGGTTGGGGTGCAGGGTGCTGTGGAGGGCTGCAGGGTTCTGTGGAGTGTACTATGGGTTGGGGGCAGGGTTCTGTGGAGTGTACTATGGGTTGGGGGCAGGGTTCTGTGGAGGGTTGCAGGGTACTATTGGTTGGGGGCAGGGTTCTGTGGAGGGGTGCAGGGTACTATTGGTTGGGGGCAGGGTTCTGTGGAGGGGTGCAGGGTACTAATAGTGGGGGCAGGGTTCTGTGGGGGGTGCAGGGTACTAATAGTGGGGGCAGGGTTCTGTGGAGGGGTGCAGGGTACTATTGGTTGGGGGCTAGGGTTTGTGGAGGGGTGCAGGGTACTATTGTGGGGGCAGGGTTCTGTGGAGGGGAGTACTAATGTGGGGGCAGGGTTCTAGGGGTGCAGGGTTGGGGGCAGGGTTCTGTGGGGGGGAGTGTGGGGGCAGGGTTCTATGGGTACTATTTGGGGGCAGGGTTCTGTGGAGGGGTGCAGGGTACTAATAGTGGGGGCAGGGTTCTGTGGAGGGTTGCAGGGTACTATTGGTTGGGGGCAGGGTTCTGTGGAGGGGTGCAGGGTACTAATAGTGGGGCAGGGTTCTGTGGGGGGTGCAGGGTATTAATAGTGGGGGCAGGGTTCTGTGGAGGGGTGCAGGGTACTATTGGTGGGGCAGGGTTCTGTGGAGGGGTGCAGGGTACTAATAGTGGGGGCAGGGTTCTGTGGAGGGGTGCAGGGTACTATTGGTGGGGGCAGGGTTCTGTGGAGGGGTGCAGGGTACTAATAGTGGGGGCAGGGTTCTGTGGAGGGGTGCAGGGTACTATTGGTGGGGGCAGGGTTCTGTGGAGGGGTGCAGGGTACTAATAGTGGGGGCAGGGTTCTGTGGAGGGGTGCAGGGTACTAATAGTGGGGGCAGGGTTCTGTGGAGGGGTGCAGGGTACTATTGGTGGGGGCAGGGTTCTGTGGAGGGGTGCAGGGTACTAATAGTGGGGGCAGGGTTCTGTGGAGGGGTGCAGGGTACTATTGGTGGGGCAGGGTTCTGTGGAGGGGTGCAGGGTACTAATAGTGGGGGCAGGGTTCTGTGGAGGGGTGCAGGGTACTAATGGTTGGGGCAGGGTTCTGTGGAGGGGTGCAGGGTATTAATAGTGGGGGCAGGGTTCTGTGGAGGGGTGCAGGGTACTATTGGTTAGGGTTCTGTGGAGGGGTGCAGGGTATTAATAGTGGGGGCAGGGTTCTGTGGAGGGGTGCAGGGTATTAATAGTGGGGGCAGGGTTCTGTGGAGGGGTGCAGGGTACTAATGGTTGGGGCAGGGTTCTGTGGAGGGGTGCAGGGTATTAATAGTGGGGGCAGGGTTCTGTGGAGGGGTGCAGGGTACTATTGGTTGGGGCAGGGTTCTGTGGAGGGGTGCAGGGTATTAATAGTGGGGGCAGGGTTCTGTGGAGGGGTGCAGGGTACTATTGGTTGGGGGCAGGGTTCTGGAGAGTAGAGGGGGCGGGGTGCAGGGTAGATGGGAGGTACAGGAAGTAGAGAGCTACCACACAGGATTTAATAGAGGAGCAGAGGGCAGTGTTAGAGGGGATCCTGGACCTGGATCAGAGCTAGGGGGGGGACAGGGTGAGCATCTGGAGGTGAACGAGCACCTAGGAGGGACCTGAGGACTGAGAAGCACGGGATGGACTCGGAGACACAGGCAGCGCTCCACCCCCATTTCTGTCATAAGGGTCCTTTCACACGTGCGCACCGTTTTTTAGGTCCATTTTTTTTCATCAGTTGATTTGTTTTTCATCCGTTTTTTTTTTTTAGAACTTTTTTTTTATTACATATTTTGATGAAAAACGGATGTTAGCGGATCGGTTGTTAAACGGATCGTCCACTCGTTCCGTTTTTTTGACGGAAGAAAAATAGAGATTTCTTCTGTTAAAAAAAAACGGAGCTTAACGGAGACAAATGGAAACGGACGTTAGAGGATGCTCATCCGCTAGCCCATAGGGATGCATTGCGGTCCGTTTTTCACCCGCTCCGCACGTGTGAAAGGGCCCTAAGGCTGTGACTGTGATCTGTGTCCTGGCACTGCTGGTCTCTTAGGGCCCTTTCACACGTGCGGACCGTTCGTCCGTTTTTTACGGATGAAAATGCTTCCCTATGGGCTAGAGGATGAGCATCCGCTAACGTCCGTTTCCATCCGTCTCCGTTAGGCTCCTTTTTTTGGACGGAAGCAAACCCTATTTTTCTTCCGTCAAAAAAAACGGAACGGAAGAAAAACGGATGTTAGCGGACGATCCGTTTAACATCCGATCCGCTAACGTCCGTTTTTCATCAAAATATGTAATAAAAAAAAGTTCTAAAAAAAAAAAAAAAACGGATAAAAAAACGGATGAAAAAACGGATCAACCGATGAAAAAAAATGGACCTAAAAAACGGTGCGCACGTGTGAAAGGACCCTAAGGCTGTGACTGTGATCTGTGTCCTGGCACTGCTGATCTCTTAGTGACACTGCACGTCTAGCAGGGAACCATCATCACAATCCTCAACCTACACTTCCATCCATTATTCTAACCTACCGCCTGCCCGCGCCTCCAACCAATCACCAGCTACAGTATTATCTTCCTATCAGCAGAGCAGAGCACGGGGGTGGGAGGAGCTGTTGTGAAAAGACTCCTCCTCCAATCCTGCTGACTGTGAAGCTCTCCCGCCCCCTTGCTCTGCTGATAGGATGAAATCGTTGGTGGGGCGGGAGATGGGAGAAGCAGGAAGAGAGGAGGCAGACATGGCCACAGAGAATGATGAATGGCTGCATCGGTCGGCCGGGGCCATTCCATTCCGGGACACGGGACAGAGCTCCACAATAAGGGACTGTCCCAGGCAATCCGGGACACATGGTCCACTTTTTATTTGGACAAGTAGATCCCCCTGTGACTGCCCTGCAGCACCCAAAGCCAACAGGAGGGCGGAGGAGGGGAGCTGGCAGCTGCAGGGTGGCCACAAGGGGTCGGGTTTTGTAAGGAGGTGATCGGTGGTGGGGGGGGGAGTGGCAGGGAAAGGGGGCATTATAGTGGAGGGGGAGGGAGATGTCAGTAAAGGTGGGTGGGGGAGGGGAAGACACAGGGAAGAGATATCAGTTTCTTCATTTTAATGGGGGAGGGGCGTTTTTTGCCCCAGAAATGCAGCGAGGAGGATTTCTAACCCCCCCAGGGGGAGGGGCATTTATATTCATGAGATTCATTAGAAAGGCGACTATAATACAATTATAGAAAGAGAAGATTTATATTTATTATAAGAACTCTCCGTGTCGCTTTTCAGCCGAGTGCCTCCTGGATTTCCGGTCCCGGGGGGGGGGGGGGGGGGAATCGTCATTTGGGGACACCGCTAGTATCTCTGTCTATACTTACATCATCTTCTTGTGTTTTCTTTACACAATTCTGATTGGCTGAAAATAATGAATGAAGTCAGTTCCATGATGATGTCCAGCAGGATAATGTGCCGGCGTGTGCCCGTGGGGGGGGGGGGGGCGCAGAGTGGCGATCGCGAGTGCGGTGTGTCAGTCTGACAGAGGCTTCTTACCACAGCTGTGTCCGATCACAGCCGATCACAGCCGATCACAGCGTGAGCCAGGAAGTGCGGGAAACAACATTCCTCGGTTCACACTGACAGGGGGAGCCAATCGGCGGCGCTCCCTCCTAGAGGGGGGTCTGTGCTGATAATCCGCACATTGATCATCAGCACAGCCCCCATCAATTGTACCCATCAGCTGCCAATCGGTGCCCAAGTCTGTGCCCCATCATAACCCCCTCTCAGTGCCAATAAAGTGCCAATCAGTGCCCACCACAGGGCCAATCAGTGCCCACCACAGGGCCAATCAGTGCCCAGCATTAACACCTGTCCAGTACCTGCCCAATCAGTTCTGCCCATCAGTGCCATCTATTAGTGTCCATCAATGCCACCTATCAGTGCCCACCACAGTGCCAATCAGTGCCCACCACAGTGCAAATTACTGCCCACGACAGTGCCAATCAGTGCCCACCACAGCGCCAATCAGTGCCCACCACAGTGTCAATCAGTGCCCACCAGAGTGCCAATCAGTGCCCACCACAGTGCAAATCAGTGCCCAGCATTAACACCTGTCCAGTACCTGCCCAATCAGTTCTGCCCATCAGTGCCATCTATTAGTGTCCATCAGTGCCGCCTATCAGTGCACATCAATTCTACATATCAGTGCTTCCTCATCAGTGCCGCCTCATCAGTGCCCATTGGTGCTGCCTCATCAGTGCCTGTCAGTGAAGGAGAAAGCTAAATTTTATAACAGAAACAAAGAAAAACTCATCAAAAAATAAAACCGGCAGAGGAGATGAAATGTCACCAGAAGAAAGTTCTATGTGTGGGAAGAAAATGATAGAAATGTAGTTTGTGTGCAGTGTTGTGTGACTGAGTAATTGTCATTCAAAGTGTGACAGCACTGAAAGCTGAACATTGTCCTGGGCAGGAGGGGGGAAAGTGCCCTCCGGGATTGAAGGGGTTAATAAACATCAACAGATTTCAGTTGTGCCCCACAAGGCGGCCCCTCCCCCCCATGAACAATGTGCCTGTCTGCAGAGTTCATCTCCCCATCACTCCACTCATTGCACTGATTGGCAACACTGACAGGCGGCACTGATTGGCACTAATAGAAAGCACTAATTGGCAGCACTAATGGCACTGATAGGCAGCACTGATTGACAGCATTTAGTGGCACCGATTGGCAGCACTGATGGGTGGCACTCATGGGCATTGATTGGCAGGCCCGCTAGGCACTAATAGGCAGCACTGACAGGTGGCACTGATTATAATCACTGATTGGTGGAACTGATTGGCACTGGTAGGTGGCACTGATTGGAAGCACTGATTGGCACTGACAGAGGAGAGGGAGTCTCACACTGGGAAGTGCCTGTAAAACGCCTTGGCAGCGGCCCTTTGAACCCTTTATTAGGCCACTAGCGGGGGTTAGAAGTGTCCCGCCAGCGCTTGAAAAATGGCGGTAAAGCACGGTTGGTTTTAGCAGCGCTTTACCAGCGTTTTTCGGGCGCTAGCAGCGCTTTCACATTGGCATTGCAGGTGAGGCTTCTTTCACGCATTTTACAGGCACTTTTTTTAGCGCTAAAGCACCTGACAACCCCCCCGGTGTGAAAGGGGCCTTAGTCATGTGATTTCATCATTAGCAAAGCAGATGATTATTTTTATCCTAACAAACACAAATAAATACAAGTGAATAAACACAAATATGTATGAAAGGTGCCCCTGGAAGACGAAACGCACGTAGGGCGAGCGACGCGCCGCTGTCACCCAACTTCCTGGATGTTCCCCCAGTGGACGAGCGCCTGAGGAGTTTTGTGTTCCGGCCGGCACATTAACATTCAAGGCGTTTACAATATTGCATGACTGGAAGTGACTTTGTATCTTTTTTGATACATTGTTATACGTTGAACACACTATGTGGAGCCATTGATGTGTTTTTGCATGGTGGGCTTCCATATCGCTGCAACACTTTCTGCTCCGACTTTTCACCAGGATTGCTGATGTGACATCACCAGATTGGGAGCCGGTATTTGCCGTTTCCGATCCCCTGTCATAAGGGATGGTGGGTTTCCGGTAAGAGACCGATCCATAAGCTTGGTGGGGGACACACTTTTCTGCCTTTGGTCACGTCCATCAATCCGTCACGGCCCAGAAGCAGGGGGGTGTTTATTTATTCTCTCTTCACAGACTCTCTTCTGACAATGCTCTGGACTGTGTATTCATTGGGAGGTAAAGTCTATATTCAGGGGGGGGGGGGTCATATATTTGTACACCCCCATATAGTTCTGTTTTTTGGTATATTCCTATCACCAACATGTAAGGTGACTGTTTATTGGCCCCTCCAGGTCCCTCCCATCCATATTTGTGTTCATTCACTTGTATTTATTTGTGATTGGTGATATATTTCAGGGGGCGGAGCCATTTATTGTTTCCGATGTTTATTTCTTGTATTTATTGTTTCCATGCAAATCGCAGCCCCCGGGGGGGAGGAGGGGGGGGACATTTTATTATGTTATCGCTCCCTTTCTCTTTTCTTTTCTTAACTTTAGCGCAGTTTTTTTCTTCTTTCCGATTATTTGTATCCAATGAATATGTCCGTACAGGAAATGTAACAATTGTGCTGCCCCATAAGGACCATAGAGGTCCCGGGACTGAAGGGACAATAGTGATTGGAGTGTAGCGCCCCTCAGTGGTAAATGTGGTTTTTGGCCTCCCTGTAATCAGGGGGATCGGTGATCGTTTGTTAGTGCCTGTTCTAGGTTCTGCTGCCAGAAATTGGAGGTGAAATATCTGCTACAGAAAAGAGGTTTCCCCCATTCAATGGACTTTAAAGGCTCAGAGAGGAAACAGAGATTTATAAACTCAAGTTTTATTATTAAAGAATTACATACAAAAGGTAGTAAATAGATCAGAAATAGTACACAGTAATAAGAAGGGGGACACAATGGCACAAAATCACACAGTGTCAGTATTGGTATCTACATGCAGAGGTTGTATAGTCATACCCGACGCGTTTCGGAGTCACTTGGCTCCTCCCTCAGGGATGGCTCTGCAGATAGTGTGGATATAGTAAAGTGCCCCCCAAACTGTCACACCAGTAAAAACATCAAAGTTGTACAACTGTCATCACATCCATAACCCCCCCATATTCCCACCTGGATGTGGAGCAGGCGGGGTGGGTGGAGCCTCAACCAAGCGGGGGTCAGTTCAGCATACACTGACACCACCTAATGTGGATGTGCCTGTAGTATCCAGATAGGGAGCTGTTCAAGACAGGTGAGAAATACATAGGTGGCCACCAATAAACAGAGGTATAGAAGCACACCAGGGTTCATCTAACAGCTCTAATTATTGGACTCCTCCCCCATGTCACACCGTACATCTAATGGTCAGCTGGTGCAGGATCCACTACTTTCCCCACATCCCACTGAATTCTGGGATATAGGGGGTGAAGGAACTTTGACCCTGGCCGGTATATTCATACCTCTTCAGCCAATCCCTGGTCAGGAGAGTGAGTGACCAGCAGGGGGCTGAGAGGGGTATAAATAGGCCGGGGCTTGGAACGTCTCTCTCTTGTTCCTGGAGGAGTAAGACCCGTCCTGAGGGCTGTGATATCCCTGGGAGAATACCTGAAACACCAAGGATGTTCTTTGTGGGGTCCTGGCTCCTGATTGGGCTGGGGGACCTCTGGCCCCTCCTCACGAAGACACACAGAAAGTACATCTGAGGATCCAAGACACAGACAACATGTACAGAAGATGACTGATACTGCAGGTGGCAACACAACATACAGGACACCGTGAGGACCTCCCATGTGGATTCCAGGGACAGGAGAGGTCCCAGCACTACACTCAGGATTATACTTCTGCTGAAGACTTCCTGTCTGGAATCTCGTTACCCTTCACACCCAAGAGGGAGGTTCTCATCCAGATTTAGTGTCCTCCATTACAGTTTTTGGACAAAATCCCAAAACGTCCCCTCCCCCATCCCAGTTCTTTAGGAAAAAATAACTGCTAAAGGACATTCAAGGCCAGATCTATGACTTGAGTGACGGTGGAAATGCGTTGTGCCTGGCTGCTCTGGGCCTATCAGGGAATGGAATCTGGGATCAAGCAGCAGGACCAGTCTCGGGTCTGTGCTATACTAGTAATAGTCCAATCTGTCTGATTGTTATATCTATATCCAATCATTGATCAATATTCCCAAATACAGAGCCTAGGATTTCCACTTCCTGAGACTATACCCCTCCCCGTCACCTGTCCACACTATCACAATCCCCACCCCCTCTACATCATAACCAATAGTGACAATCATCACAGCCAATCACAGTGAGGGGGAGGAGCAATCACAGCTCCATGGATTGGTCATGTAAAGGAACCTGTGAGAACAGAAATGTCAGAATTCTCATTGTGGATATTAAAGTGTGTGTCTAGACAAATCCTATTGTTCTAGATTTGGATGGAGTGGGGGAGGATTAGAACTCCTGTCAGGTTTTTACTGCTATCCGGGACTCCATTAGAGAGATTTCCCCTCACTTCCTGTCCTGGTGACAACATTTTATCAGACAGGAAATGAAGGAAAATCTACACCAGGGACACAGACAGAAATAAAGATCTGACAGATGTTCTAAACCTTCCCCTACTCTACTAAAGAAAAGGATTTTTATTCCTGTCTGGTTGCTGTTGGAGAGTTCACCTCACTTCCTGTCTGGTGAAATGTTGTCACCAGGACAGGAAGTGAGGGGGAATCTCTATATGAAGCCCCAGATAGCAGAAAACTGACAGAGGTTCTAATCCTCCCCCACTCCATCCAAAGCTGAATAAATACTTTCTTCTATAGACACACAGTGATGGTGGAGACTCCAGGGCTGTCATCCTGATCCTGGCTACACTATGTACTGTGTCACTGACCCAGAACAAGCATGCAGCCAGTGAAGGCTGAACACTCTGCCCTCCTGCATGCTTGTTCCTGGTCAGTGACACACAAGGTAGTGAAGTGAGGTTTAGGATGAAGATGACGGCCCCGGAACCAGCAGCTTTATAAATCAATCAGTCATGTTTCCTGTCCTCTGCTCCCTCCTATTGGAGGAGTATTGCACCAATCACCAATCAGATAATCCCCCTTGTGATGTCTCTGGGCAGATCTCTCACTTCTGATTCCCCCCACATATCGTTATACGACCTCCCCACCATGCACGTATACCAGCATGGAGGGGCTGAGTGAAGGTGGTGGTGAAGGTGTGGAGATGTCGGATCGGGTCACATACATCATAAAAGGAGATCCGCCCGGCCTCATAATCCAGATATATCCCGACTCTCTTACTGGAGACACCGCCGGGTAATCGGATCTTTTTACTGTCATGTGTCACTAAGTACTCATTACCCATGCTCTTCTCCAAACACCAGGACTTCTTATTATTTCCAATCCATGACTGATGTCCTCTCCTGTCTATACTGTTGTAACACATCCCGACTATACACCACCATGTCCCCCCGACATCCACTTCCCAGTAATGTCTCCCTGAGGAGAACCTCTGACTGCTCATTACCTGAGGACACTGAAATCTCTTTGGTGTTTCTGGGCGATTCTGATGTGATGATGAGAAGGATACAGTTTTTCTGTCATCTGATATTTGTACATTATTACCAGCTGTCCTCACATCCAGTAATATGTCTGTAACCCCCGACAGCCCTGATGTTTGCTGTACAGCCCCAATATTTGGTCCTCCAGCCTGGAGGTATGAGTGTTGTATGGTGGGGGAGGGTTGGGCGTGTGGCCTGGATAGTTGTATGGTGGGGGAGGCAGGGGGGTGTGGTCTGGATGGTTGTATGGTGGGAGAGGGTTGGGGGTGTGGTCTGGATGGTTGTATGGTGGGGGAGGGCTGGGGGGGTGGTCTGGATGGTTGTATGGTGGGGGAGGGTTTGAGACGTTTCCTGGATGGTTCAGCATTGGTGTGACCTTTGCCCCCTGTATTAGAGTGTGGATAGACATGTGTGTCTTTACATTTCTTTACATTTCCCCCAGACATGATATCAGATAAACCTGTGTGTAATGTGTGTGAGATCCCCGCCACATCCAGATCCCCTCCATCATGGAGGAGGTTATCACGTCTCTCTCTGTCCTCCTCATCATCATCTCCATCCTCAGTATCGCACAAGTCACCTGTGTCTGATTCCTGGAGGACAGTCAGTGGATCCGTCATGTTACACAGCTCCTCAATGTCCCCCATCTTCCTGGACAGCTCCTCCTTCTTTATTTCCAGATCCTGGACAGTGACTCTCTCTGTTTCATCATCTGCTTTTCCTTCTACTTTCCTCCTGTGTTCCTGCAGACTCTGGACTCGTTTCTCCATCTCCTCTCTCTCTGTCATCAGTTTCTGCAGAACATTCCTCAGTTTCTTCTTCTTCATCTCAGAGGCCTCATCCAGAGTCTCCACCTGGTGTCCCTGATGTTCTCCATCCAGCCTGCAGTACACACAGATACAGGAGGAGTCCTCAGTGCAGTAATACTCCAGGATCTTCTTATGGACGGAACATTTCCTGTTCTCCAGGGAAGTGGTGGGGTCACATAAGACGTGTTCTGGTGACTTGCTGTGGACTCTCAGGTGATTGTCACACAGAGAAGCTTCACAATGCAGACAGGATATGACAGCAGGTACAGGAGTGTGAATACAGTAAGTACAGGAGACCCCGGACTCCTCCTGATCTGGATGGGTGGGCAGGAAATTCTCCACTATGTTACGTAGTGTTATGTTCCTCCGCAGTGCAGGCCGATCCTGGAACTCTTCTCTACATTCAGGACAGGAATAACCTCCAGTCCCCTCCTGTGTGTCCCACACACGACCAATACAGTCCCGGCAGAAGTTGTGTCCACATTTCAGGGTCACAGGATCTGTATAAATGTTCAGACAGACGGAACATTGCAGCTCCTTCCTCAGATCAGCAGACGCCATTGCTGAAAGCAGAAGAGAGAAATAAAAGTGAAAGTCTCTGACACTCAGTAACCCGTTCTGTACATTCCTACACAGGGAGGGACTGAGACTGAGACACGGAGTCATAGGAATCCTTATACAGAGGAACACAGATAATACACGGGAGGGTTCCTGACAATAATCTCCTATCTGGGGGAAAATAAAGGACATGTAATAAGGTGAGGAAACGTTGTGTCAGGAATACTTCTTCCTCCTTTGTAGTATTATGTGAACATTTAATAAACTGAATCACCAGAGGAAATGGATTCATCTAAAGGAATACAAGTACTGAGGATGTGAAAGGGGGCTTCTTATTGGCTAAGTTTTGGCAAAAATTTTTTTTCAAATTCCAAGCTTCTTCTACAATAGAACAACCACCCAACTGATTGTAGCCCTTTGCCTCGGCCATATTGTGCCCATCTCCTTGTCAGAGACATTCCCACCACATTCCTGCCCGTTCTCCTTTATATACAAAAGAAAGGACCACACTGAAAAGAACGTTTCCACACTTTATTGGTGTTCTTCAGAGGACGGCATTGTCACCGGGGAGGAGCCCGATCTTTAAGCTGAACGGAAGTTTGATTCAAACATCGGGTGTTCGCCTGTTCATCGAATTGTGAATATTATGGAGCGTTTGCGGCAAATTTGAGCACCACGGAACGCTCCATAATGCACTGCAAGATCATAGTGCATGGACGTCTGATGATTGGCCAAAGCATGCGCGCTCTGCTGCGAGACCCATAATTAGCCAAAGGCCAATCATGGCTCAGGGGGACTACATAGCAGCCTTGTATAGTGTGTGGAGGGAGATAGATTAAGCTAGTATAGGCAGACAGGTTAGTTAGTGGCGTGCAGGCAGTGTATTTGAAAATATTACACTGCATTAAGCATAGACTAGATATTCAGTTTATACTGTTTATTCAGTCAGTGCAGGCAATGTACTATATATAACAGTGTGTAGCATTACCCCCAGTGGAGCTGCTGGATTTTTGGGTGGCGTGTTACCTTGTGGCTCCTCCGAATCCCTAGGGGTGAATGATGCGTATTGCCAGAGCTTTTTTTCTCAGAAAATAGGTGCAGGAACTCAACCACGACCTGTTCAGATTTCACAAACAGTAGAAGGGTCTTAAAGGGGCATTAATTACCAGAATTGCATTACATACAGTGTGCAGAGTTCAGGGGGTTACAAAGCAGTCATTTGTAAACACAGAAACCAGACTTCTGTGTTCACAAGTGATTGTGGTGAGCGGGCACCAAAGGGTCTGAGCCAAAGGTGGTGGAACTGAGTTCCCCCAAGTTCCCCCAGAAAAAAAGCCCTGCGTATTGCAAATGTAGCGGGGTCATCCTATCAGAGACTATTGATAGGCCTGAATCCCCACCGGAGCTTTGCCACAACTGTATATAGGTTAAGTGTAACGGATTGATCCGTGACAGACTGAGATTCTCCTATGTCTAGGGTCACCTTATGTCCACTAGGGCCATAGGGTGACAAAGAAATCATAAATCATATATTACATGAGATGGGACATTAAAAATATTCCATATTGCAGGACTGGAATATCCCAAAGTGGTTCATGTGGACTTGAGACCAGGTCTACAAGACAAGTGACTCATCCCTCTGTATAATAAGCTATTGAAATGTCTTGAGGTGTTGGCCAATTACTGTGAAAGACATATTCTGTTGAAAAGGTGTTAATTGCATCGGCTCCTGGAAGACTCCTTTCTGTGAGTCAAGATTATCTGTGACTGTGTATTATTCAAAAGGGAAAATCATTGTGACAGTATTTTGTTTTGATGTCATTATCTACAGGAATGTCATTCTCTCTGAGTTAAGCCTATTGATGATGCAGTGCCGACGTGTCTAGCTACGAATAGATAATTAGCCTCAGTGAGTGAATAGGGGGGGGGTGGAGATGGCATTGTCCCTTTGATTACTGTCACATGCTTGTAACTGTATAAAAAGCTGGAAAGAAAACATTAAAGTGTTCATATCTTTGAAGCAAGTGCAGAGCAGAGTCTTGTCTTGATTATGGGAATTGATATGGATCGGGTATGCAGGATTGTCGGAGTGTGTCAGATAAGCTTGTCGTTGTTGGATGGAAGGTCGTAAACGGTGGTGACCGTTAAATTAAGATTAGGGTTGAGCGAACCCGAACTGTAAAGTTCGGGCTCGGTACGGACTTTGGGGTTTTTTTTGGACACAAAACCGTTCGGCTATGTAACGGCGCGCTGCACGGCAGCCAATCAACATTTGTTTTAATACTGTGACTAGGATGCCATCACAGCCATGAATACTAATGGCATGCCTGTGGTTGGCCAGTGCAGCATGTGACCCAGCCTCTATATAAGATAGAGGAAGACAGCACACCTCGTCAGTCTGCTGCTGATTGAGGGAGAGAGTTAGATAGTACTATCCTGCTTCAGAAATCAACACCAGCACTGTTTCTTTCTGCGAGATCTGCATCCTATAGTTTAGGGAAAGGTTCCTGCTTGTTGCTATAGGGAGAGAATTATATAGGAGAATCTCTGCATATTTCACCAGCACTGCATCTCTCCCCTGTGAGGTACTGTCTGTGCAGTACATAGTTTAGGGGAAGATTCCTGCTTGTTGCTATAGGGAGAGAATTATATAGAAGAATCTCTGCATATTACACCAGGACTGCATATATTACTGTGAGATACACCCTTTATATACTTTTCTTCTATTGTGCTATTCAAAAAACAACCATTTAGGGAAAAAATAAAAATTTTGCAGTGTTTCCTCCAGTGTTTGCCATGTTTCCTCCACATCTGTAGGTGTGAGATAAACACTTTAGCTAGTGTTGTTCTATTGTTGTACTAAAACACCCATTTATGGCAAGATCCTACATTTGAGAGATATGAGGAGAACGTCAAATAACGGATGTGGCCGCGGTGCTGCTGGTGGAGCTCCTGTTACAGGGAGAGGACGTGGTTGATCTGTGCCAGCTACACGCACAAGTGAAACACCTTCCTCAGGTGCGAGTAGGCGACAGAGCCTGCAGCGGTATTTGGTGGGGCCTAATCCGGCTCTTTGAATGTTGAGGCCAGGAGCAGAACAGGCAGTAGTAGATTGGGTTGCTGACAGTGCCTCCAGTTCTATCACATTGTCTCCCAACCAGTCTTGTGCTGAAAGTTCAGAGTTGGCGCCTGCAGCCAATGTCCACCATCAGTCTTTCACCTCACCCCCTTGCAAATCAGCCAAGCAGTCTCTTCAGCTTTTTGATGAGTCTGTTAGCATGTGTTCCCAGGGCCATCCACCAAGCCCAGCCCCAGAAGTGGAAGAGATTGAGTGCACCGAAGCCCAACCACTTATATTTCAAGATGAGTACATGGGGGAACCATCACAGCATGTCTTGGATGATGATGAAACACAGTTGCCAACTGCTGGTGCTTTTGCAATTGTGCAGACCGACAAGGAGGGCAGTGGTGAAGACTGGGTGAAAGATGATGTGGAGGATGATGAGGTCCTCGACCCGACATGGAATCAACCTCATGCAGGTGACCCATGTAGTTCGGAGGAAGAGGCGGTGGTTGCACAGAGCCACCAGCACAGCAGAAGAGGGAGCAGGGTGCCAAAGCAGAGCGTCCGTCCCCTAGACAGTTCGCCTGCTACTGCTCAATGCAGCAAGGGACCAAGCACACCAAAGGCAGGTCTAAGGAGTTCCCTAGCGTGGCAGTTCTTCACACAATGTGCTGATGACAAGACACGAGTGGTTTGCACGTTGTGCAATCAGAGCCTGAAGCGAGGCATAAACATTCTCAACCTGAGCACAACCTACATGACAAGGCATCCAAGTGCAAAGCACGAGCTGCAGTGGAGTAGACACCTCAAAAACCAAGAAAGGTCTCTGGCTCCTCATGCTCTCTCTTCTGCATCAGTCTCGGGCCTCTCCATCTACCTCTGTAGTGACAGTGGCACCTGCCACCCCTCAATTAGAGGACCAGCAAGCAACACTACCACCTGGGTCACCAAACATCTCCACAATGTCCCATGGAGGCATTCAGCTCTCTATCTCCCAAACACTGGAGCGGAAGAGGAAGTACCCCCCTACCCACCCGCGATCCCTGGTCCTGAATGCCAGCATTTCCAAATTACTGGCCTTTGAAATGCTGTCATTCCGTCTGGTGGAGACGCAGAGTTTTAAAAGCCTGATGGCATTGGCTGTCCCACAGTATGTCGTGCCCAGCCGCCACTACTTTTCCAGGCGAGCCATCCCTTCCCTGCACAACCAAGTGGGGGACAAAATAAGGTGTGCACTGCGCAACGCCATGTGTGGCAAGGTCCACCTAACTACAGATACGTGGACCAGTAAGCACGGCCAGGGACGTTATATCTCCCTAACAGTTCACTGGGTAAATGCAGTGGCGTATAGCAGTTTGGCGCATGTCCTTTCACCACCGAGGAATTGCAGGGCGCTTCAGTTTGCCTCCTGTTGATAACTCCTCCTACTCCACTTCCTCATCCTCATCCTCTACCGCATCCGCATCCTCATCCGGTCAGCGTAACAAATTCACCACCAAATTCAGCACAGCCATGGGTAAACGCCAGCAGGCAGTTTTAAAAAACTTTCCTGTTTGGGTGAAAAACCCCACACCGTGCAGGAGTTGTGGAGGGACATGGAACAACAGACCGATGAGTAGTTGGCGTCAGTGAGCCTCAAGCCGGGCCTGGTGGTGTGCTATAACGGGCGAAATCTCGTAGCAGCTCTGGGCCTAGCTGGTTTGACGCACATCTCTTGCCTGGCACATGTGCTGAATTTGGTGGTGCAGAGGTTCCTGAAAAACTTACCCCGATATGCCACAGCTGCTGCAGAAAGTGCGGGCCGTCTGTGCGCACTTTCAGCATTCTCACCCTGCTGCTGCTCG
Organism: Rana kukunoris; assembly: GCA_029574335.1. Classification (NCBI taxonomy): domain Eukaryota; kingdom Metazoa; phylum Chordata; class Amphibia; order Anura; family Ranidae; genus Rana; species Rana kukunoris. Next base: position 744,759,122 of record CM056049.1, on the reverse strand, counting down.
CATGTCAGCGCTGCGGCGTAACTTCGGCCTTCCAGCTCACCGCCTCATATGTGATGTGCCCACAAGGTGGAACTCCACCTTGCACATGCTGGCCAAACTGTGCGAGCAGCAGCAGGCGATAGTGGAGTCTCAGCTGCAGCATGCACGTGTGAGTCACTCTGCGGAACAGAACCACTTTACCACCAATAACTGGGCCTCCATGCGAGACCTGTGTAACTTGTTGCGCTGTTTCGAGTACTCCACCAACATGGCCAGTGCCGATGACGCCGCTCTCAGCGTTACTATCCCAGTTCTATGCCTCCTTGAAAAAACGCTACGGGCGTTGATTGAAGAGGATGTGGCACAGGAGGAGGAGTAGGAATCAGGATCATTTCCAAGGCTTTAAGGGCAGTCATTCACAAGTGGCTCCGAGGGTGGGTTCCTGCACCAACAAAGGCCAGGTACACAATTGTCTAGCAAGGGCACAGTTCTGGAGGATGACGCAGTGGAGGAGGAGGATGAGGAGAAGATGGAGGAGGAACCATGTTCACAGCAGGATAGCATCCAGACCAGCTCATGGCCATCACTGGTGCGTGGCTGGGGGGATACAGAGGACACATAGGATACACCCCCCACAGAGGAGGTGATTACATGCTGCAGTGTCTCCACAACGACCGCCGTGTTTCGCACATTTTAACAGGTGCTGATTACTGGGTGTCCATGCTGCTGGATCCCTGTTACAAGGACAATGTACCATCCTTAATTCCCTCACTGGAGCGTGATCGCAAGATGCGCGAGTACAAGCGCACGCTGGTAGACGCGCTGCTGGCGCAATTCCCACCTGGCAGCGGGGAACAGTGGAAGCACAAGGCAGAGGATGAGGAAGAGGTCGCCAACGCAGCAGGGGCACCGCCAGCACCTCAGAAGGTAGGGTTAGCATGGCCGAAATGTGGAAAAGCTTTGTCAGCACGCCACAACAAAGAGCACCACCAGCCGATATGGAACGTTTTAGCAGGAGGCAGCATTTCAGCAACATGGTGGAGCAGTATGTGTGCACACGACTACACGTACTGAATGACAGCTATGCCCCCTTAAACTTCTGGGTCTCCAAATTGGGCACATGGCCTGCGCTTGCCCTTTACGCCTTGGAGGTGCTGGCCTGCCCTGCAGCCAGTGTATTGTCTGAACGTGTATTTAGCACGGCAGGGGGCGTTATCACAGACAAGCGCAGCCGCCTGTCCAGAGCCAATGTGGACAAGCTCACGTTCATTAAAATGAACCAGGCATGGATCCCAGAGGACTTGTCCGTACCTTGTGCAGAATAGACAGCGGGCCGGCCTTACCCAGCCATTGTTTTTTTCTGATCTTTCTAGGGTTGCCACCTCATCCTTTTAAAAGCAAAAAATAGGATTTTTTTATGACAGCTTACCTGTAAAATCCTTTTCTTGGAGTACATCACGGGACACAGAGCGTCAATGCATTACTATGTGGGTTATAGAGTCTACCTTCAGGTGTGGACACTGGTGTAATTAACTACACAGGAAGTTCCCTCCCTATATAACCCCTCCCATACTGGGAGCTCCTCAGTTTTTGCAGCAAAGCAATAAGTGTCCCAATATCCCCAAACAAGAGGGGCGGGAGCTCTGTGTCCCGTGATGTACTCCAAGAAAAGGATTTTACAGGTAAGCTGTCATAAAAAATCCTATTTTCTTCATCGTACATCACGGGACACAAAGCGTCAATGCATTACTATGTGGGATGTCCGAAAGCAATGCTTATTGAGGGGAGGGAGACACAAACAACGCAGGCCACCATCAGACGTGAGGATCTATAATGCTGCCTGCCGCATACTGCGCAAAAAAGCCGCATCCTTTTGCCCTCCTATGTACATCTGACAAGAATCAGTGAACCTAAGCAATGACGCCAAGTTGCGGCCCTGAAAATCTGCGTCATAAAGGCTTGGTAAAGCATCGCGCATAAAGCGCTTACTATCCTGGTACGGAGCACCCCCCCCCAAGAAACAGGGGGAATCCCACTCTCTGAACCACAAGCCTGGATAATACCCTGATGAATCAACCTAGAAAATAGTTGATTTTAGGTGCTGCCTGCCCCTTCCTGGGGCCTCCTGGTAGCGCAACAACAACATCAGCTTTCCGTATCCGAGCAGCCGCTTCAGATAGGCCTTGACCCTTCTACTCCAAGGAGATAGAGTGTAACCATTTTAATAGCTGAACTGAACACTTGCTCCCCACATCTATGGTCTTCTGGCAGCACAAAAAAACTTCAGCTTTCTATATCTGAACTTTCAGATAGATATCTTAACTGCTCTCATCTCTACTGAGGGAAAGCAATAACCTTTCCTTCCGAAAACAAGGCCTTGAAAAAAGGGGGAGGCAAGAATATCTAGATTTAAATGAACACTAGATCCCTCTAGTCAATAAGGCTGGGTGAGGATTAACATCACCCTACTTGTAAGAATAAGTAAGTCTGGATTTATACCAAGAAGTTGCCAACACTGAAACTCTCTTGGGGGCTACCACAACCAAGAACACCCATTCCCTTGTTAAAGGCTGAAGGGAAATATGGTGCATCGGCCCACTGAGCTGACCCTGTAAGCCGACAAAACCAGAGCCAATCCTCCGAGCACAAGGGCGACTAAACTGGTGGACTTATGTACGTCACCCCTTGTATAATGGCTCGGAACACAGAGTGTGAAGCAAGCGACCTTAGGAAGCAAGGCCGAGATCGGATCCTTGATGCGATTTAAGGTTAGCTCCGACTCCTTTCTAAATGCAGGAATTTTATCTTTGACAAATTTCCAAGGATGCCACCATCTGTTTCATACCAGGAACATGGGCTTTCCAGATCCTAGGATACCTGGTCCTGGAGGCCAGCTTTCCTGTATGAATCAAGGAAGCCCCGATCCTGAAGAATGTGGGCTAAAATAGCCAGACCATTAATTAACCTGTTGCAAGACAGGATGCAATACCCCCTTCGAAGTAGGCTTGGACAAGATGTAAGGGACCGTGGGTCCTCTACTACCACCCCTACTGTCCCTGCACAGAAAAGGTCGTCAGGGCTATGCCGAGTAATCTAGTCCTCCTCTAATGTTGCATAGAAGCCACAAACGCCGCGGCACTGGGGGGAGAGACACAACCAGTGACCACTGGTCCCACCAGATTACTAACACATCTGCCCCGCATGCGGGTGGATCCCTTGTCCTTGACCCCAAGCTGTTCAATTTCTTGCTGAGCCTGGACGCCAATACCTCTTATGTACAGGGTACTACTTCTGTGGCCCTTGGTCAGGAAAAGAGTCGGGGTGTAGAGGTCATACTCCTGGAGGCACTTGTTGACGGCTCCAGCGAATCGCCTGCCAATTCTGCATCTCATGAAATGACGAATGTCAATAGGCAAGACACAAGCTCCTCCTTGGTAAATTAAACTGGAGCTCCACCCTCTTTTTCAACTTTATAGCATTTGTTTTCATACTGCCCCCTTAAATTGAATTGGTGTGTCTTTTTTTTTTTTATTTGAAAAACTCACTGTGCTGTGCAGATGAGTTTATTTTCCTCGGCCGCGGCGGCGGCATTGCCCCATCAATCAGTGCTGCGTTGCCTCCTGGGAGATGTTTGTCATCAACCCCAGGAGGTCCTGGCCGCGTAGCATCGCGTGATTACCCCCGTCCCCCCTGCGAATGAAAAAAAAACCACCGGCGCCACGGGTTAAACATTGTGCAGTGACTGACACAGACAGACTACAGTGCCCGAGCGGAGCAGGTAGTGGCTTGGCGGGGGTGGGGGAGAGTGCAAGCTACTACCCTGTCAGTCGGCACATCTGGGACCGGCGCGGCGCAATGATCCTCTTCTCTCATGTCATGTCTCTGATAAGTGTAGGGCAGCGGCCGTCAGCTGAGCAGAGAAGCCGCCTCCCCCTTCTCCTTTATGCCTATACAGTGCTGTGCATGCAGGAGAAGGGGGGAGGCGGCTTCTCTGCTCGGCTGACGGCCGCTGCCCTACACTTATCAGAGACGTGACATGAGAGAAGAGGATCATTGCGCCGCACCGGTCCAAGATGTGCTGACAGACAGGGGAGCAGCTTGCACTCCCCCCCACCCCCGCCAAGCCACTAAGTCCCCCCCACCAAGTCACTACCTCGGGCTCTCTGACTGATAAAATACAGACCCCCCCCATTTAGACCCACAATGTAAGGAGGGGGGTCTGTATTGTAGGGGGGGTCTTCACTGTAGCGGGGGTCTGTATTGTAGGAAGGGGGGGTTTCACTGTAGCGGGGGTCTGTATTGCAGGAAGGGAGGTCTTCACTGTAGCGGGGGTCTGTATTGTAGGAAGGGGGGGCTATACTGTAGGAAGGGGGGCTATACTGTAGGAAGGGGGGCTATACTGTAGCGGGGGTGTGAATTGTAGGAAGGGGGGGTCTTTACTGTAGTGGGGGTCTGTATTGTAGGAAGGGGGGGTCTTCACTGTAGTGGGGGTCTGTATTGTAGGAAGGGGGGTCTGTACTGTAGTAAGGGGGGGTCTTCACTGTAGAGGGGGTCTGTATTGTAACGGGGTCTTCACTGCAGGTGGGCCTGCACTGTAGGGAGGGGGTCTGCACTGTAGAAGGGTCCGAGTAACAATTAGGGGGCCCAGAACTGTTAAGGGGGTGCCTGTGTAACATACAGGCGTCTAGAGGTGCAGGGTACTGTGTAATGTTAAGGGGTCCAGAGATGTGGGGGGCTGTGTAATGTAAAGGGATCCAGAGGTGCAGGGTGCTGTGTAATGTTAAGGGGTCCAGAAATACAAGGGCTGTGTAATGTAAAAGGGGTCCAAAGGTGCAGGGTGCTGTGTAATGTAAAGGGGTGCAGGGTGCTGTGTAATGTAAAGGGGTCCAAAGGTGCAGGGTGCTGTGTAATGTAAAGGGGTCCAAAGGTGCAGGGTGCTGTGTAATGTAAAGGGGTCCAGAGGTACAAGAGCTGTGTAATGTAAAGGGGGTCCAGAGGTGCAGGGTGCAGTGTAATGTAAAGGGGTCCAGAGGTACAAGGGCTGTGTAATGTGCTGGGGCGATGCGATTTGGTGGCAGTGTGATGTGATGTGCTGGGGCGATGTGATGCAATTTGGCAGGGGGGGGGGGTGCTGCGATGGAGGAGATGTGATTTTGCGGGGGCAATGCGATGTGCTGGCTGGGGCGATGCAATTTTGTGGGTATTGTGATGCAATTGGGCGGGGGGTCTATGCGATGTGGGAATATTTACTAAATGTTGTGCTGCGATCGGTGCGGTGTGCTGTGATCGGTGCGTTGTGCTGTGCTGTGCTCGGTAAGCTGTGATCGGTGCGCTGTGATCGGTGCATTGTGCGGTGTGATCGGTGCGTTGTGATCGGTGGGCTGTGCTGTGATCGGTGCGTTGTGCTGTGCTGTGATCGGTGCACTGTGCTGTGATCGGTGCGCTGTGATCTGTGTACTGTGATCGGTGCGTTGTGCGGTGTGCTGTGATCGGTGCATTGTGCGGTGTGCTGTGCTGTGATTGGTGTGCTGTGATCGGTGCGTTGTGATCGGTGCATTGTGCGGTGTGCTGTGATCGGTGCGCTGTGATCGGTGCATTGTGCGGTGCGCTGTGATCGGTGCACTGTGCTGTGATCGGTGCGCTGTGATCTGTGTACTGTGATCGGTGCGTTGTGATCGGTGTGCTGTGATCGGTGCGTTGTGCTGTGATCGGTGCACTGTGCTGTGATCGGTGCACTGTGCTGTGATCGGTGCGCTGTGATCGGTGCACTGTGATCTGTGCGTTGTGCTGTGATCGGTGTACTGTGATCGGTGCGCTGTGATCGGTGCATTGTGCGGTGTGCTGTGCTGTGATCGGTGCATTGTGCGGTGTGCTGTGCTCGGTGTGCTGTGATCGGTGCGCTGTGATCGGTGCATTGTGCGGTGTGCTGTGCTGTGATCGGTGCGTTGTGCTCGGTGTGCTGTGATCGGTGCGCTGTGATCGGTGCATTGTGCGGTGTGCTGTGCTGTGATCGGTGCGTTGTGATCGGTGCATTGTGCGGTGTGCTGTGCTCGGTGTGCTGTGATCGGTGCGCTGTGATCGGTGCATTGTGCGGTGTGCTGTGCTGTGATCGGTGCGTTGTGCTCGGTGTACTGTGATCGGTGCGCTGTGATCGGTGCATTGTGCGGTGTGCTGTGCTGTGATCGGTGCGTTGTGATCGGTGCATTGTGCGGTGCGCTGTGTGTGCTGTGGTGTGTGCTGTGCATTGTCGGTGTGCTGTGATCGGTGCGTTGTGATCGGTGCATTGTGCGGTGTGCTGTGATCGGTGCATTGTGCTGTGATCGGTGCATTGTGCGTGTGCTGTGCGTGCTGTGCTCGGTGTGCTGTGATCGGTGCGCTGTGATCGGTGCATTGTGCGGTGTGCTGTGCTGTGATCGGTGCGTTGTGATCGGTGCATTGTGCGGTGCGCTGTGATCGGGGCGCTGTGATCGGGGCGGTGTGCTGTGATCAGTGCGCTGTGATCGGTGCGCTGTGCGGTGATCGGTGTGGTGTGCGGTGCAGATATATCTACATAACAAATTATTTAGTATATTTCCTGGAAGGAGGAGGGGAGGAGAGATTTTGCTATTGAAACCTGATCTGTAACATATTACATTGCTTGTGCAGCACTGAGCATGTGCGAGATATGCAAAGCTGAAATCCAGGAAGTCATACAGTCTGGCTTCATGGATTCCCACACTTAAGATGGCCACGGTCAATTCCTGTTTTATAAAGTATCTAAATGCTATAACAACCTAACAAAACGGACCTTAGTTTACAGACTACCTTTACTAGAATACATTAAGCTTGTGTATTACAGGGGTATTTATATTTAAAAAGTGAAATTGTGGCCGGAACTCCACTTTAAGTAAATTACTTAATATGGTATAGTCCGATTGAACTCTGACCGAACCAACCAGCCACCTGAACGTTCAGGGCCCCTAAGCCAGATGCTCCATCGGCAGCTCTAGCTGACAGACACGGCTCCCTTGGAGTTTGGCTACTTGCCCTGGGCCATGGTCTCTTCCTGACCTGGCAAACATGGGAGATCTTTTAGTTAAGAACCACCAAGAGGAACTCAGCATATCTCTGGGACCGGGTTCTTTGGATAATGCTAGGTCAAGATCCACTCTTTCTAGGCCGACACAATACTGTTTATAACAGCCCAGAATAAAAGTTAATATAGGGAACGATTCTTGAATGAAGCCAGCATCTTCCCTAGTGCCTTAAGCAGAAGGCCAAAAGTAAGGAACTGTTCCTTGCCGTAACCACATAGACCAGCCAGCTCATAGCGATGGTCTTGTCTGAGGCCAAAAGGACTCTCCTTGTACAAAACATACCCAGCTTCTTGTCAAATGAAGAATGTATCTTTAGACTGGAATCCTAACCTAGGAGATCCAGATAGTTGACCATGCTGGACACCCTTAGGTCCAGCCATGCTGCTGACTGGTCCATCAGCAGGAGTCTGCTTCCGTATGCCATTACTGCTATACCCTGGGCCTACAGACCTGCTAGAGGCGGGCCCTAGCACCCTGACAACCCAGACACGGAGGCTAACCCAAAAGGGCAAGACCACCAACTGGAGATAGTGCTGTTCCCCTGCACAACGCAGACAACCACTGCAGTCCCAAGTAAATTAACACATATGCAACTGACTCCCCATATGTGTATGTGGCAAGTGTTAAAGCCATATGCCTCAATGGAGGCGTGTGTACATGGCAGTGTGTGTTCCTGGAACCTGAAATCATATAAATATGTCTCACACCCAGTGCGAGTCTGGAACGAGCATCTTTGCAAGCAAGCATGCGCTATAAACGTGTTATGCCACAATGTGCCACATGAACCCATGCAGACACGTATCTCTATGCAAACACAAGGCATCCTGTATTGCATAACTAAGCCGCCATGTGCAACTTTAAAGTAACCATGCATGCGATTCAGCATCTTCCATGCGATCAACATCTTATGCATTTTAAGCACTACTGTGCGGACCAGAACCCTTGTGAGACCAAGGACTCTTGTGTGAGCTGGCACCCCTGTGCGTTACAGCCTTCTTATGCACCCAAGCATCTTAATGCGACTTTAGGCATTTCTGTGAAACAAGGCTCTCTATGCGATGAAGTATCCCTGGGTAATCCAGGACTCTGTTGATCCAACATCCATGTGTGATCCAGCTTCTTTTTGCATTCAAGCATCTTTAAGCGATCCTTTTAGGCCTTGAGTAATCCAGGACTTGGGTAATCATGTGTGATTCAGAATCTTTTATGCCCTCAGACCTCTTTATGCGATTTTAGGCATTTCTGTGGGAACAAGCCTCCTCGCGCGACCAACTATCCTTGGGGAATCAAGGACTTGGGAGATCAGGTAATCCTGTGTGATTCAACATCTTTATGCATACAAGCGTCCTTTATGCGACTATAGGTACTTTTGTGGAAACAAGCCTATTTATGTGACCAAACATCCTTATGTAATCCCGGACGCTGATGATCAGGTAATCATGTGTGACCCAGCATCTTTTTTGCATACAAGCAACTTTTATGCGATTTTAGGCATTTCTGTGGAAGCAAACCTCTTGTGTAACCAAACATCCTTGGGGGGAAACAAGGACTTGGGTGATCAGGTAATCATGCGTGATTCAGCATCTTTATGCCCACAAAACGCCTTTATGCGATTCAGCATTTTTATGCATACAAGCATCTTTTATGCGACCTGAAGCATCTTTGTGGAGACAAGCCCTTCTGTGTGACCAAATATCCTTGGGTAATCCAGGATTTGGTTGAACCGGTAACCACGTGTGATACCGTATTTTTATACAAACATGCAGCACCATACAGACAGAAACATGTATGCTTATGCGATCCACAATAGATTTATCCCACATGCATACCATTATGCGACCTGCGGACTGGTAAAGAGGAAATCATCCTCTGCAGATGTGCGTTTCCTCAATTAAGAGACGTTAGCAATGTGACACCTGACAGGTGTGCTGGCTCAATCTATGAGCTGTTTAAGTCTCTACAGAGGAGAATAAGGGTCCACTAGTTTCAGGTGGCAATCCCTCCTTATATTCCTCCGCCTTATTCAATGGGGAGACCAAGTCCTAAGCAAAAAACAGAGGAACTTACCCAGGTGCATCAACAGCTGAACTTAGTCTGACAACAATGCCTGCTAATCTGCACAGCTAGATGCGAGTAGGCGTCTTATGATTAATCTGTATCCAACTCACACAAGATGCTTACGCTTGTGTCCCCCTAGCTTTACAGAGCTCTGATGTCCGGGCCCTTTGAAGAGCCTTCTCTGCGACTGCACTGAGCCGGTGAGCACGTGCAAAATGGTGGAGCCTGAAGCATAATAGAACAGCTAACACTTAAGCTTCCGTTTTTTGGAAAGTGTGGTAAGCAAAAACATCAGGCATGTCTTCTACTGCCCATAGTAGTGGAAACACAGATAAGACTTGCAGCTACTCATGGAAGACAATCCCTTGTATAGGATTAGGGCATATTTCTTTTTTTTTTTTTTATGTACCGACCCCCTCAAGGGGAGATATATGTGGGTACTGCAGCCATCCTGTCTAACAGACATGGTGGGCCAGGCTGAATGCCGGCTAGGGGAGGTATATGGGCGCCCTGAGCCATCCTGCCTCAGAAGACATAGTGGTTTACATTGCCCATGCATAGAAACATAATATAGGCGATACCCATAGTCCCCCACGGAGGGCCTACTGTCGAACCAAGTCCCGTAGGCCCCCCTCTTACCTTCTCCACGCTGCAGGGTATTGCAAAGCAAGAGGCCCAATCTTCCCCCCTCACCGTGGGTATTGTCTTAGACCTTCAGGGACCGGGGTCCATGGCAGGAACACCAACTCCCCTGGACCTATATAGCATCCTGGCAGCAGAAAACCATTTGGTCCTTGGAAGGCACAAAGTTCTGGAACCCAGGATCCAGCCCTCTGCAGAGAGGCATTATAGGCTAAACCTCGTTCTTCGTACCAAGGCCCGGGTACCGTCCACTTTGGCTATGAAGCACCTTGGACGGATCCGGATTTATGGAGGTTTTTTACATCCAGCATGGATCCCTCCAGTGGAGCTCCTAAGAGCACATGTTCATTCGTGACCAACACCTTAGACACTGGAAAAAAACTGAGGAGCTCCCAGTATGGGAGGGGTTATATAGGGAGGGAACTTCCTGTGTAGTTAATTACACCAGTGTCCACACCTAAAGGTACTCTATAACCGACATAGTAATGCATTGACGCTCTGTGTCCCGTGATGTACGATGAAGAAACATATTACACAGGTTCTCTGGCTGATTAAGGTGCTGCTAATTAAACTCACTTGGTGCCTTATCGACATTAAATTAGCCCCAGAACCTGTAATTACTCTGTGTTCAGGTTTAAATGGATGAGGTAGCAACCCTAGATCTTTTTCACTCTTTTGGGGTTTACCCTAATTTAAAAAATAAATCAATTAAAAATCAAAACCTGCTGTGTTGGCTACCTCCTCCTCCTCCTCCACCGCCACATCCACCTCAGCCTCCTACTCCATATGGACCTCATCCTCCTAGGTCAAAATTATTATTTTTTTAATGTTATTTTAAGTTATTTCCCTATCCACATTTATTTTCAGAGTACTTGCCATGTCCTTCCCGGCATTTTGCTGCCATTTGCAGCCCTCTAGCCCTTTCCCTTAGTTTTTAAGAGACATTTTAGTAGTCAAAAGTCTGGGTCCCCATTAACTTCAATAGGGTTTGGGGTAAAGTTCGGGTCCCAAACTTTTTTTTTCAAAGTTCAGGTTCGGTTCCGAACATCCAGGTGGTCGCTCAACTCTAGTTAAGATGTCTTTAAGGAAGTTATGCATTGTGGGACAAGAAGTACCGGGAGATATGAACTCCATTGACACTTAGTAGAAACAGACTACGCTTCCCACAATGCCCTGCCTAATTGGAACACGTGAACACCTCTGCACAGACTTATGGGGAGGTTACTTAAGGACAGGGAGGGACGGATTCTCGCTTTCTTGGGACCTACACCTTTTCCCCTGCGGAGCTGCGTAGAGCTCCACAGTCAAGCTGTTTGGCCTGAATTAAATCGGGAGGCCAACCATCCTGAGGGAAGCAAGACCAAGAGTGTCCAGCCTGTGTTCCAGAAGACCGCAGAAGCTCACCAGCTGCCGACTGGAGATCATGCGTTGCAGAATAGTGACTGACGGACGCACCCTTTTGGAGAAGAGCTCAGGCAGATCGGGCCTGTTTTGGGTGAGAGGGGCACATGCCCAAACTTTCAATCCCACCACTTTGAAAGATAGTGTAGTGCCACTTTACAGGCCGGAGACACGTGTTTGATCTCTGACTGAACCAGAGAGGCCTACTAAGTTGAGAGTTGTTTCGCAGAGTTGACTGATGCCGACGAGCGATCAGTCTATCATTTGTATTCATCATTACTTTATTGACTGAGTTTATTTCATCCCTTACCCTTTTTGGATTACAAATTTAAAAGTGCACCAACGGCCAGAATGTAGACTTTGTTTAAAAGATTCTTGGGAGCTGTTGAGCCAGGCCTGGCCAGAAACTCCCTTGCATTAACTGTTCTGCAGGATTGCCAGTTAGAGGGAGCTCGCAGGAATAGACTGCCTATAGTAACGGAAGTTGAATATTATTACTTCTAATTTAGATTCTCTTATTTAATTGCCAACTCTCGCAAGGGCCCTTGCAGAGTTATTATTGTGTTAGTACCTGTGTATTATTGTTATTTCTGTTATTCAAACCTCTTTTCATTTCTTTACCATGCTCAAAGTAAAGTCATTCTTTGGTTTGAATATATAAATTGTGTGACGTGTGTTTACTCCTGGGAGCTGCCAACACAGAAACAGGTAACAACAACATTCGTATTATCATTGTATGTTTATGTATATTATTATTATTATTAGTGTGTTCCCAGCCAAGTAGGGGGTCACAATACCATTGCATTCATCTGGTGTATCAAGGGAGGGTTTGAGCCAATTAAAAGGGGGCAAATTAGTTATTGAGAGTAGATCCCAAATCTAACCAGCGACTCCTGAGGGGGTAGCGCTACACGTGGGGGCTTGTCCAGGATTCTACTTCTCAACAATCAAAATTCCCCTCAGACTACGTCTCACCCTTACCAAGAACAACCATGGATGCCACTGCCACGTTTAGGTGGTGCAAAGACGAAAATGTCAACTTGACAAAGGGCCTAGTGGTCGAAATTAGGGGAGTAGCCTGGACGGCAGAACAGTTACTCCCCATTCTGAAAGAATTATCCAAAAACAAGAAGCTATGGATAATGGACATTGAGGTAGATAACAAACCCTCACACCTATGCCTTATGTGAGTGGAGTGAAGAGATTTCAGATAATTTTAAGGGCGCTAGTGTGAATATTCCAGATAGTGTGGAGCTTATTCTGCTACATCCTTTGGAAGAGAAAGACGCCCCTACCTCTTCAAGTACCCCGACACCCACTACAGCCAAAGATCAAAATACAACAGGATCTAATTCCACACCATTAAAGGACATTAGCCCAGAGTTATGTGCTGTCCTGATGGAGATTGTAACTCAATGCAAGAAAGATTCCTAAGATTACCTGATGATAGGGTATCGGAAACTTAGAACCTTTTCAGGGAAACATCTTGTGCCATCCTCGGAGGATGGGTTCGAAGAATGGATGGATGATGCCACCCAGGCTCTAGGAGAGTGGAAAATTCCTGAATATAGAAAACAAAAAGGATCATGGAGAGTCTCCGAGGGCCTGCATTGGAGGCCATACGCAACCTGAAGGTCAGCAAAGATAATTGTACTGCACAGGACTATCTATATATCTCACAGAATGTGTATGGGCGGACTGAAAACACCAGTGAACTCCACTACCAATTAGAGCATTGCTTCCAGAGGAAAGGGGAGAAGATTCTACACCAGATACTGTTAAAAAAAAAAAAAAAAAGGGATAGATCCCAGATCAGTGGATGAAAAGAGGGTCCAGCAGGTCATAAGAGGAGCCCAACCCATGGATCCTATCGCTTTTCAGCTGCGGAGCCAACAAGGGAACGGGGTGTTGAAGTACCCTGACCTAATACGGATCATCTGACAAGAGGAAGTCCTATTAGACCAAAAGAATAGGTGTCAACCAGCTGAAACCCCAGTTCGAGTAGTGGCTACAGAAGACTGACACCCAAGTTGAACTTCTTAGGACACAAGTGTCCCAATTAACAGAAATGGTGGCTGCTTTCACCGGTCAAGCAGGATTACCCCCTTACCAAATGACAAGGGAAGAGTCCGGGAAACCCACCTATGGACTGTATGACCAGCCAGAGAGGCAAAGGCCTATAGTCCGTTTCAATTGTGGAGTAGTAGGACACGTGAAGGAAGTTTGTCCCAGCCCAGGCTAGTCAACCGATGTACAAGCCGGCGGAAAACTTCAGAGGGCCCCGGTGAAGGAGTCAACCGGGTGCCCGCCTACTGTAGATAACTCCAAGATGAAGCAGGAGCCAGAGCGACAAATGAAGGAAAGAAGACCTCCTTCGAGGCCACCTTATACCTCTCTCCCATGCAACAGAGTGGAAGAAAGAAGGAATTCCCATAAGAAAGGGGTAAGGGTACAAGTAACAGGAAGGAAAGGGGGAGCTACACCTTGGAAGTTTCCTGAAAAATTTGTGGGGCCTTCCCCATTAGTCCCATTCAAGTAGAAGGGGTTTATACCAGAGCCCTCTTGGACACTGGAGCCCAAGTGACCCTTCTGTATAGAGACTTCTATGATAAGTACCTTTCTCACTTGCCTTTACAGAAGTTGGAAGAGCTGGAAATATGGGGCATCGGAACTCAAGAGTTTCCCTTACGATGGGTATCTACCAATACGTTTAACCTTTGACCCTTTGGTAACAGGAGCAGCAGAGACCTTTGACACATTGGCGATAAACTGCCCTCGGCCCACAAGAGCTCCCTCATCATAGGGACAAATACGGATTTGGTCAGAAGACTGTTGGCCCCTTTGACTGAAGCAGCCCAGATTTCGGGTCCATACGATGTTAAGGAGGGTCTACCACCAGTTGGTGATGGAGAAGAAGGTCCCTGAAGAAGGAGTGGGGAAGATCTGGCGGTTAGGAAAGACCGTGAAGACCTTATACCCAGGAGAGGTGACCTGTTTGAGGGCCTTGGTGAAATTTACTTGGTCTCAGCCAGGCCCGTTCCTCATCCTAGAACCTGACCCGGCTGGACACTCGGAAGGACTAGAGGTAATCCCAGAAGTGATCCCGTTGAAAGTATTGGAGTGGAACCGTGGAAGAGTGTCCGTCAGCATCAGGAACACTACCACTAGCCCTGTGAAGGTACCGGATAGAGTGCTTCTGGGCCAGGTACACCAAGCTACCCCAGTTGCCCCCTCTGACCTAGAGGAAGACAAGAAGATAAAAAATAAAAAATAAACTGAAAGAGGGCTACCAATCTGATTATACTGAACTCCCACCCGAGTGGAGACAGAGGCCGAAAGCTCAACTTGACAGGTGGCAGAAGATATTTTCAAAAACTGAGTTTGGTGTTGGATGTGCCAAGAGTGCCACCCACCAGTTTCGCCTAAAAGAGGTGAAACCTTTCAGAGAGTGAATCCGGAGAGTCCCTCTGACAGACTTGGAGGACCTCAGAGAGCAGCTGGCAGAATTCAAGAGGACTGGGGCCATCAGGGAGTCCAGAAGTCCTTATGCTTCTCTTATAGTGGTAGTGAGGAAGAAAAATGGCTCGTTGAGGTTGTGCATTGATTATAGGACCCTCAACAAGCGAACCATAACTGATCACTATACCACACCTCGGATTGAGGATGCACTCCAGAGCCTGACAGGAGCTACATGGTTCAGTGTAATGGACCTTAAGAGTGGTTATTATCAAATTCCCATGCACCAAGAAGACAGAGAGAACAGCCACTTTCCAGAGATTGATGGAGAAGACAGTAGGGGATATGAACCTGATCAAAGTGTTGGTGTATCTGGATGACATTATTGTGTTTGGAAGAACTCTAGGAGGAACATGAATAAAGATTGGAGAAAGTACTAAAACGGCTTCATGACGAAGGCCTAAAGCTCTCCAGGGAAAAGTGTCAATTCTATCGACCATCAGTTCACTACATCGGCCACATTGTCTCCGCCGAGGGGACATCAACAGACCCAGAGAAGTTGGAAGCCGTCACCTCTTGGTCCAGACCAACCAATGTGACAGATTTACGGTAATTTCTGGGGTTCTGCTCCTATTATAGCAGGTTTGTGGAGGGATTCGCAAAAATTGCCAAGCCTCTGAATGAATTGTTAAAGATGGAAGACGGGGATGATATTCCTGGGTCAGAAAGGCCGGTGAAAATTAATTCGGGACCTCGAAAGTCCAAAGAGTCCATCTGTGACCAATGGAATCCCAAGTGTGAGGAGGCATTCCTTCAACTAAAAAAAAAAAAAAAATCTAACCACCGCATCCGTGATGGCCTATGCAGATACCTCTAAATCCTATGAGTTGCACGTGGATGCTAGCAGAAAAGGATTAGGAGGGGTGTTATACCAAGAGCACGACGGTCACCTACGCAGCTTATGTGAGCAGGAGTTTAACTTCTTCGGAAAAAGATAATCCCACCCACAAGCTGGAGTTTTTGGCATTGAAATGGGCGGTTGTAGATAAACTCAAAGACTATTTGTATGGGCCGAGTTTGTGGTGAGAACTGATAACAACCCACTCACTTACCTCCTAACCACGGCCAAGCTGGATGCTACAGGGCACTGATGGTTAGCAGCCCTTTCAGGGTTCAATTTTAGCCTGAAGTACCGGCCAGGAGTGGTGAACAGAGATGCAGACGCCCTTTCCAAATGCCCCATGAATTAACTGTTCCTGAGGAAGATTGGACTCAAGTAACCTCCGAAGGAATGTGTGTTCTGTGCCAAGGAACAGAATTACAGATGAGAGGGGGACCCAGAGCTGAAGGAATAGGAGTTTTGGTGGTGGGAGTACCCAAGTTCTACTGTAATGTGACTCAAATGGGGAGCGAAGACCTTCCCAAGCTGTCAAAGAAGGATTTAGAACGAGATCAAGAGGAAGACCTTCTTGGAAGGTTGGTCTTAGAAGCATTGGAAAATCAAGACCCGGGTATACTCCTCACTAGTCCCTCCAAAGCACGGCTGGTGTATAAAGAATGGGACAGGTTGCAGCTCCATCAAGGGGTGGTCTACCGAAGGGGCCCCTCTGATGGTTCCGAAGATAAGTGGCAGATGTTCCTACCCAGTAAACACAGAGACCGTCCTAGCCGCACTTCATGATCAGCACGGCCACCTAGGCCCTAAAAGGACCTTTCAACTAACCAGAGACAGATTTTATTGGCCTGGCATGAGGGCTGAAGTAGAAGGATACTGCCATTTCTGCATTCGGTGTATTCAAAGAAAAACTTTACCCTGTCAAGCTGCCCCAATGGGCCATCTTCAAAGTTAGGGTCCATTGGAGCTGGTATGCATAGACTTTCTCTGCCTGGAGCCCGAATTAAGTGCGATAGGGAATGTCCTGGTAGTGACTGACCATTTCACCAGGTATGCCCAAGCATACCCAACTAAGGATCAGAAGGCCTCGACAGTAGCCAAAATGCTGGTGGAAAAATTATTTGTACATTATGGATTACCACAGCGAATCTACTCCGACCAGGGGAGAGATTTTGAAAGCAGATTGATCCAGAAGCTATTGGATCTGCTAAACATAGACAAAACCAGGACTACCCCCTACCATCCTTAAGGGGATGCACAACCTGAACGATTCAACAGGACTCTGAACCTGCTAGGGACATTGAGCTCAGAGAAGAAGCAACACTGGAGCAAGCATGTGGTTGCCATTGTGCACGCATATAATTGCACCAACAACGACGCACCCGGATACTCACCTTACCGTTTAATGTTCGGTCCAGAAGCTTGATTACCAGTTAGCTTTTGGAGTATCTCTGGATCACACATCCGCAACTTCCCACAAGGGTTATGTGGACAGACTAAGGAAGAGTCTAAAGACAGCTTATGAAAAGGCTCATGTTAGGGGGGCGTGGCTACCGCGTAGCTGAATGGCTGTGTGATCACGCTGCTCCGCTCCAGCCACGGGAACAGAGCCCTGCATTCGCGACATTGCCGCAGTCTTTCACCCGGAGCCTGTGCCGTAGGACCCGTAGACCCAGCGGACATGACCCGCAAGCGAAAGGAGACGGTGAAGCCAAAGAAATTGGATGACTTCTTCCCGCCGCAGCGCCGAGGCCTGGGCCAAGATGGCGCCGGCGCGACAGTCTCCTCACCTGCCTCCTCACAGAGATCGCGATCCGACACATCCAGCCCTGGGGACAGGAACAGATCTCCTCAAGGGACCGCGGGATCGTGCACTCCCCTGTCTCGCAGCCCTGCTAAGTCCAGGCCACGACTTGAAACTCATGCTGCCCAGGTAAGCCCAGGGCAGGACTCTATCAATGACACGAGGGAGCTAGTGGATCCCTTCACCTCCTTTCCCACTTCAGGCGCGGCTGTGTCTGACACTGTGCTCAAAGACATGTTAGTGTCCCTCCGTAGCTCTATGCATTCTGACATGTTACAATGCATGAAAAACTTTAAATCTGACATGGGAGAACTGGGGGATAGAGTGACCCACGTTGAAGAAAAAATGGGGGAATTTGCAACTTCACATAACACCCTGATAGATGCCCACTCTGAGCACTCAGAAGAGATTGAATGGTTAAGGGCAAAGGTCGCAGATTTAGAGGATCGCTCGAGAAGGAATAATGTGAAAATTAGGGGGGTACCTGAGTCTGTCCTCCCAACCCAGCTCCAACAGTATGCTAGAGATTTACTGCAGCAATTCCTCCCCTCAGCCCCGGACTCTGAATTACAAGTTGATCGGATCCATAGGCTGCCCAAGCCGTCATTTCTGCCTGATAATGTACCCCGTGATGTCCTGATGAGGGTGCACTTTTTTCAAGTAAAAGACCAACTAATGTCCTCCTTCAGGAAATCCCAACAACTCCCAGAAAAGTACGCCCAGGTTCAACTGTTTGCTGATCTCTCACAGTTTACCATGCAGAAACGTAAATCCCTGCTTCCGGTTACTAAAGCACTTCGCAATCACGGCATTCCCTATCGCTGGGGTTACCCCGTTAAAATCACTGTCACCCACGATGGGAAGGACACTGTGGTCTCAGACCTGGAAACAGGCATCACCCTTCTCAGGTCCCTGGACATCCTTCCTGACGATCAAGATGCGGGATCCCTGCCCTCACCCCCTATGCGAATGCGGCAACAGCATGACTGGCAGACGGTGACGAAAAAGAAGTCTGGCAAGAAACGTGCATCCTGAACGTTTCTCTATTCCTCTGCTGGCAATACCTCTTACATGTTCCAAGTTGGTCTGGAGCCTCCACTCCAAGTTTGAGTTACCCCCCATGATTATTGGCAGCAATGCTGCCCCTGGTTGCTTGATTTTGAAAGACTTTTTTTCTCTTGTGTGCTCTCCTTTTTTTTCCTCTTTTTGCCTCTCTTTTTAATGTACTGATTTTTTTGCTCTTTTCATGCACCCCTCCTCTTGTTCACTCCTCTGATCTGACTCGCCCGTGGACTGCGCCGATACGCCTGCCTCGTGATGATCGGATGATTGTCGTGGAGCTACTGAGATCTCTGGCACTCTCCATGCAGTTAAGGTACATTCAACATCTATCCTACTGTTTTGAACATGGCTCTCAATATAGTTTCGTTTAATGTAAACGGTCTCAACCATCCCGCTAAAAGGGCTTCAGTCTGGAGAGAAGCTATTTCTTTAAGAGCAGATGTTCTGTGTCTACAAGAGACACACTTCTCGGTGGATGCCCCTCCTAGGTTTCAACATAGCAGCTTCCCACACATTTTTGTAGCGTCTGCACCTGCCAAGCGTAAAGGAGTCCTGATAGCATTCAGAGACTCTGTTGCTCTCAAGACGCTGCACGTCCACTCAGACCCTGAGGGGAGATACATTATTTTTATTGGAGAATTGGACAACAGACTCTTCACCATTGTCAACCTCTACGCACCCAACTCCCATCAGCTACGTTTCCTGAACCGCCTCTACTCTAAAGTAGCCTCACTCCGCCAAGGCTCCTTAATTGTATGTGGGGACCACAATTTAACTGTTGACCACTCCCTAGATTCCTCTACTGCCGCTCGACGTCCTCCACCGCAACTCCAACATTTGCTCAATTCTGAGGAACTGTTTGATGCCTGGAGGTGCTACCATGCCACTGAGCGTGACTATACGTACCATTCTTCCAGACACAATTCCTATTCAAGGATTGATTTTATTTTTGTGGATAAGTTATTGCTGCAGTCTGTTTCTTC
Source organism: Rana kukunoris (assembly GCA_029574335.1). NCBI lineage: Eukaryota > Metazoa > Chordata > Amphibia > Anura > Ranidae > Rana > Rana kukunoris. The sequence continues at coordinate 744,739,766 of CM056049.1, read as the reverse complement.
CTCTACCATTCATACCATTTCGTGGTCAGACCACGCACCTGTTTCGCTTACTATTTTGGGAGGCCACGCTACTAAACCTCCTACTGTGTGGAGAGCTAACTCTAAGATTTTTCAAATGCCTGCTCATGTTTCCGCTATTAGTGATGCTCTGTCTTTGTTTTTTGCTGAGAACGAGGGCTCTGTATCAGACCCTACTACTCTATGGTGTGCCCATAAGGCGTTTGTCCGTGGTATAATCTTGCAGATTTGTGCGAGGGAGAAGAGACAGAGGACACAACGGCTCACTCGTCTTCTTGATAATATCAAAAGCCTAGAATCCCAAAACAAATCTGCCCCTACTGCCTTGCTAGCCCAAGAGCTCGCTGAATGTCGCTTCGATCTCCGATTGCTTCTCATAGAAAATTATGATAAACATCTCCGGCATTTGAAATTAGCCCACTATTCCTCTGGAAATAGAGCTGGCAAATTCCTTGCCCGTAGACTTAAAGCTGCGAGAACCAAATCTAGAATTCCATATCTGCTCCACTCAGCGGATAACCATAAAATAACTAACCCCAAGGAGATTGCCGACTCCTTCGCGCATTACTACTCGAATCTGTACAACCTGAAACATGACTCGGCCACGCCTCAACCACTAGAACATGCCATCCAAGATTTTCTCGCGAAAATTAAACTCCCAACGCTTTCCTCCTCCCAATTAGACGTTCTAAATGCACCCCTCACAGAGTCGGAGATCGAGCGACTTATCCAGCGACTTCCTAAAGGCAAGTCCCCTGGACCGGACGGCCTCCCTAACGAATATTATCAAAGTTTTCACAAGTGGATAATTCCCACTCTTACACAAGCGTTCCTAGGAGCCGTGTCCTCTGCCGCGTTTCCCTCAGAGATGTTAAAGGCCTATGTGGTCACCATCCCCAAACCAGGTAAAGACCCTGTTACCCCAGCTAACTTTCGCCCGATATCTCTCCTCAATTCAGATGTTAAGCTATACGCAAAACTCTTGGCCCATAGACTACTACCCATCCTCCCATCCCTCATTGGACCTGATCAGTCTGGCTTCACCATTGGAAGACAGGCGTCAGATGCCACGAGACGGGTGTTGGGGATAGTCCAGCACGCAAGGAAACATCGAACGCCTTCTCTGCTCCTATCTTTGGATGCGGAGAAGGCGTTCGATAGGATACATTGGGGCTATATGCGTCAGACTCTCCTGAGATTTGGATTTGGAGGACCTGTCCTCTCGGCCATCCTGGCTCTTTATTCGTCCCCATGTGCTCAAGTGTATACCTCCGGCCTTCTATCAGATACCTTCTTAATATCTAATGGCACCCGCCAAGGCTGCCCCTTATCCCCCTCAATTTTTAATTTGCTTATAGAGCCCCTGGCGGAGAGGATAAGGTCCCACCCAGACATTACGGGCTTCCGTATCCAAAACTCCACTCATACAGTAAACCTTTTTGCAGACGATATAATCCTGTTTTTGACTTCTCCCGCCATCTCTCTTTGTTCTGCCCACGATACCTTATCGGAATTTAGTTTGTTATCCTATTATAAGGTGAATTTCACAAAATCTACCATTTTAGACGTTGGGATCCCCCCTCCTCTAAAGAGACATCTCCAACAGATGTTCCCCTATGCCTGGAGCCCCTCCACGATTACCTATCTGGGTTTAAAAATTTCAGCAGACCCTGAAAGTCTAGTGCCCGCTAATTACCTACCGTTGATCGAAAAGCTTTCTAAAGAGTCGGTTAGATTAGCCAATGTTGAGCTGTCATGGTCTGGCCGGTTGGCGGCTTTTAAAATGCTACTACTCCCGCAGGTTCTTTACATCTTCAGAACTCTCCCAGTTCCTGTCCCTTCTGCACACCTTAAAACTCTCAATACCCTGCTCTCTAATTTTATCTGGCGAAAGAAAAGACCAAGATGTTCCAAATTGTATCTAATTAAGCATAGACTAGCTGGGGGCATGGGCCTGGTCGATATTAGAGATTATTTCCGCGCCTCCATACTAGCACAACTCAGACCCTGGATAGACCCAAACTCTACTGCTATTTGGACAGTTATAGAGAAAGATCTATGCCCCACCACTAACCTCACTGATTTCCTCTTTATAGACGTATGGAAGCACTTTCCAACTCGGAATCTCCCTCTCTCCCTTCGGGCCTCTATTGAGGTGTGGAGGGAGTTGTATGCTAGAACAGTTCCTCCCTCTTCCCTTATTGAAATTCCTGTACCCATAACTACTCTAACCCAAGCCATCCCTAACTTGTTCCTTCTCAGCTGGCAAACCAAGGGAATTAAACTGGTTTCAGACTTATTTCACAACGACGTGCTTCTCCCCTTCCAAAACTTACAGTCTAAGTTTGACTTGCCACCTTCTGACCAGTTCACTTACACTCGTATTGCCCACTTTTTAAGGTCTATCAAAACTCATCAAATATTCCTTCCTAAGGAAATATGGCGTTTCTACACTGACACCCCCGCCCCATGTAAGGGAATTACTCTCTTCTATAACCTTTTTCAGGATAAGCTACGTTTTACAAAATCCCCCCCTTATCAGAAGTGGGAAAGAGACTTAGGTGAATCCTTTACGGATGATCAGTGGCGTAAGGCCTTCAGCTCCCTATACAAAGCCTCAAGCTGTGTTAACCATTGGGAGCTGACTCAGAAAATTGCTCTTCGATGGTACCTGACACCGTACAGACTCGCTAAATTTAGTACTGACAACTCTCCTCTTTGCTGGAGGAGGTGCGGGATGGTAGGAAATTTGCTACATGTATTTTGGACCTGTAAACATCTCACTAGCTTCTGGAACTTAATTTTCTCACAGATCTCTAGAATTACGGGAATGTTAACAAGCCCCAACCCCAGTCTAGCGATATTACATTTAGGAATTGAAGTCTTCCCACCCAATTTCAGAGGAGTGGTGACCCACATCCTTTTGGCTGCTAGGTCCTTGATAGCTCAACATTGGAAAGCAGACAATGCCCCTAACGTATCAGAAGTCCTGAAAATAGTTCAAACCAACTATGTTCATGAGTCCCTGTTGGCGGAAAGACGAGGTAATAAAGCTAAATTTGACTCCGACTGGTCCATATGGACCTTGTGGTACAAGGCTAGGCCCTAGGATCCTTATTTTATTATCTTATTTTTTTTTCTCTTTTATTTTTGGAATTATATGTTTCAGTTCCTTGGCTTACTATGTTTATGATGACTATGTTTACGATGACTTTGTGTGCCCTATACTGCCATGCATTATCTGCACATACGTGAGCTCAGATCAGATATCCCCTTCCCTCCTTTCTTTCTCCCCCTACTCTGTCTTCCCTCCTATTTTTCTCTTCCCCCTTCTTCCCTTTTCCCTTCCCCCCCTCTCGTTCTGTGTCTTCTACTCGTATCAATACTACTTACTCTCTTACCAAGGTTTTAAGGTATTAATGATAACTACGCGAATTTCTATGCTCCTTTAGGTACAATTCTGTTCCACTTGTTACTGTCTGCTCTCCATGGTTACGAATCATTATCTGGCTGGTGTACTTACCTTGTGGCTCACTCATGTGTATTGTATCTCTGTAATGGCTTACGAATGTATTATCTGGCTGGTGTACTTACCTAATGGCTCACTCATGTGTATTGTATCTCTGTAATGCTTCTATGTATTACTTTCTGTAATGACCTTATTTTGTCTTTTTTATAAAACCTTTTCAATAAACACTATTTGAAAAAAAAAAAACAAGGCTCATGTTAGCTCCGATAAACGGGAACACAGGAATAAAAGGAACTTTGGCTTGAAGGTCAGAATTCAAGACCTACAACCAGGAGACCGAGTCTTGTTAAGAAATCTGGGTATCCCAGGAAAACACAAATTTGCTGACCGCTGGAAGTCTCAGCCATACATTATATGTAAGAAATTGCCTGGCCTCCCTGTATACCAGATCAGACCGGAAGGAAGTGTGGGTCCTTTAAAAACGTTGCACAGAAACCACTTGTTGCCTCTCGCTGGATCTGTTGGCATACCTCCTGTACCTGATACTCTGGACTCGCCCTCAACTTCCAGATCATCGGGGCCAGTTACTAGGTCTTAAACGATGCATCCAAATTCAGATGATGAAGAGTCAGCAGATGAATGGATAGGGTCAGAGTGGTTATGGTCTTCTCAGTAGCCAGAGCCTAGTACTTCATTCCTGCCCTCATCTGAAGTGACAGTTGGTCCCCGTCGCTGTTCAGATGCTAAGGCCCAATATGGCCCTCGGAGCCAGGAACACTGCATGGCACGCACACCCCGGTAGGCCCTAACGCCGGGGCGCCGTGATGTGGTCACCCTAAAAGTGGGTGCCACACTCGAAGTAGAAGACCCAGAACCAATGGCGTCTGTCCTATAAATACCCCTCCCCAGCATGCACAGCGAGGCCAAACCCTCCCGATTGGCTGCTGGGAAAGAACACCCAAACCTTGACTCCACTGCTGCCACCTGCAGCACCGGGGCTGGAAGAACACCCCAATACAGCAGAATGACCCACAGCACAGCCAAGCTGAGACAGAGGGCCAGATTCTCAGAGGCGATACGACGGGGTATCTCGGATACCCCGTCGTATCGCAGTTTTTTTCAATGTGTATCTTTGCGAGTGAATCTTAGAATTGCGAGTGAATCTTAGAATCACTTACGCCTAGATACACTAAGGATCCAACAAGTGTAATACAATTACACTGTCGGATCGTAGATGTAATGACAACTCCGGCCACTAGGTGGCCTTTACGTTGTTTTCTCATTTGCCTATGCAAATGAGGCTAATACGCCGATTCTCGAACGCTTTTACGCCGCCCCGTCATAGTTCACGTCGTTTTCGTACGCGGAAGGTTACCCCTGCTAATATGTGGAGTAACCTTACATAGTGCCGTCGGATGCCATGTTAAGTATGGACTCGGGACCGCGTCGTGTTGTGCGTCGTTTGCGCACGTCGATTCTCAATGGGGCTGGGCGTACGCTACGATGACGTCGTTTACATTGAGAAATTGTGACGTCCTTTGGAGCATGTGCACTGGGATTTCGTCACGGCCGGCGCATGCGCAGTTCAATCGGCACAGGGGCGCGCTTAATTTAAATACAAGCCGCCCCCTTTGAATTACGCGGGGATACGCCGGGCCATTTACACTATGCCGCCGCAAACTACGGGGCCAAATGTGGCATGTAAGGGGGTGAGGAGTGGGATAAGCGAAAGTTCCATTTTTGGGTGGAACTCCGCTTTAATACATCTTATGCATTAAGGTGAAAAAACTTCAGGCAATACCGGCCCTGGCTTACCTGGCCCCTTGAAAGTCCCTCACTTGGCCCCGACATCCTCTTCGCCGCTCAGCCTGGCCATTGATTGGCTAGAGCGGATGGATTGAAAGCAGTGGGAGGTGCGGTGGCGGTAAAGAGGCGCTATTTTTAGCGGCGCTTCACAGTCGGATTTGTGGCAGTATTAGGCCCTCTGCTAGTGCCAGAAAAAGGGTTAATGCCGCCCGCCATGCTCCTCTGCACAGGCACATTGTGGGCGGTATAGCCGCGGTGTCCCATCGCTTTCAATGGGCAAGAGCGGTAAACACACCCGTTTCAAAGATGCAGATAGCAGGACTTTTGGAGCGGTGCTGAAAGCGCACCGCTCCAGTGTGAAAGCCCTCGGCCTTTCACACTGGAGAAACAGCAGCTGCTCTTTCAGGTCGGTTTGCAGGCTCTGTTTTTAGCGCAATAGCACCTGCAAACCGGCCCGGTGTGAAAGGGGTCCAACGGTAGCGGGGTTAACACACAGCCAGGTAGCGGCTATCACCGACAGACAAAGCAAGAGTGCGGAATACAGTATAAATGCCCAGCGGGGTAGCAGAGTCCGTGTTGGTAAAGGGTAATACGTGCCAGGCTGGCCAAACAAAGGAAGTGAAAGAGTTCTGGCAAGTAGGGGTAGTCTGTGCCCAGTCTTGGATACATAAGGATAAAGTTCGCTCTACTCACAGCGCAAGTGATCAGAGGGGCAGTCCGCCCTCAGAACGGCACACAGCCAGGGGCAGTCCACGCTCAGAACGGCACACAGCCAGGGGCAGTCCACGCTCAGAACGGCACACAGCCAGGGGCAGTCCACGCTCAGAACGGCACACAGCCAGGGGCAGTCCACGCTCAGAACGGCACACAGCCAGGGGCAGTCCACGCTCAGAACGGCACACAGCCAGGGGCAGTCCACGCTCAGAACGGCACACAGCCAGGGGCAGTCCACGCTCAGAACGGCACACAGCCAGGGGCAGTCCACGCTCAGAACGGCACACAGCCAGGGGCAGTCCACGCTCAGAACGGCACACAGCCAGGGGCAGTCCACGCTCAGAACGGCACACAGCCAGGGGCAGTCCACGCTCAGAACGGCACACAGCCAGGGGCAGTCCACGCTCAGAACGGCACACAGCCAGGGGCAGTCCACGCTCAGAACGGCACACAGCCAGGGGCAGTCCACGCTCAGAACGGCACACAGCCAGGGGCAGTCCACGCTCAGAACGGCACACAGCCAGGGGCAGTCCACGCTCAGAACGGCACACAGCCAGGGGCAGTCCACGCTCAGAACGGCACACAGCCAGGGGCAGTCCACGCTCAGAACGGCACACAGCCAGGGGTAATCCACTCTCACCCTTGGAAACAGGGCGGGTTAAACTGTCCAATGACAATAGCCACACAGGCCAGGTGTATTCAAGCTGATCAGCGGGGGGGGCTGCTGCTGGAAGAGTCCCCCCTCCCTCCACATGGAGATCCATCCCATAATATACATATCTTCCAAGGCAGACAGACACAAACAATGGAATACAACCACACCCCATATGATCCCAGCATGGGACAGCTCTCTGGAGTGTAAGGAACAAGGAGGGGCAGAGACTGGGACAGGCACTAATAGGCGGCACTGATTGGCAGCACTGTGTCGGACCGATTTACAGGAGACTATTTTGGCTATAGTGTGGGCTTCAAGTGGTTAAGAGGGATGTAGGCCTAAAGCTCTGTGGGCAGTCAGGCTTCTTTCCTGGCTTGGGCAAAGCTATAATGGCGGCCTGAAGCATTTCCTTGGGAAGAGAAGCCAAAGTGGCGCCTTATTGAATAAAGTACTTAGGGGCGGAACTAAAATATGAGAAAAACATTTGTACTATTCTGAGAAACCGGGGGGAGTTTTAGTGGGGGACAGCCTGAACAGGGGGGAGTTTTAGTGGGGGACAGACTGACCTGGGGGGTTGTACCGGGGGACACACTGACCTGGGGGGTGTTGTACCGGGGACACACTGGGGGGGGGTTGTGACCTGGGGGGGGGGTTGTACCGGGGACACACTGACCTGGGGGGGGGTTGTACCAGGGGACACACTGACCTGGGGGGGGGTTGTACCAGGGGACACACTGACCTGGGGGGGGGTTGTACCAGGGGACACACTGACCTGGGGGGGGGGTTGTACCAGGGGACACACTGACCTGGGGGGGGGGGTTGTACCGGGACACACACTGACCTGGGGGGGGGGGTTGTACCGGGACACACACTGACCTGGGGGGGGGGTTGTACCGGGGACACACTGACCTGGGGGGGGGGGTTGTACCGGGGACACACTGACCTGGGGGGTTGTACCGGGGGACACACTGACCGGGGGGGGGGGGGGTTGTACCGGGGACACACTGACCGGGGGGGGGGGGGGGTTGTACCGGGGACACACTGACCGGGGGGGGGGGGGGTTGGACCGGGGACACACTGACCGGGGGGGGGGGGGGTTGGACCGGGGACACACTGACCGGGGGGGGGGGGTTGGACCGGGGACACACTGACCGGGGGGGGGGGGTTGTACCGGGGACACACTGACCGGGGGGGGGGGGTTGTACCGGGGACACACTGACCGGGGGGGGGGGGGGGGGGGGGGGGGGTGTACCGGGGACACACTGACCGGGGGGGGGGGGGGGGTGTACCGGGGACACACTGACCGGGGGGGGGGGGGTGTACCGGGGACACACTGACCGGGGGGGGTTGTACTGGGGAGAAACCACATAAGTACTCTCCTTGTGGCACCCAAGAGTGTCCCAGATCTTTTACACACACTTTTACATTTATGTGCCCCAATAAAGTATTGGGGTTTAGTTTGAAGAAAAGGTGGCGCCCCGATACCAGCTACGTGATGAAAGGGCCCTCAGAGGGGACATCCATGTTTCTAGGTATAACACACCATGATACAGCGGGTGTAGCGCCCCCCCATTGGATCTGAGGAGAGCTTCTGACGGGTGCCGTACTTCTATTCCTTTGCCTCCAAGGTGTGCCGTAGGGATGAACTCCACAGAGGTTAATCCTTGTAACTCCTTAAGCACCATAATCACCGTGATGAGTGTGAAATGAGGTACAAAACATTTGTTTACAGAGATCACCGAAAAAGGGGGTCACAAGAGAATTACAAATGTGGGGTTCTGTTATCTAAATGATCATTAACCTCTTACTCACCGGAGGACTTCATATGACGTCCTCGGCTTTGCGCGGGGATATGTGAAATGACGGGAGCAGCCACAGGCATCATTCAGATATCACCGTCTTCAGCCGGCGATTCTGTGCACCAAAAGAACGATCAAAGCGGCGGTTCCGGGCTCTCCTTTGCCATCGGAGACCCGGAGAACGAAAATCGGCCGGCGTCCGCTGTAGCACCATAGAGATGACTGGTGGCCAGACGGTCACAGTCATCTCTATGACCATCGGAGGACCGGGCGCGACCTTATGACTCCCGGTACCCGGAATGTAAACACAGCCGCAATCGCGGCTGAATGCATTAGATCCGTGATTTTTCTTTCACGTTCTAATGCTTTCCAGCCTGGAGGAGAGATGTGGGGGGAGGGGGAGGTCTTATTGACTTGTAATAGGAATAAAAGTGATCCAAAAAAAAAAAAAAAAAAAGAAGAAGTAAAAATAAATAAATAATAATAAAAATTAAAACGCCCCTCTCCCGGTCGCTCGCGTGTAGAAGCGAACACACATGCAAGTCCCGCCCACATATGTAAAAACCGTTCAAATCCCACATGTGAGGTATCATCGCGTGTGTTAGAGTGTCAGCAACAATTCTAGTACTAGGCCTCCTCTGTGACTTAAAAATTGTAACCTGTAAAAAAAATTAAAGTGTCGCCTATGGAGATTTTTAACCACTTGCTTACTGGGCACATACACCCCCCTCCTGCCCAGGTGATATTTCAGCTTCCGGCACTGCGTCGCTTTAACTGACAATTGCGCGGTCGTGCGACGCGGCTCCCAAACAAAATAATTGGCGTCCTTTTTTCCCCAACATATAGAGATTTCTTTTGGTGGTATTTGATCACCTCTGCGGTTTTTATTTTTTGCACTATAAAAACAAAAAAGAGCGACAATTTTGAAAAAAAAAATACAATATTTGATATAATAAATATCCCAATTTTTTTAAAAAAAAAAAATATATATATTTCTCAGTTTAGGGCGATACGTATTCTTCTACATATTTTTGGTAAAAAAAAAATAACAAAATAATCGCAATAAGCGTCTGGTTTGCACAAAATGTATAGCGCCTACAAAATAGGGGACAGAATTATTTTTTATTTTTTACTAGAAATGGCGGCGATCTGCGATTTTTATTGGGACTGCGACGTTATGGCGGACACATCGGACACATTTTTGGCGTCATTCACATTTATACTGCGATCAGTGCTATAAAAATGCACTAATTACTGTATAAATGTGACTGGCATTGAAGGGGTTAATACTAGGGGATGAGGAAGGGGTTAAATGTATTCCCTGTATAGTGTTCTAACTGTGTGGGGGAGGGGGGGGTGACCGATCTTTGTCCCTATGTACAAGGGACACAGATCGGTCTCCTCCTCTCCAGAGACAGGACGCTGTCTCTGTGTAAAACGGCAATGAGAGATGATCTATGAGATCGTCTCATTCGCCCACAGATCGCATCGCAAACGGCCACTCTGATTGGCCGTTCGCGGCAATCTGTGATTGGCTGTGTCCAAGGGACACGGCCAACACAGTGCGCTCTCAATTGACGGCTTGTTGGCAATTTAGATCCGCGCTAAAGCCGTCATTCGGCTATAGCGCGGATCTCAAGTAGTTAAGTAATGAAGTTTGGCGCCATTCTACGGACTGTGCGCAATTATAAAGTGTGACATGTAAGGTATCTATTTACTCGGCGTAACTTCATCTTTCACATTATACAAAAAAATTGGGCTAACTTTACTGTTTTGTTATATAATTCATGAAACAGTTTTTTTCCCCTAAAAAAAAGGCGTTTGAAAAATGATTGCGCAAATACCGTGCAAGGAAAAAAAGTTGCAATGACCGCCATTTTACCATTTTATTCCCTAGGGTGTCTGCTAAAAAAAAATATATATATAAAATGTTTGGGGGTTCTGATTAATTTTCTAGCAAAAAAGTTTTGATTTTTACATGAAGGAGAGAAGCGCCAAAGTAGGCCTGGTGATTAAGTGGTTAAACATCGAAGGAAACGCAACTTCATGTTCAAAGACTGGATTGTCTACAAAATATCTTTAACCACTTGAGCCCCGGACCAATATGCTGCTAAATGCCCAGAGGCGTTTTTACAATTCGGCACTGCGCCGCTTTAACAGACAATTGCGCGGTCGTGCGACGTGGCTCCCAAACAAAAGAAAGGTCTTACGGCGGCCATATTTTTGAAGCCAGAAACAGATCCGATGCCAAAAACTGTCCTGATTTCCCAGAACAAAAGCAAAATCCCGGGATTTTAATCGGGACAGCCTCCGATCAGGACAAGGCTCCCAAAAGCGCGATTGTCCCGGGAAAAACGGGACTGTTGGCAAGTATGCATTCTGCCGACGTAAATGTACATGCGCCAGTCCACAAGGGGTTAAAGAGGAAGTAATCCCGATGGGTTTTACTTCCACTTCTACTCCCTGCAAACTAAAAGCATAATGGGCTAGTATTCATCACAATGCATACTAGCCCATTATGCGACACTTACGTGTACTGAGGAAATAACATTCAGTGACTGTCCAAGAGGAAGTATTGTCCCCAGAGGAACAGGAAGTATTTTCCCCACAGGAACAGGAAGTATTTTCCCCACAGGAACAGGAAGTATTTTCCCCACAGGAACAGGAAGTATTTTCCCCACAGGAACAGGAAGTATTTTCCCCACAGGAACAGGAAGTATTTTCCCCACAGGAACAGGAAGTCATCACCAGGCTCTGTATTTCTCAGGGAGGTGAAGCTGCAGCACTTCCTGTGTTCTCTTAGCAGCCATTACTGTTCTCCTCACATGTCTGTCTCCACCCACTCATCACATAACCCCTCCCCTTCCTCCACTCTTCTTGGTGAAACAGAGAGCAACCATACTGGAAAAGGGCAAACACACCCTACATAACTATGGCTAGATTCAGGATGGAGCGCGTATCTTTGTGCGGGTGTAGCATCTCCTATTTACGCTACGCCTCCGCAACTTTGACAGGCAAGTGCCGTATTCACAAAGCACTCGGTTCGTAAGTTGTGGCGGCGTAGCGTAAACGGGCCGGCATATCCACGCGTAATTAAAATTGGGCAGGTAGGGGGCGTGTTGTATTTAAATGAACACTGACCCCACGTAAATGACGCGCCGAATGAACTGCGCATGCGCCGGCCGTGAACGTATCTCAGTGCGCATGCTGCAAATCACGTCGCAAATAGTCAATGCTTTCGACGTGAACGTAACTTACGCCCAGCCCCATTCTGAATGCGCTTACGCAAACGATGTGCAATTGGAGGATGTTCCGACGTCCATACTTAACATTGGCTGCGCCATCTTTTTGGTGGTTTATCTTTACGCCTGAAAAAGGCCTTATGTAAACGGCGTATCTTACTGCGGCGGGCGGGCGTGCGTACGTTCGTGAATTGGCATATCTAGCTAATTTACATATTCTAGGCGTAAATCCCCTAGCGGCGAGCGTAAATATGCAGCTAAGATACGACGGCGTAGGAGACTTACGCCGGTCGTATCTTAGCAACAGTTAAGCGTATCTCAGTTTGAGAATACGCTTATAGATACGACGGCGCAGATTCGGACTTATCTACTGATACGCCGTCGTAAGTCTTACTGAATCTGGCCACAACAGTATACACTTGGTAAATGGGCAAAGAAATAGCGTATTTAATCGGCGTATACTGCGCACTTTTTTGAAAATCAGGGCAAAATCGTGGGTGCGCGATATACGCTGATACCCGCGCCGAATTCGAATACTGCGCCGACATATACCGAGCGCAGTACACTCGTGTATAGTCGGGCAGGCTCAGCTCCTCTCGCGCTCACCTCCTACACGTACAGGACTTGAGTGTGAAAGTAGCCGAGCCTGCCCGACTATACACGAGTGTACTGCGCTCGGTATATGTCGGCGCAGTATTCGAATTCGGCGCGGGAAAGCGTGGATCGAGCGGGGAGGACGCCGCAGAAGGACGCGGGACCCCACGAGGCCGTCAATGGACGCCGCACAAGACACCAAAACTGTAAGTACAAAATTCTTTTTTTCCACAGGAATGGGGGCCACTTTAGGGGTGCGCGCTATACCCCGATAAATACGGTAATCACATCACTGCAGACAATTCCCCTTTCATGAAAATAGAAAAGGCAAAACTGCGCTAACTGGAAACAAATAGAAAATAAAAAAGATAAGCAGCTACAAAAACAATGTGACAAAAATGTTATGGAAATGGTGAATATATAAGTAGCGCTGCTTATATATTCACCAATTCACCTTTCCTGCCCCTCCCCCCCCCCTAGGGGGAACTTTACAGAACATCAACAATCAATTGTCTTACCACGAGGGAACGCCGACTTACCTTTCCTCTGAATCAATGAGAAACTTTTTCTCTATAACTAGAGGAAGCAGGAAATGTCCGATGATTAAATCATTCCCCAGGAAACAAGAGGAAGGCATAAAGGTTCCACCTGTCAGTCAGTGCTGAGCAAAGGTTTAACCACTTCACCCCCGGCATTTGGCGCTGCAAAGTGTTGCCAACCTACCAGAGTGAAATTTACTGGCACCACACCCAAAAATGTACTGGCATTTTACAAAATTACAGTTTTAAGTGCAAATTTTTGTATTCCAGCTACAAACAAGTTCACTATCCAAATAGCAATGCGATTTAAGGTAAAAAAACATCTTTCTGTTACTTTCAATATAAAAATAGTCCATCCGTTTTTGTTCACCATCACCTCCTGCCCCCATCACCAGCTCCTCCTGCCCCCCTCATCTCCTCCTGCCACCTCCTGCCCCCATCACCAGCTCCTCCTGCCCCCCTCATCTCCTCCTGCCACCTCCTGCCCCCATCACAAGCTCCTCCTGCCACCACAACATCCTCCTGCCACCTCCTGCCCCCCTCATCTCCTCCTGCTGCCCCATCACCAGCTCCTGCCACAAGCTCCTCCTGCCACCTCCTGCCCCCCTCATCTCCTCCTGCCACCTCCTGCCCCCATCACCAGCTCCTGCCACAAGCTCTTCCTGCCACCACCACATCCTCCTGCCACAAACTCCTCCTGCCACCACCAGCTCCTTCTGCCACCTCCTACCGCCAACAGCTCCTGCCACAAGCTCCTCCCGCCATCACAAGCTCCTCCTGCCTCCACCAACTCCTGCCACCTCCTGCCCCCATCACCAGCTCCTTCTGCCACCTCCTGCCCCCCATCTCCTCCTGCCTCCACCAGCTCCTGCCCCCATCACCAGTTCCTGCCACAAGCTCTTCCTGCCACCACCACCTCCTCCTGCCTCCTCCAGCTCTTCCTGCCACCAGCTTCTTCTGCTACCTCCTGCCCTCAACAACTCCTGCCACAAGCTCCTCCTGTTACCACCAGCTCCTTCTGCCACCTCCTGCCCCCAACAGCTCCTGCCACCACCACCTCCTGCCCCGATCACCAGCTCCTTTTGCCACAAGCTCCTCCTGCCACCACAAGCTCCTGACACCCCCAGCTCTTTCTGCTCCTCCTGCCAACAACACCTCTTGCCACCATCACCAGCTCCTGCCACAAGCTCCTCCTGCCACTACCAGGCCAGCTCCTTCTGCCACCATCAGCTCCCATCCCTACCAGATCCTCCTCACCAACCACCAACCACTGTGGTGCCCTCCTCCAACCACTGTGTGCTGTGTGCTCCCCTCGCCCTCCTCCACCCACTGTGTGCTCCCCTCCCCCAAATCCCAACCATTGTGCACTCCCCTCCTCCAACCACTGTGTGCTCCCCTCCCCTCCCCAACCACTGTGTGCTCCCCTCCCCCTCCAACCACTGTGTGCTCCTCTCACCCTCCTCCACCCACTGTGTGCTCCCCTCTCCCAACCACTGTGTGCCCCCTCCAAATCCCAACCACTGTGTGCACTCCCCTCCCCCTCCTCCAACCACTGTGTGCTCCCCTCCCAATCCCAACCATTGTGTGCTCCCCTCCCCCTCCCCCAACCACTGTGTGCTCCCTCTCACCCTCCTCCAACCACTGTGTGCTCCCCTCCCCAATCCCAACCATTGTGTGCTCCCCTCCCCCTCCCCCAACCACTGTGTGCTCCTCTCCCCTCCTCCACCCACTGTGTGCTCCCCTCCCCAATCCCAACCATTGTGTACTCCCCTTCCCCTCCTCCAACCACTGTGTGCTCCCCTCGCCCTCCTCCAACCACTGTGTGCTCCCCTCCACACCCCCAACCACTGTGTGCTCCCCTCCCCCTCCTCCAACCACTGTGTGCTCACCTCCCCCTCCTCCAATGATTGTGTGCTCCTCTCCCCCTCCTCCAACCACTGTGTGCTCCCCTCCCACACCCCCAACCAATGTGTGCTCCTCTCCCCCTCCTCCAGCACTGTGTGCTCCCCTCTCCCTCCTCCAACCACTGTGCGCTCCCCTCTCCCTCCTCCAACCACTGTGCGCTCCCCTCTCCCTCCTCCAACCACTGTGCGCTCCCCTCTCCCTCCTCCAACCACTGTGCTCCTCTCCCCCTCCTCCACCACTGTGTGCTCCCCTCCCCCTCCTCCAACCACTGTGTGCTCCCCTCCTCCTCCTCCAACCACTGTGTGCTCCCCTCCCCCTCCTCCAACCACTGTGTGCTCCTCCCCCCTCCTCCAACCACTGTGTGCTCCCCTCCTCCTCCTCCAACCACTGTGTGCTCCCCTCCCCCTCCTCCAGCACTGTGTGCTCCTCTCCCCCTCCTCCAACCACTGTGTGCTCCCCTCCTCCTCCTCTAGCACTGTGCGCTCCCCTCTCCCTCCTCCAACCACTGTGTGCTCCTCTCCCCCTCCTCCAACCACTGTGTGCTCCCCTCCTCCTCCTCCAACCACTGTGTGCTCCTCTCCCCCTCCTCCAACCACTGTGTGCTCCTCCCCCCTCCTCCAACCACTGTGTGCTCCCCTCCTCCTCCTCCAACCACTGTGTGCTCCCCTCCCCCTCCTCCAGCACTGTGTGCTCCCCTCCCACACCCCCAACCAATGTGTGCTCCCCTCCCCCTCCTCTAGCACTGTGCGCTCCCCTCTCCCTCCTCCAACCACTGTGTGCTCCTCTCCCCCTCCTCCAACCACTGTGTGCTCCTCTCCCCCTCCTCCAACCACTGTGTGCTCCCCTCCCCCTCCTCCAGCACTGTGCGCTCCTCTCCCCCTCCTCCAGCACTGTGTGCTCCCCTCCCACACCCCCAACCACTGTGTGCTCCCCTCCCCCTCCTCCAACCACTGTGTGCTCCCCTCCCCCTCCTCCAACCACTGTGTGCTCCCCTCCCCCTCCTCCAGCACTGTGCGCTCCCCTCTCCCTCCTCCAACCACTGTGTGCTCCCCTCCCACACCCCCAACCAATGTGTGCTCCCCTCCCCCTCCTCTAGCACTGTGCGCTCCCCTCTCCCTCCTCCAACCACTGTGTGCTCCTCTCCCCCTCCTCCAACCACTGTGTGCTCCTCTCCCCCTCCTCCAACCACTGTGTGCTCCCCTCCCCCTCCTCCAACCACTGTGTGCTCCCCTCCCCCTCCTCCAACCACTGTGTGCTCCCCTCCCCCTCCTCCAACCACTGTGTGCTCCCCTCCCCCTCCTCTAGCACTGTGCGCTCCCCTCTCCCTCCTCCAACCACTGTGTGCTCCCCTCCTCCTCCTCCAACCACTGTGTGCTCCCCTCCCCTCCTCCAAGCACTGTGTGCTCCTCTCCCCCTCCTCCAGCACTGTGTGCTCCCCTCCTCCAACCACTGTGTGCTCCCCTCCCACACCGCCAACCAATGTGCGCTCCCCTCCCACACCCCCAACCACTGTGTGCTCCGCTCCCCCTCCTCCAACCACTGTGTGCTCCTCTCCCCCTCCTCCAGCACTGTGTGCTCCCCTCCTCCAACCACTGTGTGCTCCCCTCCTCCTCCTCCAACCAATGTGTGCTCCCCTCCCACACCCCCAACCACTGTGTGCTCCCCTCCTCCTCCTCCAACCACTGTGTGCTCCCCTCCCCTCCTCCAAGCACTGTGTGCTCCTCTCCCCCTCCTCCAGCACTGTGTGCTCCCCTCCTCCAACCACTGTGTGCTCCCCTCCCCCTCCTCCAACCACTGTGTGCTCCCCTCCCACACCGCCAACCAATGTGCGCTCCCCTCCCACACCCCCAACCACTGTGTGCTCCCCTCCCCCTCCTTCAACATTTCCCTAGGTTGAGGGCATGCAGCCTGGTACGGTTCAGGAGGGAGGTGCTCACTTGTCCCCTCACTTTCCTGACCTGCCGGGCTGCATGCATTCTAAGGGGAACACCACACCATTTAAAAAAAAAAAAAAGTTCAACCAGCTGTATACATCTTTATGTGTTTACAGTGTTTAAAGAAAAGAAATGCATGCAAAAAAACGAGAGTTTAAAAATGCAAAATGTGCCTGAAAAACGCATGAAGTGCAGCTGCATGGATGTGACCCGGGAGTAGAGCCTCGTACACACGGTGCGATTCTCTGCTGACAGACTGCTGTCCTAAATTCTTACCCTTAGTACGCTCCTTTAGACAATTCTTCTCCAATTTTCGGCCAACAAATGTTGGATGACAGGCTAGTCAATTTTTGGTGGGCAGCGGCTCCACGCCAGATTTTCGGGGCCCAAAGGGTGGCGCCCAAGAGCTGAAATTCCTTGTAGTAGGTCACTACGTTCGTGTTTGTGGCACGACATTTGTGTAACGTTAGTATGCACACACAGATCCCGATCTGTCACCAGCGATCATGGGTTCCCGACGGTCATCGTTCGCGCCCCCTAGTGGCCACAGTGCGAAGCGATGTAACATAACGTAGCTTTGCCCAGCCGAGCCATGCTGTCGCAGTCAGTGGTTAACCCCTTCCTTACTGGGCACATAAACCCCCTTCGTGCCCAGGCCAAATTTCAGCTTCCAGCGCTGCGTCGCTTTAACTGACAATTGCGCGGTCGTGCGACGCGGCTCCCAAACAAAATTGGCGTCCTTTTTTCCCCACAAGTAGAGATTTCTTTTGGTGGTATTTGATCACCTCTGCGGTTTTTATTTTTTACGCTATAAACAAAAAAAGAGCGACAATTTAAAAAATATATATATTTTTTTTTTACTTGTTGCTATAATAAATGTCCCATTTTTTATTTATTTTTTATATATTTTTTTCTCAGTTTAGGCCGATACGTATTTATCTACGTATTTTTGTAAAAAAATTTAAAAAATCGCAATAAGCGACTGGTTTGCGCAAAAGTTATAGCGCCTACAAAATAGGGGACAGAATTATGATTTTTTTTTAATGATTTTTTTTTCTACTAGTAATGGCGGCGATCTATGATTTCTAATGGGACTGCGATATTGCGGCGGACACATCGGACACTTTTGACACAATTTTGGGACCATTGACATTTATACAGTGAACAATGCTATAAAAATGCACTAATTACTGTATAATGTGACTGGCAGGGAAGGGGTTAACACTAGGGGGTGAGGAAGGTTTTAAGTGTATTCCCTGGGTGTGTTCTAACTGTGTGGGGGGGAGGGGGGTGACAGATGCTGTGTCCCTATGTACAACGGACACATCATCTGTCACCTCTCCCTGACAAGCACATGGAGCTCTGTGTTTACTCATCTGTTTACTGTCCCTGCCCATGTCCTGCTGTCACCGCCGATCGCATGTACCCGACGGACATCACGGCCGCCAGGTACATGCAACGGCTTTCCAGCGATGCGACGGCACACTGTTTACCCGCCGCGGGTAATGCAATTAAAAGGACTTCCAAAAACGTCCACCGGGGACCTAGGAGCCGTGCTGAGGACGTTTTTTGTCCATAGCGCGGATCCCAAATGGTTAAACTACATTTTTCATAGTTTGTTGTTACATTTTGCAAACAGGTAAATGTTCTCCTTCACTGATGAGGCTGCACTGATAAGCTGGCATTGAAGGGCACTGATAGGTGACGATGATGAGGCACTGGTGGGCACTGATTGGAAGCACTGGTGGGCACTGATTGGAAGCACTGGTGGGCACTGATTGATGTCCCTGTAACAGAAGCTGGTTATCGGCTTTTCTCCTTTGTGTTGTCAGCGTGAGGGGAAAAAAATGATAACCAGCTTCTGTTTACTTCTTGATCAGCTTTCATTGGCTGACAGCTGATCACATGGTAAAGGGCTGCTGTCATTGGCCCTTTGCCCAGATCTGTGATCAGCTAAGTCCAAAGGACTCCCTCTTGTGTCTTCTGGTATGCCGAGCTCCTGGGGGGGGGGATCTGATCCAGGAGAAGAGACACAAAGGTCTGCGGAAGATTTACCCCCCCCCCGGGGTATTATCAGAGGAACCCGACACCTCTGCACTCTAATATACCTTCTTACACATTTCTACCAAACTTTACATCAACACAGGAATTTATAGTTCCCGTACATTGCAATACATGTTATAGGTGGAGGATGATGTCATAGTGAGGCTCCAGCACACAAGATGCTCAGAAACCTCTGAAAATCATTGTTTACAAAATGCGGATATTTTGCGTTTTTCGCAGCGTTTAGGAGCCGAACAACGACCCCCATTGAAGTCTATGGGACCCAAAGTGAGAAAATCTAAAGTGCCCATTCTGAAGTCTTATATGCAAGTTATTGGGGATCCGGCCAGCAGCGGTCATTGGGGTCTGCGGGCAGACGCGCTCTTTTATCGGAAGCTGACAGTCCTGGGTGCCAAGGACTAAAACATTTTTAAAAGGCATCACTGAGACGGCCCCCTTTCTCCCCCGCTCCTCTCCTACAGAAGCCTCAAATCTACGTTTTCCCCCGGACTGTAACCTACCAGAGTGTGGGAAGGTGTTACCTAAACTACTATTTAAGGTTTCCTCCAGATATTTCATCCTCTGGTCCCTCTATGGGGACGGGATGAGTTCCAAGACTTTCCCCATGTAATGGTGGTCAAGGAGGGATGCCACCTTTTCTTCAACCCAACCGGAACACTTTAGCGGTGCATGGCAATTATTTTGTAGTATTCACTAAAGGATTGTAAAGACCTGGGACACCTTTGGGGGCACTAAGGAGAGCAATACTGTGGCGCGCTTTATTGGACAGTGTTACCTCCTATAACACAGGGGACATTGTCACCCCCCTTTTATAAAATACCCCCTCCATAAATAAGGGGTCCCCATAGAGGTCCCCTAATATCAGCACCCCCCTTAGAGACCTCTATGAGATCAGGGAACCCACCATCAGTGCCCCCTGCCTCTAAAGACCCCCATTAGACTGCCTTACCGAGAGCCGTTTAGAGGCAGGAAGTGTGGGGGCCGTAGTGAGAAAACTCACACAGCCTGAGACTGAGAATAATCACTGGACACGTTGGGGCCGGATTCATAACGTATTTAGGTTGGGGCATCAAGAGATACGTAAATACTAAGAATAGCCGGCGTATCTTTTTTTGGTATCCAGAAAAGAAGATACGCCGGAATTCTGCTAATATACGAGCGGCGTAAGTCTGTTACACTGCCGTATATTAGTTGCAGTTTTATGCTGGCCGCTAGGTGGCGCTTCCATCGTTTTACGTGTCGAATATGTAAATTAGGGAGTTACGTCGATTCCCAAACGTACTTGTGGTCGGGCGTTGTAGTTTACGTCGTTTGCGTAAGCGTTATTCCGGCGTAAAGTTACCCCTGCTATAGGAGGCGTAGCCAATGTTAAGTATGGACGTCGGGACAGCGGCAAATTGTACGTCGTTTACGTTGTTTGCGTAAATCGTTCGGGAATGGGGCTGGACGTAAGTTACGTTCACGTCGTTTACAATGACTACTAGCGATGTGATTTCACGCATGCGCACTGGGATACGTCCACGGACGTGGCATGCGCTGTTCAGAAAATACGTAAATTGCGTGAGGTCATGATTCATTTACATGGATCACGCCCCCACATTAATAATTTGCATTAGGCGCCCTTACGCCAGACACTTTACGCTACGCCGCCGTAACTTATGGAGTAAGTGCTTTCTGAATAAGGCACCTGCCCATAAAATTTGCTACGCCCGCAGATAATTACGCCCCCTTCTCTGAATCCGGCCCGTAGAGAGCACAGCCAGCACACCGTCCACTAATACCACACCGACCAATCACAGGACACCGCACAAAGAATATACCGATCACTACATCCCTACACTGTATAAAACTCCGCCCACCTGACATTTCATCATTCATTGGATGAACTCTCCTGTGTGATGATTGGAGGGTCTCCCGGGGGCCCCGAGAGCCTCACTGATTGGTCAGGTCTAAGATCCCAAAAGCGGCCATCTTGGTACACCCACCCAAGTCTTGTACTTCACACTTATTTGTATCCCTGAACTCCCCTTATATAGAGAAATACAGAACTCCCATCCCCCTCTCATTGTTTTCATGATGAGTTAATGTTCTGTCAGATCAGCAAACCTGTCACATCTGCAGGATTTCCACTGCTTTTCACAATGTAACATCACAATAGTGTCAGGGACTTGTAAATCCCGTATTTCTCTATATAAGAGGAGATCACTGATAAAAATAAGTGTGACATGCAAGACTTGGGTGGGTGTAACAAGATGGCCGCCGCCGCCTTCTGGCTGCAAGCTCAGTACAGCCGAGTGCGGGGTGTACCAAGAAGGCCGCTGCACTTGGCTGCAGTAATACTGCAGTCAGAAGATGACAAGCGGCCATCTTGGTACACCCACCCAAGTCTTGCATCTCACACTTATTTTTACCAGTAAGCTGACCTTATATAGAGAAATTCAGGATTTAGAAATCTGTGTGGTTGTTCTAATATTGAATTAGAAAATCAGCGATGTTCTGTCATATCAGCAAACCTGTGAGATCAGAAGACTCACCGCTGCTTTTACAATTCAACATCAAAATAGCGTCACAGATTTCTAAATCCTGAATATCTCTATATAAGATCAGCTTACTGGTAAAAATAAATGTGAGATGCAAGACTTGTCTGGGTGTACCAAGATGTTACATTTGAAAACCAATCGGCAAGGCTGAAGTGAGAAAGTGGTGGCGGCCATCTTGGTACACCCCGCACTGCTCACCGCCAAACACCATAAGGGGCCCGAGGAATTTTTTTTGGCACCCTCAGTTGGTGGCGTTGATGTCGTGTATTTCAGTATATGTAGGCGGAGTTTACTGCTAAAATCAGTGTGACATTCAAAGCTTGCCTGGGTGTACCAAGATGTCCGCTGCCGCTGTTCTGACACAATGTGGAACCCGGCAGAATATTGAATATAATCAGCTGCTGCAGAAAAGCACATGCACTGCGTGTCATCGCTGACGTCAGGACACTGCCTGTCATATTTGTGGACCGGCGGCCATCTTGGTACACCCCGCACTCGGCCGTACTGAGCCTGCAGCCAGAAGGAGGCAGCGGCCATCTTGGTACACCCCGCACTCGGCCGTACTGAGCCTGCAGCCAGAAGGCGGCGGCGGCCATCTTGTTACACCCACCCAAGTCTTGCATGTCACACTTATTTTTATCAGTGATCTCCTCTTATATAGAGAAATACGGGATTTACAAGTCCCTGACACTATTGTGATGTTACATTGTGAAAAGCAGTGGAAATCCTGCAGATGTGACAGGTTTGCTGATCTGACAGAACACGGCTGATTTTATAACTCATCATGAAAACAATGAGGGGGGGATGGGAGTTCTGTATTTCTCTATATAAGGGGAGTTCAGGGATACAAATAAGTGTAAAGTACAAGACTTGGGTGGGTGTACCAAGATGGCCGTGTTTGGGATCTTAGACCTGACCAATCAGTGAGGATCTCGGGGCCCCCGGGAGACCCTCCAATCATCACACAGGAGAGTTCATCCAATGAATGATGAAATGTCAGGTGGGCGGAGTTTTATACAGTGTAGGGATGTAGTGATGGGTATATTCTTTGTGCGGTGTCCTGTGATTGGTCGGTGTGGTATTAGTGGGCGGTGTGCTGGCTGTGCTCTCTACGTGTCCAGTGATTATTCTCAGTCACAGGCTGTGTGAGTTTTCTCCAGCAGGGTGCGCTAGAGATATGACTGCACATTATAGACCAATCACAGGCCTGGAGATCTTGCTGTGCATGCTGGGAGAACTATGATGTCACTTCCTGCTCTTTCTCTTTCCCTTTCCCTCCGGGGACTTTCCCTGAGGGGATGTCTGTGTGATCCTCTTATCTAGTCCTCAGGACCCCGAGGTATGGAGTGCTGAGGGATCTCCTGTCATGGGAGGCGTGGGGGAGGGGAAGTGCTATTGGCCGTTTGAGAAGCAAAGCCGAGGTTGTCCTACCACAGGGATGGTGAGTGATCGATCGATCGGGGAAGCACCACATGACCCTTCCCCCTGCTGTCCTCCCTCGTCCCCTAAGACTGAGAATACACAGGAACCTCAGGTGACAAGGGGCCACATTTATGGGAGGATTCCATCCAGCAGAGTTCTGTGATATTAGTGAGGAGACCAGAGGCGTTGAGCGCTGCTGGAGGTTTTCTGACGGATAAAAGAGTGCGTCTGCCCACAGACCCCAATGACCGCTGCTGGCCGGATCCCCAATAACTTGCATATAAGACTTCAGAATGGGCACTTTAGATTTCCTCAGTTTGGGTCCCATAGACTTCAATGGGGGTCGTTGTTCGGCTCCTAAACGCTGCGAAAAACGCCAAATATCCGCATTTTGTATCCAATGATTTTCAGAGGTTTCTGAGCATCTTGTGTGCTGGAGCCTCACTATGACATCATCCTCCACCTATAACATGTATTGCAATGTACGGGAACTATAAATTCCTGTGTTGATGTAAAGTTTGGTAGAAATGTGTAAGAAGGTATATTAGAGTGCAGAGGTGTCGGGTTCCTCTGATAATACCCCGGGGGGGGGGGGGGGGGTAAATCTTCCGCAGACCTTTGTGTCTCTTTTCCTGGATCAGATCCCCCCCCAGGAGCTCGGCATCCCAGAAGACACAAGGGGGAGGCGGCTGAACTGCAGCCAATCCCAGGATAACAAGTACATACGTAGAGAACATGAAACTCGCCGATCAGACGCTCTCATTTCTCACAAGTCACATGATTGGTTTTTTCAGGAACCCGAAACTGGAAATTTTCCGTACAGTTTAACCCTTTGGCTGCCGGGCCCTGCGCCCCACTTTTTATTTGGACAAGTAGATCCCCCTGTGACTGCCCTGCAGCACCCAAAGCCAACAGGAAGGCGGAGGAGGGGAGCTGGCAGCTGCAGGGTGGCCACAAGGGGATCGGGGTTTGTAAGGAGGTGATCGGTGCTGGGGGGGGGGGAGTGGCAGGGAAAGGGGGCATTATAGTGGAGGGGGAGGGAGATTCATTAGAAAGACAACTATAATACAATTATAGAAAGAGAAGATTTATATTTATTATAAGAACTCTCCGTGTTGCTTTTCAGCCGAGTGCCTCCTGGATTTCCGGTCCCGGGGGGGGGAGGGGGGGAATCGTCATTTGGGGACACCGCTAGTATCTCTGTCTATACTTACATCATCTTCTTGTGTTTTCTTTACACAATTCTGATTGGCTGAAAATAATGAATGAAGTCAGTTCCATGATGATGTCCAGCGGGATAATGTGCCGGCGTGTGCCCGTGGGGGGGGGGGGGGGGCGCAGAGTGGCGATCGCGAGTGCGGTGTGTCAGTCTGACAGAGGCTTCTTACCACAGCTGTGTCCGATCACAGCCGATCACAGCCAATCACAGCCGATCACAGCCGATCACAGCCGATCACAGCGTGAGCCAGGAAGTGCAGGGAACAACATTCCTCGGTTCACACTGACAGGGGGAGCCAATCGGCGGCGCTCCGTGCCAGAGGGGGGTCTGTGCTGATAATCCGCACATTGATCGTCAGCACAGCCCCATCAATTGTACCCATCAGCTGCCAATCGGTGCCCCAGTCTGTGCCCCATCATAACCCCCTCTCAGTGCCAATAAAGTGCCAATTGGTGCCCACCACAGTGCAAATCAGTGCCCACCACAGCGCCAATGAGTGCCCAGCATTAACACCTGTCCAGTACCTGCCCAATCAGTTCTGCCCATTAGTGCCATCTATTAGTGTCCATCAATGCCACCGGTTAGTGCCCATCAGTGCCGCCTATCAGTGCACATCAATTCTACATTTCAGTGCCAACTCATCAGTGCCCATTGGTGCCGCCTCATCAGTGCCTGTCAGTGAAGGAGAAAGCTAAATTTTATAACAGAAACAAAGAAAAACTCATCAAAAAATAAAACCGGCAGAGGAGATGAAATGTCACCAGAAGAAAGTTCTATGTGTGGGAAGAAAATGATACAAATGTAGTTTGTATGCAGAGCTGTGGCGGCCCGCCCATAGGGGGCGCTTGGGCGCGGCCCCCCAAGCTGTGAAAAAAAAATGAAAACATTTTTTTTTTTTTAAATGACACTTTAAGAGTGACCAGGTGGCGGACATGCGGCGGTCTATGGGAAGCTTCCCAGCCTGCAATCAGCTGATTGCAGGCTGGGAAGCTGATTTGCTCGTGTTTAGGGCGTGTGCAGGGCGCAAGCTGTGCGCCCACACACACTCCCACTGTCCTGTGATTTGCTAGCATGCCTGCTAGCTGTCATGGGATTGGCGCAGCGGGACTGGAGCAGAGGTCAGTGGGCAGTACTGCATCAGTCATCACATGACATCACTTCCGGCGCCATCTCTCTGTAGCGTGTGAGGGCATCGTAGATGAGCAGCGCCGACCATTGAAGAAGGTAAGTGTTCCCGGCTCCATCCCCCGCCCCCCACTAGCACTGTTTGCAGCACCCCTACCGCTGCTAGTATTTCCAGCTCTGCCACCACCTGTGCTTGTGTCTCAGCCTCTCCCTCTACAATCTAGCAGCGGCGGCCCCCCCTCCCCCCCCAGTTCACTCCACACTCAGCACTTACCTCCGGAGCAGCAGTGTGCAGTGCACTGCTTCAGGTACCCACCTCCACCTTAATGTACCGATGCTGCAGCCTGGCTCTCTCTCTCTCTCCCCCACCAGCAGCAGCACGGACTGGGCACTGTCAAGTGCTGCTAGTGGGGGGGTTACTGATAATCACTCAGCTAAAATCAGCCTCAGAGCCTGTAATTTTAGTAAGACTGCTGGGACTTGTAGTTCTCCATCTTCTCCTGGGGCTCATGGAGATTGGAGAACTGCAAGTCCCAGCAGGTAATAATATAAGCCTCCGAGGTGGATGGATGTCCGGACACCCATCCACCTCGGAGCCCTATTGTATAACCTGCTGGGACTTGTAGTTTCCCATCTTCTCCTGGGGCTCAGGTGCATGCGATCCACCATCTATGGGACTACAAGTCCCAGCAGTGAGAAAAACTGAACAAAGATGGTGGATTGCATGCACCTGAGCCCCAGGAGAAGATGGGAAACTACAAGTCCCAGCAGGTTATAATATAAAGCTCCGAGGTGGATAGATGTCTGGACAGTGACAATTAATGGGCACAGTGGTAACAATTGATGGGCACAGTGGTGATAATTGATGGGCACAGTGGTGATAATTGATGGGCACAGTGGTGATAATTGATGGGCACAGTGGTGATAATTAATGGGCACAGTGGTGATAATTGATGGGCACAGTGGTGACAATTGATGAGCACAGTGGTGATAATTGATGAGCACAGTGGTAATTGATGGGCCCAGTGAGGCTGCAATTGTTTTTTTTATTGTTTTTTTGCGCCCCCCCATAAAATTTTGAGCACCAGCCGCCACTGGTGCAGTGTTGTATGACTGAGTAATTGTCATTCAAAGTGTCACAGCACTGAAAGCTGAAAACTGTCCTGGGCAGGAGGGGGGAAAGTGCCCTCCGGGATTGAAGTGGTTAATAAACATCAACAGATTTCAGTTGTGCCCCTCAAGGCGGCCCCTCCCCCCATGAACAATGTGCCTGTCTGCAGAGTTCATCTCCCCATCACTCCACTCATTGCACTGATTGGCAACACTGACAGGCGGCACTGATTGGCACTAATAGAAAGCACTAATTGGCAGCACTAATGGCACTGATAGGCAGCACTGATTGACAGCATTTAGTGGCACTGATTGGCAGCACTGATGGGTGGCACTCATGGGCATTGATTGGCAGGCCCGCTAGGCACTAATAGGCAGCACTGACAGGTGGCACTGATTATGATCACTGATTGGTAAAACTGATTGGCACTGGTAGGTGGCACTGATTGGCACTGACAGAGGAGAGGGAAGTCTCACACTGGGAAGCGCCTGTAAAACGCCTTGGCAGCGGCCCTTTGAACCCTTTATTAGGCCACTAGCGGGGGTTAGAAGTGTCCCGCTAGCACTTGAAAAATGGCGGTAAAGCACGGTTGGTTTTAGCAGCGCTTTACCAGCGTTTTTCGGGCGCTAGCAGCGCTTTCACATTGGCATTGCAGGTGAGGCTTCTTTCACGCATTTTACAGGCACTTTTTTTAGCGCTAAAGCACCTGAAAACCCCCCGGTGTGAAAGGGGCCTCAGTCATGTGATTTCATCATTAGCAAAGCAGATGATTATTTTTATCCTAACAAACACAAATAAATACAAGTGAATAAACACAAATATGTATGAAAGGTGCCCCTGGAAGACGAAACGCACGTAGGGGCGAGCGACGCGCCGCTGTCACCCAACTTCCTGGATGTTCCCCCAGTGGACGAGCGCCTGAGGAGTTTTGTGTTCCGGCCGGCACATTAACATTCAAGGCGTTTACAATATTGCATGACTGGAAGTGACTTTGTATCTTTTTTGATACATTGTTATACGTTGAACACACTATGTGGAGCCATTGATGTGTTTTTGCATGGTGGGCTTCCATATCGCTGCAACACTTTCTGCTCCGACTTTTCACCAGGATTGCTGATGTGACATCACCAGATTGGGAGCCGGTATTTGCCGTTTCCGATCCCCTGTCATAAGGGATGGTGGGTTTCCGGTAAGAGACCGATCCATAAGCTTGGTGGGGGACACACTTTTCTGCCTTTGGTCACGTCCATCAATCCGTCACGACCCAGAAGCAGGGGGGTGTTTATTTATTCTCTCTTCACAGACTCTCTTCTGACAATGCTCTGGACTGTGTATTCATTGGGAGGTAAAGTCTATATTCAGGGGGGGGGGGGGGGTCATATATTTGTACACCCCCATATAGTTCTGTTTTTTGGTATATTCCTATCACCAACATGTAAGGTGACTGTTTATTGGCCCCTCCAGGTCCCCTCCCATCCATATTTGTGTTCATTCACTTGTATTTATTTGTGATTGGTAATATATTTCAGGGGGCGGCGCCATTTATTGTTTCCGATGTTTATTTTTTGTATTTATTGTTTCCATGCAAATCGCAGCCCCCGGGGGGGGGAGGGGGGCATTTTATTATGTTATCGCCCCCTTTCTCTTTTCTTTTCTTAATTTTAGCGCAGTTTTTTTCTTCTTTCCGATTATTTGTATCCAATGAATATGTCCGTACAGGAAATGTAACAATTGTGCTGCCCCATAAGGACCATAGAGGTCCCGGGACTGAAGGGACAATAGTGATTGGAGTGTAGCGCCCCTCAGTGGTAAATGTGGTTTTTGGCCTCCCTGTAATCAGGGGGATCGGTGATCGTTTGTTAGTGCCTGTTCGAGGTTCTGCTGCCAGAAATTGGAGGTGAAATATCTGCTACAGAAAAGAGGTTTCCCCCATTCAATGGACTTTAAAGGCTCAGAGAGGAAACAGAGATTTATAAACTCAAGTTTTATTATTAAAGAATTACATACAAAAGGTAGTAAATAGATCAGAAATAGTACACAGTAATAAGAAGGGGGACACAATGGCACAAAATCACACAGTGTCAGTATTGGTATCTACATGCAGAGGTTGTATAGTCATACCCGACGCGTTTCGGAGTCACTTGGCTCCTCCCTCAGGGATGGCTCTGCAGATAGTGTGGATATAGTAAAGTGCCCCCCAAACTGTCACACCAGTAAAAACATCAAAGTTGTACAACTGGCATCACATCCATAACCCCCCCATATTCCCACCTGGATGTGGAGCAGGCGGGGTGGGTGGAGCCTCAACCAAGCGGGGGTCAGTTCAGCATACACTGAGACCACCTAATGTGGATGTGCCTGTAGTATGCAGATAGGGAGCTGTACAAGACAGGTGAGAAATACATAGGTGGCCACCAATACACAGAGGTATAGAAGCACACCAGGGTTCATCTAACAGCTCTAATTATTGGACTCCTCCCCCATGTCACACCGTACATCTAATGGTCAGCTGGTGCAGGATCCACTACTTTCCCCACATCCCACTGAATTCTGGGATATAGGGGGTGGAGGAACTTTGACCCTGGCCGGTATATTCATACCTCTTCAGCCAATCCCTGGTCAGGAGAGTGAGTGACCAGCAGGGGGCTGAGAGGGGTATAAATAGGCCGGGGCTTGGAACGTCTCTCTCTTGTTCCTGGAGGAGTAAGACCCGTCCTGAGGGCTGTGATATCCCTGGGAGAATACCTGAAACACCAAGGATGTTCTTTGTGGGGTCCTGGGTCCTGATTGGGCTGGGGGACCTCTGGCCCCGCCTCCCAAAGACACACAGAAAGTACATCTGAGGATCCAAGACACAGACAACATGTACAGAAGATGACTGATACTGCAGGTGGCAACACAACATACAGGACACCGTGAGGACCGACCATGAGGATTCCAGGGACAGGAGAGGTCCCAGCACTACACTCAGGATTATACTTCTGCTCAAGACTTCCTGTCTGGAATCTCGTTACCCTTCACACCCAAGAGGGAGCTTCTCACCCAGATTTAGTGTCCTCCATTACACTTTATTACACATTTTGGAGAATCACAAAACCTCCCCTCCCCCATCCCAGTTCTTTAACCACTTGACTACTGGGCACTTAAACCCACTTAATAACCAGACCAATTTTCAGCTTTCGGTGCTCTCACATTTTGAATGACAATAACTCAGTCATACAACACTATAACCAAATGAAATTTTTGTCCTTTTTTTCCCACAAATAGAGCTTTCTTTTGGTGGTATTTTATCACCTCTGCGGTTTTTATTTTTTTCACTATAAATGAAAAAAGAACAAAATTTTTGTAAAAAAAAGAATTTTTCTTCATTTCTATTATAACATTTTGCAAAAAAGTAATTTTTCTTCATAAATTTGGCCTAAAATGTATACTGCTACATATCTTTGGTAACAAAACAAAAAAATTTAGATATTATTTAGTCTGGGTGAAAGTTATAGGGTCTACAAGCTATGGTACCAATTACTGAAAATTTATCAACTTCATCACACCTGATGTACCGACATCCTCTCTCATTTCTTGAGACCCTAACATGCCAGAAAAGTACAAATACCCCCCAAATGACCCCTTTTTGGAAAGAAGACATTCCAAGGTATTTAGAAAGAGGCCTGGTGAGTTTTTTGAAGTTGTAATTTTTCCCACAATTCTTTGCAAATTCAAGATTTTTTTCATTTTTATTTTCTTTCCACAAAATTTTCATATTAGCGGGTTATTTCTCACACACAGCATATGCATACCACAAATTACACCCCAAAACACATTCTGCTATTCCTCCCGAGTATGGCGATACCCCATGTGTGGGACTTTTTGACACAGCGTGGCCACATGGAATGGCGCCAAACTTTGCGACTTAAAAATCCCCATAGGTGACGCTTTAAATATTTTTACTGGTTACATCAATTTACTTGGAGAGGAGGTCTAGGGCCAAAATGATTGCTCTCGCTCTAACGTTCGCAGCGATACCTCACATGTGTGGTTTGAACACCGTTTTCATATGTGGGCGGGACTTGCGTATGCGTTCGCTTCTGCATGCAAGCTCACGGGGACAGGGGCGCTGTATGCCCAGAGTATTGCGGAGTATGCCCAGAGTATTGCGGAGTATGCCCAGAGTATTGCGGAGTATGCCCAGAGTATTGCGGAGTATGCCCAGAGTATTGTGGAGTATGCCCAGAGTATTGCAGAGTATGCCCAGAGTATTGCAGAGTATGCCCAGAGTATTGCGGAGTATGCCCAGAGTATTGCAGAGTATGCCCAGAGTATTGCGGAGTATGCCCAGAGTATTGCAGAGTATGCCCAGAGTATTGCAGAGTATGCCCAGAGTATTGCAGAGTATGCCCAGAGTATTGCGGAGTATGCCCAGAGTATTGCAGAGTATGCCCAGAGTATTGCGGAGTATGCCCAGAGTATTGCAGAGTATGCCCAGAGTATTGCGGAGTATGCCCAGAGTATTGCAGAGTATGCCCAGAGTATTGCAGAGTATGCCCAGAGTATTGCGGAGTATGCCCAGAGTATTGCAGAGTATGCCCAGAGTATTGCGGAGTATGCCCAGAGTATTGCAGAGTATGCCCAGAGTATTGCAGAGTATGCCCAGAGTATTGCAGAGTATGCCCAGGGTATTGCGGAGTATTGCCCCCCATAGTATGCCCAGAGTATGCCCAGAGTATTGCAGAGTATGCCCAGGGTATTGCGGAGTATTGCCCCCCATAGTATGCCCAGAGTATGCCCAGAGTATTGCAGAGTGTTGCCCCCCCCAGAGTGTTGCCCCCCCCCCAGAGTGTTGCCCCCCCCAGAGTATTGCCCCCCCCAGAGTATTGCCCAGCATTGCAGAGTATGTGCAGCAGGGATGGCTGAGCAGGGAGGGATGGATGGATGGATCTGTGACTACATTTGTCACAGATCCAGCCCGCAGCACTGCCGCTGCCATCCGCTCCCTCCCCTCTCCTCTCACACTGTACCGATCGGTACAGAGAGAGGAGGGAGGAACCGGCGTCATCAAATGACGCCGGTCTATTTACATCTGATCGCGCCGTCATTGGACGGCGCGATCACGTGGTAAACCGCCGCTATCAGCGGCGATTTACCGTGATCCGTGACCCGGCGGTCACGGACATTCCTGTGTGCGGGAGCGCGACTCTGGAATCACGTTATATAACGTGATCCCAGAGTTAAGCAACCACCTTGCCGCCGTTATTTTTCGGCAGGTGGTTGCTAAGTGGTTCAGCAAATAAACTACAAAAGGACATCCAAGGCCTGATCTATGACTGGAGTGACGGTGGAAATGCGTTGTGCCTGGCTGCTCTGGGCCTATCAGGGAATGGAATCTGGGACCAAGCAGCAGGACCAGTCTCGGGTCTGTGCTATACTAGTAATAGTCCAATCTGTCTGATTGTTATATCTATATCCAATCATTGATCAATATTCCCAAATACAGAGCCGAGGATTTCCACTTCCTGAGACTGTATACCCCTCCCCCATCACCTGTCCACACTACCACACCCACACCACAATCCCCGCCCCCTCTACATCATAACCAATAGGAACAAGACTAGCACTGGCTGTATTCATAGTGACAATCATCACAGCCAATCACAGTGAGGGGAGGGGCAATCACAGATCCATGGATTGGTCATGTAAAGGAACCTGTGAGGACAGAAATGTCGGAATTCTCATTGTGGATATTAACCCCTTCCCGACCGGCTCCTGTACACATACGGCGGCAGGATGGCTCCCCTGTGCGAATCGCCGTATATATAAGGCGGCTCCTTCAAGAGCCATAACAGGCGCGCGCTGTACGGCGAGGGACCCGATGTGCGATCGCTACCGGCCACCCGCGATCACTACCGGCCACCCGCGATCACTACCGGCCACCCGCGATCGCTACCGGCCACCCGCGATCACTACCGGCCACCCGCGATCACTACCGGCCACCCGCGATCACTACCGGCCACCCGTGATCGCTACCGGCCACCCGCGATCACTACCCGTCACCCGCAATCGCTACCGACCACCCGCGATCGCTACCGGCCACCCGCGATCACTACCGGCCACCTGCGATCGCTACCGGCCACCCGCTTTTGCTACCGGCCACCCGAGATCGCTACCGGCCACCTGTGATCACTACCGGCCACCCGCGATCGGGGGCACGACAGCCAGAATGAGGATTTGTGTGTAAAGACACATCTCTGTTCTGACAGGGGAGGAGAAACAGATCGTCTGTTCCTACTAGAGAGGAAGAAAGATCTGGCTCCTCCTCTAGTCAGTCCCCTCCCCCCAGTTAGAACACACCCAGGGAACACCCTTAACTCCTTGATCACCCCCTAGTGTTACCCCTTTCCTGCCAGCAACATTTACTCTATACATTAATCAGTGGCTATTTTTAGCTCTGATCGCTGTATAATTGTCATATGGTCCCAAAAAAGTGTCCAATCTGTCCGCCGCAATGTCGCAGTCCTGATTACAATCCATGATCATCACCATTACTAGTAAAAAATATAATAATAAAAATGCCATAATTCTATCTATACATGTGCACTGCCAAAAATTGTGTTTTTTTTTCATTTATGTTTCATCCTTTTTTTTTTTTTGCTTTTTTCAGAAATCTGAAAATTCGGGAAATTTGTCTTTTTTCATTTTTTTTTTCATTTTCTTTTGAGTTAATTTGGGAAATTCGAAAAAAAAAACAGTTTTTATACATTTTTTTGCTTTTTTCGTAAATTTGTAAAAATCGGAAATTAAAAAATTCGGAATTATGACTTTCCGAATTTCTGAAAAGCAAAAAGTGGATTAAAACGAAAACATTTTTTTTCGAATTTCCAAAAAAAAAGCAAAAAAAAAAAATGAAACGAAAACGAAAAAAAATTAATTCTCGGAAATTGGGAAATTCAAAAAATTGAGAAATTTTCCATTTTCAAACTTTCCATTTTTGAATTTAGAATTTTTAAAAAAATGAATTTTTTACAAAATTCGAAAATTCCACAATACGAAAATTCTTAAATTCTGAATTTCAAAAATGAAAATTTCTGAATTTTTTAATTTTCAAACTTTCACATTTTTTAATTTACCAATGTTTTAATTTTCGAATTTCCATATTTCCGATTTTTTTCATTTACAAATTTTCGTATTTCCGAATATTTTTTTTTAATTTTAGAATTTTGAAATTCCGATATTTCCGATTTTTCCCCTCTAATTCTGATTTTCGAAAATTAAAAAATTCTGAATTTTTAATTCTGAAACTTTCAAACTTTTTCATTTACAAATGTTTTAATTTTCGAATTTTCCTATTTCCAAATTTTTTAATTTACAAATTTTCATATTTCCGAATTTTTTTTTTCATTTTAGAATTTTAAAATTCAGATATTTCAAATTTCCGTTTTTGTTTCCTCTAATTCGGATTTTCGAAAATTAAAAAATTTGAAAAGATAAAAATTATAATTTTCGAAAATCCAAAATCCAAATTTCCGAAAATCTGAAATCGGAAATATGACAATTTGGAAATTAATACATTTGGAAATGCGAAAATTCTGAATTTTTTAATTTTCAAACTTTCAAATTTTTTAATTTTCAAATGTTTTAATTTTCAAATTTTCTTATTTCCGATTTTTTTCATTTACAATTTTTTTTCATTTTCAAATGTTTTATTTTCGAATTTTCATATTTAATTTTTTTTTTTCATTTTTAGACATGTGCAATTCATTTCGTTTCTAATTCGTTGTTTAATGAATTTTTAGAAATGTCTTAATTCCGATTTGTATTTCTAAATGTTTTAATTTCCAAATTGTCATATTTCCGAATTTCAGAAATTCAGATTTTCAGAAATTTGGATTTTCGAAATTCGGAAATACGAAAAATCGGAATTTAGAAAAAAATTTGAAATATCGGAATTTCAAAATTCTAAAATTAAAAAAATGTATTCGGGAAAACGACTAAATTAAATTAAATTAATTCGGATTTTCGAAAATTAAAAAATTTGAAATATTAAAAATTAGAATTTTCGAAATTCCGATTTTTCATATTTCCGAATTTCAAAAATCTGAATTTATGAAAATCTGAATTTATGAAAATCTGAATTTATGAAATTCGGAAATATGAAAATTTGGAAATTAAAACATTTCTAAAAATCATTAAATAACGAATTAGAAACTAAATGAATTGCACGTGTCTAATTCTATCCCCTATTTTGTAGATGTTATAACTTTTGTGAAAACCAATCAATAAACGCTTATTGAGATTTTTTTTTAACCAAAAATATGTAGAAAAATAAATATCGACCTAAACTGTGGAAAAAAATAGCTTTAAAAAAAAAAGTATAAATTATAATATATTTTTTTCAAAATTGTCGCTCTTTTTTATTTATAGCACAAAAAATAGAAAGGTGATGAAATAACACCAAAATAAATCTCTATTTGTGGGGAAAAAAGGACATCAATTCTGTTTGGGTACAACGTCGCACATCCGCGCAATTGTCAGTTAAAGCGGCGCAGTGCCGAATCGCTTACAAATGGCCTGGTCAGGAAGGGGGTAAATCTTCCGGGGCTGAAGTGGTTAAAGTGTGTGTCTAGACAAATCCTATTGTTCTAGATTTGGATGGAGTGGGGGAGGATTAGAACCCCTGTCAGGTTTTTACTGCCATCCGGGACTCCATTAGAGAGATTTGCCCTCACTTCCTGTCCTGGTGACAACATTTTATCAGACAGGAAATGAAGGAAAATCTACACCAGGGACACAGACAGAAATAAAGACCTGACAGGGGTTCTAATCCTTCCCCTACTCTACTACACAAAAGGATTTTTATTTCTGTCTGTGTTGCTGTTGGAGAGTTCCCCTCACTTCCTGTCTGGGAAAATGTTGTCACCAGGACAGGAAGTGAGGGGGAATCTCTATATGAAGCCCCAGATAGCAGAAAAGTCTGACAGAGGTTCTAATCCTCCCCCACTCCATCCAAAGCTGAATAAATCCTTTCTTCTATAGATACACAGTGATGGTGGAGACCCCAGGGCCGTCCTCCTGATCCTGGCTACACTATGTAGTGTGTCACTGACCCAGAACAAGCATGCAGCCAGTGAAGGATGAACACTCTGCCCTCCTGCATGCTTGTTCCTGGTCAGTGACACACGAGGTAGTGAAGTGAGGTTTAGGATGAAGATGACGGCCCCGGAACCTGCAGCTTTATAAATCAATCAGTCATGTTTCCTGTCCTCTGCTCCCTCCTATTGGATGAGTATTGCACCAATCACCAATCAGATAATCCCCCTTGTGATGTCTCCGGGCAGATCTCTCACTTCTGACTCCCCCCACATATCTTTATACAACCTTCCCATCCCCCTACACGTACCCCAGCATGGAGGGGCTCAGTGAAGGTGGTGGTGAAGGTGTGGAGATGTCGGATCGGGTCACACAGATCATAAAAGGAGATCCGCCCAGCCTCATAATCCAGATCTATCCTGACTCTCCTACTGGAGACACCGCCGGGTAATGGGATCTTATTACTGTCATGTCTCACTGAGTACTGATTACCCCCCCACCTCTCCAATCCCCAGGACTTCTTATTATATCCAATCTCTGACTGACCTCCTCTCCTGTCTATACTGGGGTAACACATCCCGACTCTACAGTACTCTGCCCCCCCGACATCCACTTCCCAGTAATGTCTCCCTGAGGAGAACCTCTGACTGCTCATCACCTGAGAATACAGAAATCTCTCTGGTGTTTCTGGGCGATTCTGATGTGATAATGAGAAGGTTGCAGTTTTCCTGTCATCTGATATATGGAGATAATTACTAGCTGTCCTCACATCCAGTAATATGTCTGTAACCCCCGACACCCCCGATGTTTGCTGTACAGCCCCAATATTTGGTCCTCCAGCCTGCAGGTGTGAGTGTTGTATGGTGGGGGAGGGTTGGGGGTGTGGCCTGGATGGTTGTACGATGGGGGAGGGTTGGGGGTGTGGCCTGGATGATTGTATGGTGGGGGAGAGTTGGGGACTTCTCTTGGATGGTTGTATGGTGGGGGAAGGTTGGGGGTGTGGTCTGGATGGTTGTATGGTGGGGGAGGGTTGGGGGTGTGGTCTGGATGGTTGTATGGTGGGGGAGGGTTGGGGGTGTGGCCTGGATGATTGTATGGTGGGAGAGGGTTGGGGACTTCTCTTGGATGGTTGTATGGTAGGGGATGGTTGGGGGTGTGGTGTGGATGGTTGTATGATGGGGGAGGGTTGGGGTTGTGTCCTGGATGGTTGTATGGTGGGGGAGAGTTGGGGGTGTGGTCTGGATGGTTGTATGATGGGGGAGGGTTGGGTGTGTGGCCTGGATGGTTGTATAATGGGGGAGGGTTGGGGGTGTGGCCTGGATGGTTCAGCATTGGTGTGACCTTTGCCCCCTGTAGTAGAGTGTGGATAGACATGTGTGCCTGTACATTTCTCTACATTTCCCCCAGACATGATATCAGATAAACCTGTGTGTAATGTGTGTGAGATCCCCGCCACATCCAGATCCCCTCCATCATGGAGGAGGTTATCACGTCTCTCTCTGTCCTCCTCATCATCTCCATCCTCAGTATCACACAAGTCACCTGTGTCTGATTCCTGGAGGACAGTCAGTGGATCCGTCATGTTACACAGCTCCTCAATGTCCCCCATCTTCCTGGACAGCTCCTCCTTCTTTATTTCCAGATCCTGGAGCAGATCATTGATTAACACGGAGATCCGCTCTGCCTGCCCGGAGATGTCCCTCAGGACTCTCTTCTCCAGGTCTTCCAGACGTCTCCTGAGGTCTCTGAACAGGACAGTGACTCTCTCTGTTTCATCATCTGCTTTTCCTTGTACTTTCCTCCTGTGTTCCTGCAGACTCTGGACTCTTTTCTCCATCTCCTCTCTCTCTGTCATCAGTTTCTGCAGAACATTCCTCAGTTTCTTCTTCTTCTCCTCAGAGGCCTCATCCAGAGTCTCCACCTGGTGTCCCCGATGTTCTCCATCCAGCCTGCAGGACACACAGATACAGGAGGAGTCCTCAGTGCAGTAATACCTCAGTAGTTCCTTATGGACGGAGCATTTCCTGTTCTCCAGGGAAGTGGTGGGGTCACATAAGACGTGTTCTGGTGACTTGCTGTGGACTCTCAGGTGATTGTCACACAGAGAAGCTTCACAATGCAGACAGGATCTGACAGCAGGTACAGGAGTGTGAATACAGTAAGTACAGAAGACCCCGGACTCCTCCTGATCTGGATGGGTGGACAGGAAATTCTCCACTATGTTACGTAGTGTTATGTTCCTGTGCAGTGCAGGCCGATCCTGGAACTCTTCTCTACAATCAGGACAGGAATAACCTCCAGACCCCTCCTGTGTATCCAACACACGACCAATACAGTCCCGG
This sequence comes from Rana kukunoris, assembly GCA_029574335.1. NCBI lineage: Eukaryota > Metazoa > Chordata > Amphibia > Anura > Ranidae > Rana > Rana kukunoris. The sequence continues at coordinate 744,702,190 of CM056049.1, read as the reverse complement.
CAGAAGTTGTGTCCACATTTCAGGGTCACAGGATCTGTATAAATGTTCAGACAGACGGAACATTCCAGCTCCTTCCTCAGATCAGCAGACGCCATCGCTGAGAGCAGAAGAGAGAAATGAAAGTAAAGTCTCTGACACTCAGTAACCAGTTCTGTACATTCCTACACAGGGAGGGGCTGAGACTGAGACACGGAGTCATAGGAATCCTTATTCTATCCAAAGGGGGAATTTCTCGCGCTAATGGTGAGTGAATTAATTAATATAGGTGATATGAATCAATAACTAAAGGTTAATGAACGAGTTACTTAATTGAATAATTAAAGTAAAAATTAATTAATTGTGAATAAATAAATGAACAAAATAAGTGAACACAGGTATCCAGCGGCAACCTTATACATGTGATATACATGAAAAGCAAAAAGGAAAAAAGAAAAAGGTTGCGCTCAGAGGCACAATATGACGTTGTGAAAAAATTATAATAAACATAACAGTGTAAGTGAATAAACAAAATTAGGTCAAAAATATGAGTAAACATCTAATTAATACAACCAAATCGTAATTAGTCCATTAGAACTGGTATCACAAGGTGTAATTAGATGGTAAATTAATGATTGTCCAAATTTCCCAAAGATAATGATGATCATAGATTGCAGTATCAGGAGGAGCTCCCTATCGATCTCACAGGATTCTGCAGACACATCAGAGGGAATATAGATAAAGGTGTGCTCTTACCAGATCCTGGTGTAATTCAGACATATCGATCCACTGGCATCAAAAGGGGGAGAGAGATCTCATCATCCGCTTACGATACTTCCTCATAGGACTGATAGATTTCGCTGGATCCAGTACTTCCCACAGACTCCTCGTTTCCAATACTCCCACAAGTGTAAAAAAAGTTTTAACTTTTTTTAACTTTTAGCCGCGAATTCAAATGTATAATTTGCCGCATACATTTTAATAAACTTCCTGGAAGTATTTCACCATTGCGAGCCCTCATTTTTTCCCCCCCTCGGTTCTCCGTACTGGACGAGGAGTTTACACTTGTGGGAGTATTGGAAACGAGGAGTCTGTGGGAAGTACTGGATCCAGCGAAATCTATCAGTCCTATGAGGAAGTATCGTAAGCGGATGATGAGATCTCTCTCCCCCTTTTGATGCCAGTGGATCGATATGTCTGAATTACACCAGGATCTGGTAAGAGCACACCTTTATCTATATTCCCTCTGATGTGTCTGCAGAATCCTGTGAGATCGATAGGGAGCTCCTCCTGATACTGCAATCTATGATCATCATTATCTTTGGGAAATTTGGACAATCATTAATTTACCATCTAATTACACCTTGTGATACCAGTTCTAATGGACTAATTACGATTTGGTTGTATTAATTAGATGTTTACTCATATTTTTGACCTAATTTTGTTTATTCACTTACACTGTTATGTTTATTATAATTTTTTCACAACGTCATATTGTGCCTCTGAGCGCAACCTTTTTCTTTTTTCCTATAGGAATCCTTATACAGAGGGAGGGGCTGAGACTGAGACACGGAGTCATAGGAATCCTTATACACAGGAACACAGATAATACAGGGAGGGTTCCTGACAATAATCTCCTATCTGGGGGAGGGGCTGAGACACGGAGTCATAGGAATCCTTATACAGAGGAACACAGATAATACACGGGAGGGTTCCTGACAATAATCTTCTATCTGGGGGGAGGGGCTGAGACACGGAGTCATAGGAATCCTTATACAGAGGAACACAGACAATACACGGGAGGATTCCTGACAATAATCTCCTATCTGGGGGGAGGGGCTGAGACACGGAGTCATAGGAATCCTTATACAGAGGGAGGGGCTGAGACACGGAGTCATAGGAATCCTTATACAGAGGAACACAGACAATACACGGGAGGATTCCTGACAATAATCTCCTATCTGGGGGAGGGGCTGAGACACGGAGTCATAGGAATCCTTATACACAGGAACACAGATAATACACGGGAGGGTTCCTGACAATAATCTCCTATCTGGGGGAGGGGCTGAGACACGGAGTCATAGGAATCCTTATACAGAGGGAGGGGCTGAGACACGGAGTCATAGGAATCCTTATACAGAGGAACACAGACAATACACGGGAGGATTCCTGACAATAATCTCCTATCTGGGGGGAGGGGCTGAGACACGGAGTCATAGGAATCCTTATACACAGGAACACAGATAATACACGGGAGGGTTCCTGACAATAATCTCCTATCTGGGGGAGGGGCTGAGACACGGAGTCATAGGAATCCTTATACAGAGGGAGGGGCTGAGACACGGAGTCATAGGAATCCTTATACACAGGAACACAGATAATACACGGGAGGATTCCTGACAATAATCTCCTATCTGGGGGGAAATAAAGGACATTTATCAATATGATCATCATGTGTAAATACATAAGAAGGGATCATATGATCACCATATACAGTGCCATAAAAACATATTCATACCCCTTGTAGGGATGGGCTATCTGTTCGGAGTTGAACAGCGAACAATTTGGGGTGTTCTGGGCAAATTTGCACACCCTTTAAAAGTCTATGGGAGAAATCTAAAGTGCTCATTTTAAAGGTTGTAATCCAAGTTATTGTCATAAAAAGTGTTCGGGTCCTGCCCCAGGGGGAGTGTTTGGGGCCCCGGGTCCTGCCCCAGGGGAGTGTTTGGGGACCCGGGTCCTGCCCCAGGGGAGTGTTTGGGGCCCCGGGTCCTGCTCCAGGGGAGTGTTTGGGGACCCGGGTCCTGCCCCAGGGGAGTGTTTGAAATCCTGGGTCCTGCCCCAGGGGGAGTATTTGGGGACCCGGGTCCTGCCCCAGGGGGAGTGTTTGGGGACCCGGGTTCTGCCCCAAGGGAGTGTTTGGGGCCCCGGCTCCTGCCCCAGGGGGAGTGTTTGGGGACCCGGGTCTTGCCCCAGGGGAGTGTTTGGGGCCCCGGGTCCTGCCCCAGGGGAGTGTTTGGGGCCCCGGGTCCTGCCCCAGGGGAGTGTTTGAAGACCCGGGTCCTATCCCAGGGGACATGTATCAATGCAAAAAAAAAAATTTTAAACCTGCATTTTTATCAGGAGCAGTGAATTTAATAATGCTTAAAGTGTGTAACGGTCAGGGGTTAACGCCGTTTATGATATTCCATTCCACCAACCCAAGACAGCTTCTCGACACTCCACAATCCAGCAGACGGGAACCATAAGAATTCCCCAGACAAACGAGACGCACAGCTTTGTTCTCTGGTTCAAAACGGATAGAACTCCGTTATTGAGAAGGCAGGCTTTTATATACACAAAAAGAATGCTGCATTAATCAAATGGACAATGACACACTCCACCCACAACATCAAACAATGGTTCCTAATGAGCTCCCCTCAATACACATCTTTTAGTCAGACATCTGGCTGTCTGTTAACTCACAATACACAATTATCATCGATAGACTTAACTCACAATACAGTGTCAATTAGCACAATAGACAATAGAATGCAATCACAGCAGGCGTTATCGTACACTACAGCCAGGTAGCTGGAGGTGATGACATCTTTCAATCTTTCAATTAACATCTTTCAATTAACCTGTTGAGTTCAGAATCAACAACCAGTAATAGTTCAAGATATCCTGCAATACATTGTGAATTATCATTACTGTCCCATCTCATGTAATCCGAGATATCATTTCTCAGTCACCCTATGCCCCTAGTGGACACAGGATGACTTTAGACACAAGAGTCATTGGTGAAGCTGCAACAGGAGTACCCCACACCCTTCAAGAGACTCTGCGTCCCACAGGCCATACCGTTGCAAAGTGAAACAATAAAAGTGAAATATTCCTTTAAATTTCATACCTGGGGGGTGTCTATAGTATGCCCATAAAGTAGCGCATGTTTCGCGTGTTTAGAACAGTCCCTGCACAAAGTGTAATTTCTAAAGGAAAAAAGGTCATTTAAAACTACTTGCGGCTATAATGAATTGTCAGGTCCCGGCAATACAGATAAAAGTCATTAAAAAAAACCATCATAGGTTCCCCCCAGTCCATTACCAGGCCATTGGGGTCTGGTATGAATATTAAGGGGAACCCCAAACCAAAAAAGAAGCTTCCCCCCCAAATTCCATATCAGAAAAAGAACTCATTCACAAATTTGTATACGTTTAAAGGTCACCACATCCCTTGTAAATATTGGAAAGAACAAAAAAAAACCCCAAAGGGTGGGACTTTGAAAGTGACCATAAACAAAATAACAATTGTATAAAAAGTAACACATTTTATTAAATACACATTGTATAACAATTATATACAAATATGTACAAAAGGGATACAAATCGTTCAAATACTGAATTGAAACAAGAAACACGAAGCTGCTTAAAGTCAAACCCGACAGCCGTTTCGGTAATTATCCCTTCTTCAGGGGCTTTATAGACATTAAGATCAAAGATATCTAAAAGATAAGCACACAATTTACATTAATAAAGATCATTTAAATACAGAAAAAAAGGGGGAGAGGGGGGCTTACTTGAAAAGATTGGTATTCCATATGTCCAGAAATGTGCGCAGCTCAAGATGTAGTTGAGAAGGCCCTTCAGACCTGGTATTGATATTAAGGGGGACCCTGTGTAATTTTTTTTAAATGGCATGGTGTTCCCCCAAAAATCCATACCAGACCCTTGCCTTCAACATTTTTGTGAGGGGGCAGAATCTGGGGGTCCCCTTTGTTAAAGGGGGCTTACAGATTCCAATAAACCCCCGCCCCCAGACCCCCACAACCATCGGGCAAGGGTTGTGGGAATGAGGCCCTTGTCCCCATCAACATGGGACATCCTCCCCATGTTGAGGGCATGGGGCCTGATAAAGTTTAGGAGGGGGGAGGGGCACTCTCTCATCCTCCCTCTTTTCCTGTGGCCTGCCAGGTTGCATGCTCGGATAAGGGTCTGGTGTGTATTTTTTGGGGAACCCCACGAACCCCACCTTCAGGTCTGGTATGGATTTTTGGGGGAACACCATGCCATTTAAAAAAAATGACACAGGGTTCCCCTTAATATCCATACCAGGCTTGAAGGGCCTGATATGGAATTTGGGGTAGACCCCCACGCTTTTTTTTTAAATTTTGGTTCAGTGCTCCCCTTAATATTCATACCAGACCCAAAGGGCCTGGTAATGGACTAAGGGGGAACCCATGCCGTTTTTTTTTTTCAATGACTGTTCTCTGTATTGTCGGACCCAACAATAGCCGCGAGTAGTTTTAAATGACTTTTTTTTCTTCAGAAATGACACTTTGTGCAGGGACAGTTCTATACACGGGAAACAAGCGCTACTTTACAGGCATACTATAGACCCCCCCAGGTACGATATTTAAAGGAATATTTCACTTTTATTGTTTCACTTTAAGCATTATTAAATTCACTGCTCCCGAAAAAATGGCCGTTTTTAAAACCTTTTTTTGCATTGATACATGTCCCCAGGCGCAGGACCCGGGTCCCCAAACACTCCCCTGGGGCAGGACCCGGGTCCCCAAACACTCCCCCTGGGGCAGGACCCGGGTCCCCAAACACTCCCCTGGGGCAGGATCCGGGTCCCCAAACACTCCCCCTGGGGCAGGACCCGGGTCCCCAAACACTCCCCCTGGGGCAGGACCCGGGTCCCCAAACACTCCCCTGGGGCAGGACCCGGGTCCCCAAACACTCCCCTGGGGCAGGATCCGGGTCCCCAAACACTCCCCCTGGGGCAGGACCCGGGTCCCCAAACAGTCCCCTGGGGCAGGACCCGGGTCCCCAAACACTCCCCCTGGGGCAGGACCCAGATCCCCAAACACTCCCCTGGGGCAGGACCCGGGTCCCCAAACACTCCCCTGGGGCAGGACCCGGGTCCCCAAACACTCCCCTGGGGCAGGATCCGGGTCCCCAAACACTCCCCGTGGGGCAGGACCCGGGTCCCCAAACACTCCCCCTGGGGCAGGACCCGGGTCCCCAAACACTCCCCTGGGGCAGGACCCGGGTCCCCAAACACTCTCCTGGGGCAGGACCCGGGTCCCCAAACACTTTTTAGGACAATAACTTGCATATTAATCTTTAAAATTAGCACTTTAGATTTCAAACGTTCGAGTCCCATAGACTTTAACAGGGTTCTGAAGTTCACAGACACTTGCCGCGAACACCCCAAATAGTTTGCTGTTCGGCCAACAGGCAATGTTCTAGTTGAATATGAGTTCTACTCGAACTTGAAGCTCATCCCTAATCCTGATTTGCAACACTGATTGGATGATCTAATGTCAATATTGGAAGTTTCCATCGGTACAACTTGGTTGGTTTTCCTTGTTGGGTCTCCTATGTACAGTGTGCTGTTTCTACTTATCTGAATGTTCCAGAAGTTCCATGGAGAATCCCGGGTATCCCAGCGAATTTGGTTCCTGGGAATCAGCGGTTTTAAGCTTGATCGGCCTAATAAGTGTAAACTTACTTGGGTCCGATCCTTCCGGTAAGCCTCCCAATATTTGGTGGTGGATCTCCTATCAATTTCCATTACACAGTCACTTTGATATGGGTCTATTCAATGAAACTTGGATTTTTCCATGGACTTTATATACACCATGGGTCAGATTCAGGTACAATTGCCCTGGCGCAGAGTATCACAGATACACTACGCCGCCGTATTTTACCTGGCTCTAAGTCGAATTCAGGTAGATTTCGGCCCGTAAGGTACGGCGGCGTAGTGTATTTCTCGCGGCGGAATCGAAATACGCAATTAGGGGGCGTGAAGCATTTGAATTAGGAGCGTCCCCGCAGCGATCGATCTGCGCATGCTCCGTTCTGAAATTTCCCGCCGTGCATTGCGCAAAATAACGTCGTTACGTTTTTTTTTTTTTGAGTAGCGTCGTTTACGTACATTCCTATTCCCGGACGACTTACGCAAAAAATAAGAAGAAATAAATTGAAATTCAACGCGGGAACGACGGCCATATTTAACATGAGCCGTCTAACTATAGACCAGCTAATAGCTGGAATAACTTTACGCAGCAAAAACATGACTAAAGATGCCGTAAGAGATTGCGAAGGACGATCAGAACTTTGTGGATCGCCGGAAAAAGCTCATTTGCATACCCCGACGCCGAAAACGACCCGAACTCCACCCAGCGTCCGCAAAAAGATTTCAGCGTAGATCCGAAGGCGTACGAAGACGTAAGCCAGTCGGATGGAAGCCCGAAGCCGCCGTATCTTGGTTTGAGGATTCACACTAAAGATACGACGCGGGAAATTTGAAAGTACTCCGGTCTAACAGGAGATATCAAGAGAGACTCCGGAGTAATGGCTCTGTGAATCTGCCATGTTTGTTTTATTATTTAATTTTCTCATTTAGAGATCACTTACGGTGTTTTCACTTTTTAAAATGTTTATGTTATTAGATATTTTGTAATTTTCTAGAGCTACACTTATTTTTCTAATACTTTGCAGCGGGCTCATTCCTGCGCTCCAACTAGAGTATCTCTGAGGGGTTGCAGCTCATTCCTGCGCTCCAACTAGAGTATCTCTGAGGGGTTGCAGCTCATTCCTGCGCTCCAACTAGAGTATCTCTGAGGGGTTGCAGCTCATTCCTGCGCTCCAACTAGAGTATCTCTGAGGGGTTGCAGCTCATTCCTGCGCTCCAACTAGAGTATCTCTGAGGGGTTGCAGCTCATTCCTGCGCTCCAACTAGAGTATCTCTGAGGGGTTGCAGCTCATTCCTGCGCTCCAACTAGAGTATCTCTGAGGGGTTGCAGCTCATTCCTGCGCTCCAACTAGAGTATCTCTGAGGGGTTGCAGCTCATTCCTGCGCTCCAACTAGAGTATCTCTGAGGGGTTGCAGCTCATTCCTGCGCTCCAACTAGAGTATCTCTGAGGGGTTGCAGCTCATTCCTGCGCTCCAACTAGAGTATCTCTGAGGGGTTGCAGTGTTGTGCCTCCAAAACCACCACCAACAAAGGCCCAATTTTTCTGCCCCTGTTCCACAATAGCGTGTAATTACAATTCTTGATATAATAGTTCACACAGCAGGGCGTTCCAGCGCCCACCAAGACTAACTGTGAGGGCTTACAGTGTTGTGGCAACACCAACACCTAGGGCCCAAATTTCTGCAGAGTAGGGATGAGGTTCGCGTTCGACTCGGACATCGTATGTTCAATCGCTCGTCGAAATACGAAACAAAACGGGTCGTTCGCATCAAATTCGAGTGACGCACCACGACCTATAATTCACTGCGGCATTGCGTGATGATGATTGGCCAAGCATGACCCACATGGCAACCAGCACTGGGGGGCTACAGATCATTGAGGGGACCATGAATGCCGACATGTACTGTGACCTACTGAAGCAGAGCATGACCCCCCCTTCAGAGACTGGACCGCAGGGTAGTATTCCAACATGATAACCACCCCAAACACACCTCCAAGACCAGCACTGCCTTGCTAAAGAAGCTGAGGGTAAAGGTGATGGACTGGCCAAGCATGTCTCCAGACCTAAACCCTATTGATCATCTGTAGGACATCCTCAAACAGAAGGGGGAGGAGCGCAAGGTCTCCAACATCCACCAGCTGTGTGATGTCATCATGGAGGAGGGGAAGAGGACTCCAGTGACAACCTGTGAAGCTCTGATGATCTCCATGCCCAAGAGGGTTAAGGCAGTGCTGGAAAATAATGGCGGCCACACAAAATATTGACACTTTGGGCCAAATTTGGACATTTTCAGTTAGGGGTGTCCTCACATTTGTTGCCAGCGGTCTAGACATTAATGGCTGTGTGTTGAGTTATTTGTTATACAAGCTGTACACTCACTACACACCATTGGAGATACAAAGTGTCATTTCTTCAGTGTTGTCACATGAAAAGATACAAGAAAATATTTACACACATGTGACTGAGGGTGTACTTACTTTTGTGAGATACTGTATATATGGACACATTGTTTATAGTATTAGTATTAATTAAGTAACTCTCTCCACTAGATGGCAGCGTCTACAAGGTACATAAAAGGCTGTTCCCAGCTTGACAAAGGAGGGCGCACTGTGTACATCTCCCCGGTGCGCATGATCCGAAACGCGTCACAAGCACACCAGTGACGCCATCACGCCCAGCACTGCGGTCCCGCCCTCTCCATCAGACCTCAGCTGTGCTCCAACCCTCAATTTGGATCCCACAGTATCCTGCTGGCCAGGACTTCCAACACCACCATGTGGATATGGGGGGGGGGGGGGCGGGTCACACACACATCCTGGACGGACGTTATCATGGCTCCCTGGACCCATATGTGTCTGATTACATAGGCGCCTGTGTTTTCTCTCTCTGGAGTCGGCTTCCACTTCCCTGCAAGGCTCGCCCTGATACAGCGACTGTTCTATCCCCCCTGTAATCAGCACTCACACAGGAGGGCGGAGCCTTCACTGGCTGCATGCTTCTTCTTCACTTCTTCCTCCTGTCACAGGTTTTCCTCAGAGACCCCGCCCCCTCCTCTCTAGACTCCTCCCTTGGAAAGAAAAAGCTGCCAGTGGAATTTCGTCTTTATGGTGAAGTCACTGGTTGCCAGGTGTTGCATCATAATCGGCGACCCGTCAGATTAGGTAACAGAAGTGAGTGACGTTCTGTCACTGCCCTGCAACGGCCATCTTGGTACACCCCACACTCGGCCACGGTAAGCCTACAGTCAGAAGGTGACAGCGGCCATCTTGGTACACCCCACACTCGGCCGCGGTAGGCCTACAGTCAGAAGGTGACAGCGGCCATCTTGGTACACCCCACACCCGGCCGCGGTAAGCCTACAGTCAGAAGTTGGCAGCGGCCATCTTGGTACACCCCACACTCGGCCACAGTAATCCTGCAGTCAGAAGGCGACAAGCGGCCATCTTGGTACACCCAGACAAGTCTTGCATCTCACATTTATTTTTTTACCAGTAAGCTGATCTTATATAGTGATATTCAGGATTTAGAAATATGTATGATGTTTTTAATATTGAATTAAAAAATCAGTGATGTTCTGTCATATCAGCAAACCTGTGAGATCAGAAGACTCACCGCTGCTTTTACAATTCAACATCAAAATAGTGTCACAGATTTCTAAATCCTGAATATCTCTATATAAGATCAGCTTACTGGTAAAAATAATTGTGACAGGCAAGACTTGTCTGGGTGTACCAAGATGTCCGCTTGTCATCTTCTGACTGTAGGATTACTGCAGCCGAGTGTGGGGTGTACCAAGATGGCCGCTTGTCGCCTTCTGACTGCAGGATTACTGCGGCCGAGTGTGGGGTGTACCAAAATGGCCGCTTGTCGGCTTCTGACTGCAGGATTACTGCGGCCGAGTGTGGGGTGTACCAAAATGGCCGCTGTCACCTTCTGACTGTAGGCTTGCTGCATCCAAGTGTGGGGTGTACCAAGATGGTCGCTGTCACCTTCTGACTGTAGGCTTGCTGCAGCCAAGTGTGGGGTGTACCAAAATGGCTGCTGCCACCTTCTGACTGTAGGCTTGCTGCAGCCAAGTGTGAGGTGTACCAAGATGGCCGCTGCGGCCTTCTAACTGTAGGCTTGCTGCAGCCGAGTGTGGGGTGTACCAAGATGGCTGCTGCCACCTTCTAACTGTAGGCTTGCTGCAGCTGGGTATAGGGTGTACCAAGATGGCCGCTGCCACCTTCTGACTATAGGATTACAGTGGCAGAGTGTGGGGTGTACCAAGATGGCCGCTGCCACCTTCTGACTGTAGGCTTGCTGCAGCCGAGTGCGGGGTGTACCAAGATGGCTGATGTTGCCTTCTGACTGTAGGTTTGCTGCAGCCGAGTGCGGGGTGTACCAAGATGGCTGATGTCACCTTCTGACTGTAGGCTTGCTGTTGCCGAGTGCGGGGTGTTCCAAGATGGCCGCTGCCACCTTCTGACTGTAGGCTTGCTGCAGCCAAGTGTGAGGTGTACCAAGATGGCCGCTGCGGCCTTCTAACTGTAGGCTTGCTGCAGCCGAGTGTGGGGTGTACCAAGATGGCCGCTGCCACCTTCTAACTGTAGGCTTGCTGCAGCCGGGTATAGGGTGTACCAAGATGGCCGATGCCACCTTCTGACTGTAGGATTACAGTGGCAGAGTGTGGGGTGTACCAAGATGGCCGCTGCCGCCTTCTAACTGTAGGCTTGCTGCAGCCGAGTATGGGGTGTACCAAGATGGCCACTGCCACCTTCTAACTGTAGGCTTGCTGCAGCCGGGTATAGGGTGTACCAAGATGGCTGATGTCGCCTTCTGACTGTAAGCTTGCTGCAGCCAAGTGTGGGGAGTACCCATGTTAGTAACAATGTCCGCTCATTATATGGTGTACCGGAGTGTCGATGTTGTCGGTGTTCTTTACTCCAAATCTCCAATTACTGAAGATTTACAGTAACAGGAAGTGATGTGATTGGAGATCTCGATGAGTTGGCTATCCTGACAGAACATCCAGGTTCCATCAGGATCGGTGACCCGTCAGATCTACAAATGGAAGTGACATTCTGAGCAAAAATTGCGTACTGCGCATGCGCTATGTGTTCCAATAGGTTTCCTAATGTGACAGAACAGGAAGGTGGCAGCGGCCATCTTGGTACACCCACCTCTGGGTCTGGAATGTCACACTTGTTGTATCAGTAAAGTCATCTTATATAGTGGAATTCAGGATTGTAAATCTGTGATAATCTTTTCATGTTACATTTGAAAACCAATCGGCAAGGCTGAAGTGAGAAAGTGGTGACGGCCATCTTGGTACACCCCGCACTGCTCACCGCCAAACACCATAAGGGGCCCGAGGACATTTTTTGGCACCCTCAGATGGTGGCGTTGATGTTGTGTATTTCAGTATATGTAGGCGGAGTTTACTGCTAAAATCAGTGTGACATTCAAAGCTTGCCTGGGTGTACCAAGATGTCCGCTGCCGCTGTTCTGACACAATGTGGAACCCGGCAGAATATTGAATATAATCAGCTGCTGCAGAAAAGCACATGCACTGCGCGCCATCGCTGACGTCAGGACGCTGCATGTCATATTTGTGGACCGGCGGCCATCTTGGTACACCCCGCACTCGCCCGTACTGAGCCTGCAGCCAGAAGGCGGTAGCAGCCATCTTGTTACACCCACCCAAGTCTTGCATGTCACACTTATTTTTATCAGTGATCTCCTCTTATATAGAGAAATACGGGATTTACAAGTCCCTGACACTATTGTGATGTTACATTGTGAAAAGCAGTGGAAATCCTGCAGATGTGACAGGTTTGCTGATCTGACAGAACACAGCTGATTTTATAACTCATCATGAAAACAATGAGGGGGGGATGGGAGTTCTGTATTTCTCTATATAAGGGGAGTTCAGGGATACAAATAAGTGTAAAGTACAAGACTTGGGTGGGTGTACCAAGATGGCCGTGTTTGGGATCTCAGACCTGACCAATCAGTGAGGATCTCGGGGCCCCCGGGAGACCCTCCAATCATCACACAGGAGAGTTCATCCAATGAATGATGAAATGTCAGGTGGGCGGAGTTTTATACAGTGTAGGGATGTAGTGATGGGTATATTCTTTGTGCGGTGTCCTGTGATTGGTCGGTGTGGTATTAGTGGGTGGTGTGCTGGCTGTGCTCTCTACGTGTCCAGTGATTATTCTCAGTCACAGGCTGTGTGAGTTTTCTCCAGCAGGGTGCGCTAGAGATATGACTGCACATTATAGACCAATCAGAGGCCTGGAGATCTTGCTGTGCATGCTGGGAGAACTATGATGTCACTTCCTGCTCTTTCTCTTTCCCTTTCCCTTCCGGGGACTTTCCCTGAGGGGATGTCTGTGTGATCCTCTTATCTAGTCCTCAGGACCCCGAGGTATGGAGTGCTGAGGGATCTCCTGTCATGGAGGCGTGGGGGAGGGGAAGTGCTATTGGCCGCTAGGGAAGCAAAGCCGAGGTTGTCCTACCACAGGGATGGTGAGTGATCGATCGATCGGGGAAGCACCACATGACCCTTCCCCCTGCTGTCCTCCCTCGTCCCCTAAGACTGAGAATACACAGGAACCTCAGGGGACAAGGGGCCACATTTATGGGAGGATTCCATCCAGCAGAGTTCTGTGATATTAGTGAGGAGACCAGAGGCGTTGAGCGCTGCTGGAGGTTTTGTGACGGATAAAAGAGCGCGTCTGTCCGCAGACCCCAATGACCGCTGCTGGCCGGATCCCCAATAACTTGCATATAAGACTTCAGAATGGGCACTTTAGATTTCCTCAGTTTGGGTCCCATAGACTTCAATGGGGGTCGTTGTTCGGCTCCTAAACGCTGCGAAAAACGCAAAATATCCGCATTTTGTATCCAATGATTTTCAGAGGTTTCTGAGCATCTTGTGTGCTGGAGCCTCACTATGACATCATCCTCCACCTATAACATGTATTGCAATGTACGGGAACTATAAATTCCTGTGTTGATGTAAAGTTTGGTAGAAATGTGTAAGAAGGTATATTAGAGTGCAGAGGTGTCGGGTTCCTCTGATAATACCCCGGGGGGGGGGGGGGGAGGGGGGGGGTAAATCTCCCGCAGACCTTTGTGTCTCTTCTCCTGGATCAGATCCCCCCCCCCCAGGAGCTCGGGATACCAGAAGACACAAGGGGGAGGCGGCTGAACTGCAGCCAATCCCAGGATAACAAGTACATACGTAGAGAACATGAAACTCGCCGATCAGACGCTCTCATTTCTCACAAGTCACATGATTGGTTTTTTCAGGAACCCGAAACTGGAAATTTTTCGTACAGTTTAACCCTTTGGCTGCCGGGCCCTGCCCCCCACTGTTTATTTGGACAAGTAGACCCCCCCTGTTACTGCCCTGCAGCACCCAAAGCCAACAGGAGGGCGGAGGAGGGGAGCTGGCAGCTGCAGGGTGGCCACAAGGGGATCGGGGTTTGTAGGGAGGTGATCGGTGCTGGGGGGGGGGGGGGAGTGGCAGGGAAAGGGGGCATTATAGTGGCATAGTTGCCAACATTTGAAAAAAAAATCCAGGGACACTTTGCAGTGTCCGGGTCTAGAGCAAATGAAAACCCGCACACATCATTCAGAGACCGGACTGTGCTGGAGAAAATCATACAGGTGGCAATCCTAGTGCAAACGTCACTCAGGTGAGAAAGACAAAAGTGCTGCAGCACAAAACAAAGAGAAGGTAATTGGTTCCCATGGGCAACACAGACAGATTATGTTTCAGACACATTCACCTCCTAGACACACACACAGTGTACACATAACACCCCCTCCCCCTCCCAGCTTCCTTTACTTGCCATGTCATAAACTGTCACTCATTTTTTTTTTTTACCCCGCCCACACTTTCTCCGGCTCTCCTCGCTTGCTGCAAGAGCTGACACTCGATAAGCCGCACCTGCCTTCCCCACTAGCCCAGTGTTGCCAACCTACCAGATTAAAATTTACTGGCACAGCACCCAAAATTTACTGGCACAGCCAAATTTTTACTGGCGTTTTACAAAAGTTACAAAATTACAGTTTTAGGTCCACATTTCAGCATTTAGGCTACAAAACAAGTAAACTATTCAAATAGCAACGTGATTTAAGGTAGATATAAAAGGTAAAAAGAAAAAATCTTTCTGTTATTTTCAATATATAAATGGTCCATCAGTTTTTGTTCAAAACCTCCTGCCACCTCCATCTGCCACCACCAGCTATTGCCACCATCACCTCCTACTACCGCCAGCTTCTCCTGCCCCCACCACCAGCTCCTCCTACTCCTGATACCACCATCACCTCCTACTACCGCCAGCTTTTCCTGCCCCCACCACCAGCTCCTCCTACCCCCACCACCAGCTCCTCCTACTCCTGATACCACCAGCTCCTCCTACTCCTGATACCACCAGTGCCTCCTGCCACCACCACCACCAGCTCCTCCTACCCCCACCACCAGCTCCTCCTACTCCTGATACCACCAGCGCCTCCTGCCACCACCACCACCAGCTCCTCCTGTCACCACCAGCTATTGCCACCATCACCTCCTACCACCACCAGCTCCTCCTACCCCCACCACCAGCTCCTCCTACTCCTGATACCACCAGTGCCTCCTGCCACCACCACCACCATCTCCTCCTGTCACCACCAGCTATTGCCACCATCACCTCCTACCACCACCAGCTCCTCCTACCCCCACCACCAGCTCCTCCTACTCCTGATACCACCAGCGCCTCCTGCCACCACCACCACCAGCTCCTCCTGGCACCTCCTGATACCACCAGCTCCTCCTGCCCCCACCACCAGCTCCTGCCACCAGATCCTCCTACCCCCACGCCAGCTCCTCCTGCCCCCACCGCCACCTGCCCCCATCGCCAGCTCCTGCTGCCCCCACTGCCAGCTCCTGGCACCTCCTGCCCCCATCAGCTACTGCTATTTCCTGCCCCCACCAGCTCCTGGCACCATCACCAGCTCTTCTTGCCACCATCAGGCACCAGCTCCTCTTGCCACCACCGCCAGCTACTACTGCCCCCACCACCAGCTCCTGCCACCATCACCAGCTCCTGCCACCTCCTGCCCCCCGCCAGCTCCTGCCACCTCCTGCCCCCACCACCATCAGGCACCAGCTCCTCTTGCCACCATCACCTTCTTACCTTAAAGCAAAGGAGTCTCCGGATTGCCCTGAGCTGGTCCGTTGTGCTGTGTGTGGATTCCTGGGTGCAGCTTTGGGCTGTCACTGAATTGCCTGGGCAGACCACAGCCACCGCCGGCACCATCAAGGCAAAACTGCTCCATGCCCAGCTCGGAGCTCCTGGCGAGTAAGGTATTTTTAAAGCCTGGCGCGTCTTGCTGGCCGCTGGATGCGCCATGACATCACTGACTCGCATCCGCCGCCCCGCGCCGCCGCTCCACCAGTAGCATGCCACACATGCATTGTCAGCCTCCGTCTAATCTGCCCCCCCCCCCCCGTGCCCGAGCGGAATACAGCCGAATCAGATCCATTCGGCGGTTTAGCCCGGGATCGCGCAACACAGCACTAGCCGGGACAAGTCCCAGCAGGCTAATTTTGGCGGGACAAGGTCCTAATTAACGGGACTGTCCCGTTAAAAACGGGACAGTTGGCAACTATGTAGTGGAGGGGGAGGGAGATGTCAGTAAAGGTGGGTGGGGGGGGGGAAGACACGGGGCAGAGATATCAGTTTCTTCATTTTAATGGGGGAGGGGCATTTTTTGCCCCAGAAATGCGGCGAGGAGGATTTCTAACCCCCCCAGGGGGAGGGGCATTTATATTCATGAGATTCATTAGAAAGGCGACTATAATACAATTATAGAAAGAGAAGATTTATATTTATTATAAGAACTCTCCGTGTCGCTTTTCAGCCGAGTGCCTCCTGGATTTCCGGTCCCGGGGGGGGGGGGGGGGAGGGGGATCGTCATTTGGGGACACCGCTAGTATCTCTGTCTATACTTACATCATCTTCTTGTGTTTTCTTTACACAATTCTGATTGGCTGAAAATAATGAATGAAGTCAGTTCCATGATGATGTCCAGCAGGATAATGTGCCGGCGTGTGCCCGTGGGGGGGGGGGGGGGGCGCAGAGTGGTGATCGCGAGTGCGGTGTGTCAGTCTGACAGAGGCTTCTTACCACAGCTGTGTCAGATCACAGCCGATCACAGCCGATCACAGCCGATCACAGCGTGAGCCAGGAAGTGCGGGAAACAACATTCCTCGTTTCACACTGACAGGGGGAGCCAATCGGCGGCGCTCCGTGCCAGAGGGGGGGTCTGTGCTGATAATCCGCACATTGATCATCAGCACAGCCCCCATCAATTGTACCCATCAGCTGCCAATCGGTGCCCCAGTCTGTGCCCCATCATAACCCCCTCCCACTGCCAATAAAGTGCCAATCAGTGCCCACCACAGTGCCAACCAGTGCCCACCACAGTGCAAATCAGTGCCCACCACAGCGCCAATCAGTGCCCACCACAGCGCCAATCAGTGCCCACCACAGTGCAAATCAGTGCCCACCACAGTGCCAATCAGTGCCCACCACAGTGCCAATCAGTGCCCACCACAGTGCCAATCAGTGCCCACCACAGTGCCAATCAGTGCCCACCACAGCGCCAATCAGTGCCCACCACAGTGCCAATCAGTGCCAATCAGTGCCCAGCATTAACACCTGTCCAGTACCTGACCTATCAGTTCTGCCCATCAGTGCCATCTATTAGTGTCCATCAATGCCACCGGTCAGTGCCCATCAGTGCCGCCTATCAGTGCACATCAATTCTACATATCAGTGCCAACTCATCAGTGCCCATTGGTGCCGCTTCATCAGTGCCTGTCAGTGAAGGAGAAAGCTACATTTTATATCAGAAACAAAGAAAAAATAAAACCTGCAGAGGAGATGAAATGTCACCAGAAGAAAGTTCTATGTGTGGGAAGAAAATGATAGAAATGTAGTTTGTGTGCAGTGTTGTGTGACTGAGTAATTGTCATTCAAAGTGTGACAGCACTGAAAGCTGAACATTGTCCTGGGCAGGAGGGGGGAAAGTGCCCTCCGGGATTGAAGGGGTTAATAAACATCAACAGATTTCAGTTGTGCCCCACAAGGCGGCCCCTCCCCCACATGTACAATGTGCCTGTCTGCAGAGTTCATCTCCCCATCACTCCACTCATTGCACTGATTGGCAACACTGACAGGCAGCACTGATTGGCACTAATAGAAAGCACTAATTGGCAGCACTAATGGCACTGATAGGCAGCACTGATTGACAGCATTTAGTGGTACCGATTGGCAGCACTGATGGGTGGCACTCATGGGCATTGATTTGCAGGCCCGCTAGGCACTAATAGGCAGCACTGACAGGTGGCACTGATTATAATCACTGATTGGTGGAACTGATTGGCACTGGTAGGTGGCACTGATTGGAAGCACTGATTGGCACTGACAGAGGAGAGGGAGTCTCACACTGGGAAGCGCCTGTAAAACGCCTTGGCAGCGGCCCTTTGAACCCTTTATTAGGCCACTAGCGGGGGTTAGAAGTGTCCCGCCAGCGCTTGAAAAATGGCGGTAAAGCACGGTTGGTTTTAGCAGCGCTTTACCAGCGTTTTTCGGGCGCTAGCAGCGCTTTCACATTGGCATTGCAGGTGAGGCTTCTTTCACGCATTTTACAGGCACTTTTTTTAGCGCTAAAGCGCCTGACAACCCCCCCGGTGTGAAAGGGGCCTCAGTCATGTGATTTCATCATTAGCAAAGCAGATGATTATTTTTATCCTAACAAACACAAATAAATACAAGTGAATAAACACAAATATGTATGAAAGGTGCCCCTGGAAGACGAAACGCACGTAGGGCGAGCGACGCGCCGCTGTCACCCAACTTCCTGGATGTTCCCCCCAGTGGACGAGCGCCTGAGGATTTTTGTGTTCCGGCCGGCACATTAACATTCAAGGCGTTTACAATATTGCATGACTGGAAGTGACTTTGTATCTTTTTTGATACATTGTTATACGTTGAACACACTATGTGGAGCCATTGATGTGTTTTTGCATGGTGGGCTTCCATATCGCTGCAACACTTTCTGCTCCGACTTTTCACCAGGATTGCTGATGTGACATCACCAGATTGGGAGCCGGTATTTGCCGTTTCCGATCCCCTGTCATAAGGGATGGTGGGTTTCCGGTAAGAGACCGATCCATAAGCTTGGTGGGGGACACACTTTTCTGCCTTTGGTCACGTCCATCAATCCGTCACGACCCAGAAGCAGGGGGGGTGTTTATTTATTCTCTCTTCACAGACTCTCTTCTGACAATGCTCTGGACTGTGTATTCATTGGGAGGTAAAGTCTATATTCAGGGGGGGGGGGTCATATATTTGTACACCCCCATATAGTTCTGTTTTTTGGTATATTCCTATCACCAACATGTAAGGTGACTGTTTATTGGCCCCTCCAGGTCCCCTCCCATCCATATTTGTGTTCATTCACTTGTATTTATTTGTGATTGGTAATATATTTCAGGGGGCGGAGCCATTTATTGTTTCCGATGTTTATTTCTTGTATTTATTGTTTCCATGGAAATCGCAGCCCCCGGGGGGGGGGGGGGGGACATTTTATTATGTTATCGCCCCCTTTCTCTTTTCTTTTCTTAATTTTAGCGCAGTTTTTTTCTTCTTTCCGATTATTTGTATCCAATGAATATGTCCGTACAGGAAATGTAACAATTGTGCTGCCCCATAAGGACCATAGAGGTCCCGGGACTGAAGGGACAATAGTGATTGGAGTGTAGCGCCCCTCAGTGGTAAATGTGGTTTTTGGCCTCCCTGTAATCAGGGGGATCGGTGATCGTTTGTTAGTGCCTGTTCTAGGTTCTGCTGCCAGAAATTGGAGGTGAAATATCTGCTACAGAAAAGAGGTTTCCCCCATTCAATGGACTTTAAAGGCTCAGAGAGGAAACAGAGATTTATAAACTCAAGTTTTATTATTAAAGAATTACATACAAAAGGTAGTAAATAGATCAGAAATAGTACACAGTAATAAGAAGGGGGACACAATGGCACAAAATCACACAGTGTCAGTATTGGTATCTACATGCAGAGGTTGTATAGTCATACCCGACGCGTTTCGGAGTCACTTGGCTCCTCCCTCAGGGATGGCTCTGCAGATAGTGTGGATATAGTAAAGTGCCCCCCAAACTGTCACACCAGTAAAAACATCAAAGTTGTACAACTGTCATCACATCCATAACCCCCCCATATTCCCACCTGGATGTGGAGCAGGCGGGGTGGGTGGAGCCTCAACCAAGCGGGGGTCAGTTCAGCATACACTGAGACCACCTAATGTGGATGTGCCTGTAGTATCCAGATAGGGAGCTGTAGAAGACAGGTGAGAAATACATAGGTGGCCACCAATACACAGAGGTATAGAAGCACACCAGGGTTCATCTAACAGCTCTAATTATTGGACTCCTCCCCCATGTCACACCGTACATCTAATGGTCAGCTGGTGCAGGATCAACTACTTTCCCCACACCCCACTGAATTCTGGGATATAGGGGGTGGAGGAACTTTGACCCTGGCCGGTATATTCATACCTCTTCAGCCAATCCTTGGTCAGGAGAGTGAGTGACCAGCAGGGGGCTGAGAGGGGTATAAATAGGCCGGGGCTTGGAACGTCTCTCTCTTGTTCCTGGAGGAGTAAGACCCGTCCTGAGGGCTGTGATATCCCTGGGAGAATACCTGAAACACCAAGGATGTTCTTTGTGGGGTCCTGGCTCCTGATTGGGCTGGAGGACCTCTGGCCCCGCCTCCCGAAGACACACAGAAAGTACATCTGAGGATCCAAGACACAGACAACATGTACAGAAGATGACTGATACTGCAGGTGGCAACACAACATACAGGACACCGTGAGGACCTCCCATGTGGATTCCAGGGACAGGAGAGGTCCCAGCACTACACTCAGGATTATACTTCTGCTGAAGACTTCCTGTCTGGAATCTCGTTACCCTTCACACCCAAGAGGGAGCTTCTCACCCAGATTTAGTGTCCTCCATTACACTTTATTACACATTTTGGAGAATCACAAAACCTCCCCTCCCCCATCCCAGTTCTTTAAGCAAATAAACTACAAAAGGACATCCAAGGCCTGATCTATGACTGGAGTGACGGTGGAAATGCGTTGTGCCTGGCTGCTCTGGGCCTATCAGGGGATGGAATCTGGGACCAAGCAGCAGGACCAGTCTCGGGTCTGTGCTATACTAGTAATAGTCCAATCTGTCTGATTGTTATATCTATATCCAATCATTGATCAATATTCCCAAATACAGAGCCGAGGATTTCCACTTCCTGAGACTGTATACCCCTCCCCCGTCACCTGTCTACACTACCACACCCACACCACAATCCCCGCCCCCTCTACATCATAACCAATAGGAACAAGACTAGCACTGGCTGTATTCATAGTGACAATCATCACAGCCAATCACAGTGAGGGGGAGGAGCAATCACAGCTCCATGGATTGGTCATGTAAAGGAACCTGTGAGGACAGAAATGTCGGAATTCTCATTGTGGATATTAACCCCTTCCCGACCGGCTCCTGTACACATACGGCGGCAGGATGGCTCCCCTGTGCGAATCGCAGTATATATAAGGCGGCTCCTTCAAGAGCCATAACAGGAGCGCGCTGTACGGCGAGGGACCCGATGTGCGATCGCTACCGGCCACCCGCGATCACTACCCGTCACCCGCGATCACTACCCGTCACCCGCGATCGCTACCGGCCACCCGCGATCGCTACCGGCCACCCGCGATCACTACCCGTCACCCGCGATCACTACCCGTCACCCGCGATCGCTACCGGCCACCCGCGATCGCTACCGGCCACCCGCGATCGCTACCGGCCACCCGCGATCGCTACCGGCCACCCGCGATCGGGGGCACGACAGCCAGAACGAGGATTTGTGTGTAAAGACACATCTCTGTTCTGACAGGGGAGGAGAAACAGATCGTCTGTTCCTACTAGAGAGGAAGAAAGATCTGGCTCCTCCTCTAGTCAGTCCCCTCCCCCCAGTTAGAACACACCCAGGGAACACACTTAACTCCTTGATCACCCCCTAGTGTTACCCCTTCCCTGCCAGCAACATTTACTCTATACATTAATCAGTGGCTATTTTTAGCTCTGATCGCTGTATAATTGTCATATGGTCCCAGAAAAGTGTCCAATCTGTCCGCCGCAATGTCGCAGTCCTGATTACATTCCATGACCATTACTAGTAAAAACAAAAATAATAAAAATGCCATAATTCTATCTATACATGTGCACTGCCGAAAATGGTGTTTTTTTCGTTTATGTTTCAATCTTTATTTTGCTTTTTTTCAGAAATCCGAAAATTCAGGAAATTTGTATTTTTTCGTTTTTGTTTCATTCGTTTTCTTTTGTGTAAATTCAGAAAATGCGAAAAAAAAAAATCTGCTTTATTCTTTTTTTTCCTTTTTTTGTAAATTCAAAAAAATCAAAATTCAAAAATCTAGAATTACGACTTTCCGAATTTCTGAAAAAGCAAAAAGTGAATCAAACAAAAACAACATTTTTTTTTTCGAATTTCCAAAAAAAAAGCAAAAAAACAAATGAAACGAAAAAAAAAATGTATTCTCGGAAATTGGGAAATTCAAAAAATAGGGAAATTTCGCCTTTTTCAAACTTTAATTTTTTGAAATTTAGAATTTACATTTTTTGAAATTTTTTACAAAATTTGAAAATTCCACAATACTTAAATTTTGAATTTTAAAAATGAAAAATTGTAATTTTTTTCATTTTCCAACTTTCACATTTTTTAATTTACAAATGTTTTAATTTTCGAATTTTCATAGTTCCGAATTTTTTCATTTACAAATTTTCGAATTTCCGAATACATTTTTTTAATTTTAGAATTTTAAAATTCCGATATTTCAAATTTCCGATTTTTTTTCCTCTAATTCGGATTTTCGAAAATTAAAAAATTTGAAAAAATAAAAATTAGAATTTTCAAAATCCAAAATTCTGATTTTTCGTATTTCTGAAATTCGAAAATCCAAATTTCCGAAAATCTGAATTTCTGAAATAGGAAATTTGGAAATTAAAACATTTGAAAATGCGAAAATTCTGAATTTATTAATTTTCAAACTTTCAAATTTTTTAATTTTCAAATGTTTTAATTTTCAAATTTTCATATTTCTGATTTTTTTCATTTACAATTTTTTTTCATTTTCAAATGTTTTTTTTTCGAATTTTCATATTTACAATTTTTTTTTATTTTTAGACATGTGCAATTCGTTATTTAATTAATTTCCCATTTTAAAACTTTAATTTTTTGAAATTTAGAATTTACATTTTTTGAAATTTTTTACAAAATTTGAAAATTCCACAATACTTAAATTCTGAATTTTAAAAATGCGAATTTTCATATTTACATTTTTTTTTTTTTTTAGAAATGTGCAAATCATTTCGTTTCTAATTCGTTATTTAATTAATTTTTAAAAATTTCTTAATTCCGATTTGTATTTCCAAATGTTTGAATTTTCAAATTTTCATATTTCCGAATTTCAGAAATTCCGATTTTCAGAAATTTGGATTTTCGAAATTCGGAAATACGAAAAATCGGAATTTAGAAAAAAAATTGAAATATCGGAATTTCAAAATTCTAAAATTAAAAAAATGTATTCGGGAAAACGACTAAATTAAATTTAATTAATTCGGATTTTCGAAAATTAAAAAATTTGAAAAATTAAAAATTCGAATTTTCGAAATTTCGATTTTTCATATTTCCGAATTTCAAAAATCTGAATTTATGAAAATCTGAATTTATGAAATTCGGAAATATGAAAATTTGGAAATTAAAACATTTGGAAATACGAAAATTCGGAATTAAGAAATTTCTAAAAATTCATTAAATAACGAATTAGAAACTAAATGAATTGCAGATGTCTAATTCTATCCCCTATTTTGTAGATGTTATAACTTTTGTGAAAACCAATCAATATACACTTTTTGAGATTTTTTAACCAAAATTATGTAGAAAAATAAATATCGGCCTAAACTAAGGGAAAAAAATTGCTTTAAAAAAAAAGTATAAATTATAATATATTTTTTTTCAAAATTGTCGCTCTTTTTTTATTTATAGCACAAAAAATAGAAAGATGATCAAATAACACCAAAATAAATCTCTATTTGTGGGGAAAAAAGGACATCAATTCTGTTTGGGTACAACGTCGCACGACCGCGCAATTGTCAGTTAAAGCGACGCAGTGCCGAATCGCTTAAAAATGGCCTGGTCAGGAAGGGGGGTAAATCTTCCGGGGCTGAAGTGGTTAAAGTGTGTGTCTAGACAAATCCTATTGTTCTAGATTAGGATGGATTTGGGGGAGGATTAGAACTCCTGTCAGGTTTTTACTGCTATCCGGGGCTCCATTAGAGAGATTTCCCCTCACTTCCTGTCCTGGTGACAACGTTTTATTAGACAGGAAATGAAGGAAAATCTACACCAGGGACACAGACAGAAATAAAGACCTGACAGGGGTTCTAATCCTTCCCCTACTCTACTACACAAAAGGATTTGTATTTCTGTCTGTGTTGCTGTTGGAGAGTTCCCCTCACTTCCTGTCTGGGAAAATGTTGTCACCAGGACAGGAAGTGTGGGGGAATCTCTATATGAAGCCCCAGATAGCAGAAAAGTCTGACAGAGGTTCTAATCCTCCCCCACTCCATCCAAAGCTGAATAAATCCTTTCTTCTATAGATACACAGTGATGGTGGAGACCCCAGGGCCGTCCTCCTGATCCTGGCTACACTATGTAGTGTGTCACTGACCCAGAACAAGCATGCAGCCAGTGAAGGATGAACACTCTGCCCTCCTGCATGCTTGTTCCTGGTCAGTGACACACGAGGTAGTGAAGTGAGGTTTAGGATGAAGATGACGGCCCCGGAACCTGCAGCTTTATAAATCAATCAGTCATGTTTCCTGTCCTCTGCTCCCTCCTATTGGATGAGTATTGCACCAATCACCAATCAGATAATCCCCCTTGTGATGTCTCTGGGCAGATCTCTCACTTCTGACTCCTCCCACATATCTTTATACAACCTCCAAACCATACACCTACCCCAGCATGGAGGGGCTCAGTGAAGGTGGTGGTGAAGGTGTGGAGATGTCGGATCGGGTCACACAGATCATAAAAGGAGATCCGCCCGGCCTCATAATCCAGATCTATCCTGACTCTCTCACTGGAGTCACCGCCGGGTAATGGGATCTTATTACTGTCATGTCTCACTGAGTACTGATTACCCCACAACCCCCCCCCCTCCAAACACCAGGACTTCTTATTATATCCAATCTCTGACTGATGTCCTCTCCTGTCTATACTGGGGTAACACATCCCGACTCTACAGCACCCTGCCCCCCCGACATCCACTTCCCAGTAATGTCTCCCTGAGGAGAACCTCTGACTGCTCATCACCTGAGAATACTCAAATCTCTCTGGTGTTTCTGGGAGATTCTGATGTGATGAGAAGGTTGCAGTTTTCCTGTCATCTGATATATGGAGATTATTACCAGCTGTCCTCACATCCAGTAATATGTCTGTAACCCCCGACACCCCCGATGTTTGCTGTACAGACCCAATATTTGGTCCTCCAGCCTGCAGGTGTGAGTGTTGTATGGTGGGGGAGGGTTGGGGGTGTGGCCTGGATGGTTGTACGATGGGGGAGGGTTGGGGGTGTGGCCTGGATGACTGTATGGTGGGGGAGAGTTGGGGACTTCTCTTGGATGGTTGTATGGTGGGGGAAGGTTGGGGGTGTGGCCTGGATGGTTCAGCATCGGTGTGACCTTTGCCCCCTGTAGTAGAGTGTGGATAGACATGTGTGCCTGTACATTTCTCTACATTTCCCCCAGACATGATATCAGATAAACCTGTGTGTAATGTGTGTGAGATCCCCGCCACATCCAGATCCCCTCCATCATGGAGGAGGTTATCACGTCTCTCTCTGTCCTCCTCATCATCTCCATCCTCAGTATCACACAAGTCACCTGTGTCTGATTCCTGGAGGACAGTCAGTGGGTCCGTCATGTTACACAGCTCCTCAATGTCCCCCATCTTCCTGGACAGCTCCTCCTTCTTTATTTCCAGATCCTGGAGCAGATCATTGATTAACACGGAGATCCGCTCTGCCTGCCCGGAGATGTCCCTCAGGACTCTCTTCTCCAGGTCTTCCAGACGTCTCCTGAGGTCTCTGAACAGGACAGTGACTCTCTCTGTTTCATCATCTGCTTTTCCTTGTACTTTCCTCCTGTGTTCCTGCAGACTCTGGACTCTTTTCTCCATCTCCTCTCTCTCTGTCATCAGTTTCTGCAGAACATTCCTCAGTTTCTTCTTCTTCTCCTCAGAGGCCTCATCCAGAGTCTCCACCTGGTGTCCCCGATGTTCTCCATCCAGCCTGCAGGACACACAGATACAGGAGGAGTCCTCAGTGCAGTAATACTCCAGGATCTTCTTATGGACGGAGCATTTCCTGTTCTCCAGGGAAGTGGTGGGGTCACATAAGACGTGTTCTGGTGACTTGCTGTGGACTCTCAGGTGATTGTCACACAGAGAAGCTTCACAATGCAGACAGGATCTGACAGCAGGTACAGGAGTGTGAATACAGTAAGTACAGAAGACCCCGGACTCCTCCTGATCTGGATGGGTGGACAGGAAATTCTCCACTATGTTACGTAGTGTTATGTTCCTGTGCAGTGCAGGCCGATCCTGGAACTCTTCTCTACATTCAGGACAGGAATAACCTCCAGACCCCTCCTGTGTATCCAACACACGACCAATACAGTCCCGGCAGAAGTTGTGTCCACATTTCAGGGTCACAGGATCTGTATAAATGTTCAGACAGACGGAACATTCCAGCTCCTTCCTCAGATCAGCAGACGCCATCGCTGAGAGCAGAAGAGAGAAATGAAAGTAAAGTCTCTGACACTCAGTAACCAGTTCTGTACATTCCTACACAGGGAGGGGCTGAGACTGAGACACGGAGTCATAGGAATCCTTATACACAGGGAGGGGCTGAGACTGAGACACGGAGTCATAGGAATCCTTATACACAGGAACACAGATAATACACGGGAGGATTCCTGACAATAATCTCCTATCTGGGGGGAGGGGCTGAGACTGAGACACGGAGTCATAGGAATCCTTATACACAGGGAGGGGCTGAGACTGAGACACGGAGTCATAGGAATCCTTATACACAGGGAGGGGCTGAGACTGAGACACGGAGTCATAGGAATCCTTATACACAGGAACACAGATAATACACGGGAGGGTTCCTGACAATAATCTCCTATCTGGGGGGAGGGGCTGAGACACGGAGTCATAGGAATCCTTATACACAGGAACACAGATAATACCTATTATAAATAGGGGAAAATAGGGGAAAATAAATGTAGCGCTACCCCCATAGGAGCCGCTGGTTTGATTTGGGATCTACTTCCAGTAATCTATCTACCCCCTTTAAGTGGCTTGAACCTGCCCTTGGCACATCAAGCAAGCTGCAAATATATTGTAAATCTCAAGTGAAACTGTGAGTCTCCAATAATACACAAACAGAGCAGCTAAAGATAACATATAATATTACTGTTACCTTTTTCTTGTCTACGGATTTCAGGAGTAACCACACTTCACAATAGATGCAATTAAACCAGGAGAGGATTTTACTTGGCGTGCATAAATGAAAAGGACAAGTAAATGAATTACACATACACGGCTTATACTGTATGGGCCAGATTCTCAAAGAATCCCCGGCGGCGTAGAGCAAGGCATTTACACTACGCCACCGCAACGTATAGCGCAAGTGCTTTATTCTCAAAGCACTTGCTCCGTAACTTGCGGCGGCGTAGTGTAAATGGCCCGGCGTATCCCCGCGGAAATCGAAGGGGGCAGCTTGTATTTAAATTGAGCGCACCCCCGTGCCGAACATACTGCGCATGCGCCGGCCTTCGAAAAATTCCAGTGCGCATGCTCCGAGTTATGATGCTGTTTTCGACGTGAAAGTAATCGACGTAAATCCCCATTCACGGACGAGTTACGCAAACAACGTAAAAAATTTCAAATTTCCCTCGGTCACGGCGTCCATACTTAACATAGGATGCGCCACCTTCGGGCTGCTTTATCTTTACGCCACGCAAACCTTACGGAAACGACGTAAACTACGACGGGCCGGCGTAAAAAGGTTCCGGAATCAGCGTATTAGGCTAATTTGCATAGGCAAATGAGAAAACAACGTAAAGGCCACCTAGCGGCCGGCGGTGTCATTACATCTACGATCCGACGGTGTAATTCTTTAACACCTGTCGGATTTTTTGTGTATCTATGCGTAAGTGATTCTAAGAATCACACGCATAGATACCCATGGAGATATGACGGCGTATCTGAGATACACCGTCGTATCGCCTATGAGAATCTGGCCCAAAATCTATTTATCTCTGCAAAGGGCCCTTTGCAAGAGTCATGAAAACCAGCAAAAGAAACTTAAAAAATAAAAAAATAAATTTACAAACAATCCTAAATAGTCTATGCTCGCGAGCTCCCCTAGTGGGCAACCTACTGAAGTGCGACTGCTAACAAGTCTCAATCGGGCCTTGCCTGATAAAAGTCCAAAAAGTTCCTCAGCGGTGAAAGTCTATCTGTGAGCTCGTTGTCGCACTTTTTAATTGTATTTGTAATCCACAAGGGTCTTTCAAACTCAGTCTAGGGTATGATAAACATAGGCGTGACACACCGATCCTCCAGGAAGTCTCAATCAGTATGTCGCCATGTGACTTTCAAATACCTTTAACAGACCAATGGTAGTGTATCCTTACTAGATGTAACAAAGTGACAGAGTTTGGGGAAACTTGGGCAAGTGCCCTCTCACCCGAACAGGCCTAGTCCACCTGAGCCTCCCGCAGAGATGAACCGCTCCAAAGTTGAGACACAACACTAGTTCTCTGAAGTCCTGGGTCACGCAGCTCCGGTCAGCAGTCGATCCATCTGTCCGATCTCCTGAAACATGAGCTGGACACACTCGGCAGACGAAGAACAGACACATTCATTTCTACTGTGACTAACCGCAGTTATAAGATGAAACAGTTCACCACATGTTTTACTAGTTACATAGTGTACCTCATCACATGTCCCTGTAAAATGCAATATGTGGGCCGAACCATTCGGAACTTTGCCATTCGAGTTAACGAACATTTGGGTAAGATCAAAAAGGGATGCCCTAAACACACTGTCTCCAGACATTATTTGGAACACCACGCCAGTGACCCCAGGGGTACTTCCTTCCAAGTCATTGATAAGTTTGTCCCCCACTGGAGGGGCGACTCTTGTACTAGGGGTGTCTCCCGTTTGGAGACTTTTTGGATACATGAGCTCAGGAGCTACACGCCCCACGGTATGAATGTGGATTGGGATGTCAATTGCTTCATTAACCGGGCGTGAGGTCCTGTGCTCATGTGTCCAAACTTTGGAGAGAAGGAAGAATTATATAATTACTTACTCCTTTCAGTTTTTTTTTTTTTTTTTTCCCCTTTTTGTGGATATGCGTCCATCTATTGGGCAGTTGCGACGTTCATGTCCCATCTAGATGTTACACTGGTTGTCCTTATTTTTCTAGGTTACTAAAGTTTTGCTTTTGCACAACTCGTTGTTATGTTGTTTTATACATTAACATTACTGTTCTTCCATAAATACATCCTGGTGTCATTATTAGCTTGCTTATGGCCTTTATGGGAGGGTGTCCCCTGGGGTTGGAATTCACAGCCCAGGGTGGAGCGTTCCTTCTCTGGAGACACGGACTTCCACCCCTCTCCCCCCCCCCCTTTCTTCAGTCCATGAGGGGGACGTAATGACGCATCTATGTACGTTCGGGTAGTGTGGGTAGTTTTACCCGCTTCCCGATCGGCGATGCGCCTGTGCCTCCCGATGGGCGGATGCAATGGGTACGTTAGATGACGTTTTTTGACGTCTCGCCCGCCCATTGGATTGCATGTCTGGCTGCTGAAGCCTGTCAGTCACGAATGCGGTTCCCCTTGGATTGGTTGTGGGCGGCGGTGTCGATGACGTTATCGGCGCCGCACCCACCTACTTTGGATTGGCTACAGATCTTTGTGCTGTCCATTGTCTAGCTCTCCATATGACATTGGGCAGGCATGGGGGTGCGGTTAGCTATGAGCTATGCGGGTTGGATGTTGTTCCTTCCTACATCACCGGACCCGCCCCTCAGTCTTTCCTTGCTCTCATTGGTTATTCTGTGTGTCCCCAACAGACGGATTTCTATGTGGTTCCTGTTTCTTTATTGTCATGCACTGCATTAACTTAGGTTTTGGGCGGACCTTTTTGTATGGGGTAGTGCTGTGGTCCATTAGAGTGGCTCAGTGTTGCTTATGGCAGTTGATCAAGGCCCCTTACTGGTCACTACTCATAGGGCATGCATGTTTTTTTTTTTTTTTATGTTTTATTGTATGCTGCTTTGCTGTCCATTGGGATATATGTTTCGGTAAAGTTTGAATTAGATGCTTATTACTATTTATATGTCATTATATATACTGTATATGCTTTATACGTTTACCTTTTTGATTGTTCAATCATGTCAAACATTGGTATGACAGATCCTGCTTTATATTTGTATATTAGAACATTTGTTTTGATGTACTATATCCTGTCAAGATTGTTCACTTCCTGTCTCCTCCCTTTCAAGGGTGGAGTTCCGGATTACTTGTCTTATTTAAACTCAGCAGTGTGGGGGTACAGACAGATGCCCCTGTTGATGGCTTTGAGCCGAAACTAGTCGGGTAACATCCATAGTACCCCATACTGCTTTTAGATATATTTTTCACGTGATTTTATTCATTTATTTTAAATAAAGCCTTCATTGGTTTTTTGATCTGCACCATTGGGAGCATTTCTTTTTTCTTTTTCCCATGCCACACATGTTGTGTTGATACATGAGCCTGGCCATCCCTCCATTGGCCTTTTGTTATCCGGGTTCCTGTCCCTGAAGTGAGGTATCCGACCAAGATTGAATGGAGTGACCATCGCTGCAAAACCTTTCACGCACAGAGCCCAGGGTCCGCTGTGACCACCATGCCTGATCTGACTTGCTGTTAGTACTAACATGTGAGTCCACCACAGCTGGTAAGAGTATCCATTTCCATTGATTTTGATAGTCTGAAGGTTGCTACAGACAAGCCATCATTGTTTTCTTAATTTCCTTGAACTGGCATCATATGTGAAGATTTCATTCATCCTTTTGGGACACACCTATGAACTATTCATTTTTGTTTATTTTGTTTGGTTGGTTTTTTCACTCATCAGTTTGCCAACATATGTATGGACTATATCAGTATTCCACACATGTTGAGTACAATTGTCTTTTACTATGCTTTTACATACAATTTTTGTTTGATTTCACATTGTTATGTCATGTGAATTTGGCAGCATTTTCACAAAACTAATTAGTATAGCGCTGCACTTTCTTTCTCCACGTTCACTTTGACTTTGTTTGTCTGTGTGCTGGCTGCTACATTGTTTTTTGTTTTTCTTTGATAATTAGCGCAGTTGTTTTTCCCACTTTCCATACTTACTTGACACATTATCAATTGCTGCTCTCTACATTTTGTGTCTGTCATGGACGTATTTGAATATAGGATCTCCAGGTCCTTTAACACTCATGGTGTTTTCACAGTCCACAATCCCAACACTGAAATCAGTGGTGTGTTTGTCAGGTTAAAAAACGTCATGGTCTCTGAGGTTCACCTCCATTGGGATATCGCGTTTTTGGAACAGTATATAAAGGAATCTATGGTCCCCCGAGGTCTACGGTGGGATGTATCCCCCCAACAGGGAGAATTAGATCTAGATTCATGGTACAAATATTTTAACGAGGCAGGTCTGCAGCTCATTACCTTTTTGATGGAACGTAAAAAAGCTCGGCTGAATACAATAGACCAAGAGATTAAGGAAATCAGAGAGAAACTTACCTCTTCAGCCCACACCCCTGAATATGTCTCATTGTCTGCAGGTTTAAAAACTCTGCTCGAAAAAGAGGAGAAAGAGCAGAGAACCAAAAAACAAAAAAAATATAATCGGGACATAACTGATTATAAAGCCAAAAGCGTCTTTAATTGGCAGAAGAAAATTTCCAGTAATCCTGAAAATATTCAATCCGATATGGAAATTTCTGCACCTCCTGATGCCATTTCAGCTAGGACGTTGGTTTATGAGGCTCCTCCTCAGCCCTCACCAAAACCTCCCCCCAAAAAAGTCAATATTAAAAATCCCCCTAGAAATCCACCTCCACACACAGAGGCTCGGGGTGGATACCCTTCTGCTTCTAATAGCAGGGGTTTTCAACATAGAGGGAGGGGCCAAAATCGGGGTAACAGGAGTTATACCCAACAAGGTTATAATTATACATACCCTGGAGATTACGATGGGGGCCCCCCTAGATGGGCACACGAGAGTGGTTCAATCAGAAGAGGATCTGCCCACCACACTCCAGTGCGATCCCCTTATTATAATACTCCATACATTGGAGAAACACATGGGACCCATTATGATTCTCGCCCTTATCCCCACTATTATGGGGATGGCGAGGATCATTTAAGAGCATCCCATGATGGGTGGTATGAGGAACCGGGTTTTCCCAGACCTCAGGGCTTTCATCCTCCCACGTACCACTTACCTCACAGCCAAAGACCAAACGAGGCACCAGAGGTGGCTGGCGTGCTCAGCAACAAAAAAAGAAAAATCTCAGAGGTCTAGGTCTATTCAACCTTAGCTCAGTAGTGCTTTCTCAAGAGGAACAGGTTATCCTTGATAAGGGTTTAAAATTTGTTCCCCCCAGGAAGCTCAATAGTTTTTCCACCTTCATTGACGTGCAAAAATTCATTCGCAAATTAAACATACAGAGACATTTTTTATCACTACCTACGTCCACCCCACAGGTTAGGTCTTTGGCTTTGCCAGCCAATCCCTCTCCCGGTACTTCAAATTCAACTACGAATGTAGCGACCATACACTCTGGCTTGTCCAATCCCTCTTTATTCAACCCAGCGGCTAACACAGCCCATTCTGTTAATGTGTTCCGCAGCTTAGTCTTGAGCGATTTGGACAAGCTACCTAAAAAGAGAGTCCATCAAGATCCGGCTATCCAAGCGGGCCTACAGACTCTTTGTGCTAATAAAAATATCATCATTCGCCCAGCCGACAAAGGCGGGGGACTGGTAATATTAGATAAGGAAATGTATCTCCGGGAGATGAATAGATTATTGAGTGACAAGACCACTTATATCATTCTCCCCGGGGATCCTACCTTTAAATATAAAAAAGCCTTATCTGCTTTGATTAAAGAAGGTTCGGCCCTTAACATCTTGAACAAGAAGGAGGCGGATTATTTGATCCCTTTGGCCCCACGTATTCCGGTCATCTATTACCTGCCGAAGGTTCACAAGGACCCGGTCAATCCCCCTGGGCGACCGATCGTCAGCGGGATTGACTCCGTGACATCTCGCATCGGCAGGTATATAGATCACTACTTGCAGCCCTTGGTAAAATTGGTTCCCTCTTATCTGAGGGATACCAAGGATACCATTAAACGACTGGAGGCTGTTCATTATCAGGGAGAAATACTGATGGTAACGGCAGATGTTGCTGCCTTATACACATGCATCTCCCACCAATTGGGACTGGATGCAGTGGAATTGTTTCTTACACGCAATCCATCCCTTTCTGTTATCCAGAGGAACTTCATCATGGAGTTATTAGACTTTGCCACAAAGCATAATTACTTCTGGTTTCAGGGCCAGTTCTTTTCCCAAGTCAAAGGCGTGGCTATGGGGGCTAAATATGCCCCTAGCCTCGCCAACTTGTTTATGGCCCAGTGGGAGGAGGATGTCGTTGATGCCCCACAGAGACCCGAATTGGTCCTGTGGGCACGTTATATCGACGACATCCTCCTCCTTTGGAAAGGCACGAGAGAGTCTCTTGACTCTTTCATGTCTTTCCTTAATGACAACAATTGTGGGATTGTGTTGTCATACGAAGTCAGTTCAACCTCCATCCATTTTTTGGATCTCGAGATCTCAGCCATTGGTGGTCATTTTGAATTTAAGACCTTTTTCAAGCCTACCGACCGGAATGGTTACATTCCGGTCGATAGTTGCCATCACCACCAATGGCTGCGATCTGTCCCTCAGGGCCAGTTCCTTCGGATGAAGAGGAATTGTACCAGAAGGGAGGACTTCGAGTCCCAGTGTCAGACCTTAAGGGATAGATTTTTAGACAAAGGATACAGAGTTCGTGAATTGGATGATGCCATCAACACTGTATCCAATATAGAAAGGTCTTCTCTATTGGTTGATAAACCTAAGAAAAACTACGATGATAGGTTCAAATGGTCTTTTTTCACCGACTTTTCTGTACAGCATAACGACATTAAGAAAATACTTAATAGGCACTGGAAGGTGCTCCGTAGCGACAACATTTTGGGACCTTGCCTACCTGAGAAAGCAGGTCTAATTTTTAGGGGAGCCAAATCTATACAGAGTGATATTGCACCCAATGTCATAGACCCCCCTATAAAGGCCACATTCTTTCCAGAAACGAAAGGATATCATCCGTGTCGGAAGTGTAACACATGCATTGTCAATGTTTTAGGCAGACGAAGAACAGACACATTCATTTCTACTGTGACTAACCGCAGTTATAAGATGAAACAGTTCACCACATGTTTTACTAGTTACATAGTGTACCTCATCACATGTCCCTGTAAAATGCAATATGTGGGCCGAACCATTCGGAACTTTGCCATTCGAGTTAACGAACATTTGGGTAAGATCAAAAAGGGATGCCCTAAACACACTGTCTCCAGACATTATTTGGAACACCACGCCAGTGACCCCAGGGGTACTTCCTTCCAAGTCATTGATAAGTTTGTCCCCCACTGGAGGGGCGACTCTTGTACTAGGGGTGTCTCCCGTTTGGAGACTTTTTGGATACATGAGCTCAGGAGCTACACGCCCCACGGTATGAATGTGGATTGGGATGTCAATTGCTTCATTAACCGGGCGTGAGGTCCTGTGCTCATGTGTCCAAACTTTGGAGAGAAGGAAGAATTATATAATTACTTACTCCTTTCAGTTTTTTTTTTTTTTTTTCCCCTTTTTGTGGATATGCGTCCATCTATTGGGCAGTTGCGACGTTCATGTCCCATCTAGATGTTACACTGGTTGTCCTTATTTTTCTAGGTTACTAAAGTTTTGCTTTTGCACAACTCGTTGTTATGTTGTTTTATACATTAACATTACTGTTCTTCCATAAATACATCCTGGTGTCATTATTAGCTTGCTTATGGCCTTTATGGGAGGGTGTCCCCTGGGGTTGGAATTCACAGCCCAGGGTGGAGCGTTCCTTCTCTGGAGACACGGACTTCCACCCCTCTCCCCCCCCCCCTTTCTTCAGTCCATGAGGGGGACGTAATGACGCATCTATGTACGTTCGGGTAGTGTGGGTAGTTTTACCCGCTTCCCGATCGGCGATGCGCCTGTGCCTCCCGATGGGCGGATGCAATGGGTACGTTAGATGACGTTTTTTGACGTCTCGCCCGCCCATTGGATTGCATGTCTGGCTGCTGAAGCCTGTCAGTCACGAATGCGGTTCCCCTTGGATTGGTTGTGGGCGGCGGTGTCGATGACGTTATTGGCGCCGCACCCACCTACTTTGGATTGGCTACAGATCTTTGTGCTGTCCATTGTCTAGCTCTCCATATGACATTGGGCAGGCATGGGGGTGCGGTTAGCTATGAGCTATGCGGGTTGGATGTTGTTCCTTCCTACATCACCGGACCCGCCCCTCAGTCTTTCCTTGCTCTCATTGGTTATTCTGTGTGTCCCCAACAGACGGATTTCTATGTGGTTCCTGTTTCTTTATTGTCATGCACTGCATTAACTTAGGTTTTGGGCGGACCTTTTTGTATGGGGTAGTGCCTTGGTCCATTAGAGTGGCTCAGTGTTGCTTATGGCAGTTGATCAAGGCCCCTTACTGGTCACTACTCATAGGGCATGCATGTTTTTTTTTTTTTTTTATGTTTTATTGTATGCTGCTTTGCTGTCCATTGGGATATATGTTTCGGTAAAGTTTGAATTAGATGCTTATTACTATTTATATGTCATTATATATACTGTATATGCTTTATACGTTTACCTTTTTGATTGTTCAATCATGTCAAACATTGGTATGACAGATCCTGCTTTATATTTGTATATTAGAACATTTGTTTTGATGTACTATATCCTGTCAAGATTGTTCACTTCCTGTCTCCTCCCTTTCAAGGGTGGAGTTCCGGATTACTTGTCTTATTTAAACTCAGCAGTGTGGGGGTACAGACAGATGCCCCTGTTGATGGCTTTGAGCCGAAACTAGTCGGGTAACATCCATAGTACCCCATACTGCTTTTAGATATATTTTTCACGTGATTTTATTCATTTATTTTAAATAAAGCCTTCATTGGTTTTTTGATCTGCACCATTGGGAGCATTTCTTTTTTCTTTTTCCCATGCCACACATGTTGTGTTGATACATGAGCCTGGCCATCCCTCCATTGGCCTTTTGTTATCCGGGTTCCTGTCCCTGAAGTGAGGTGTCCGGCCGGGATTGGATCCATCATCTCGGCTGGAGTAACCATCGCTGCAAAACCTTTCACGCACAGAGCCCAGGGTCCGCTGTGACCACCATGCCTGATCTGACTTGCTGTTAGTACTAACATGTGAGTCCACCACAGCTGGTAAGAGTATCCATTTCCATTGATTTTGATAGTCTGAAGGTTGCTACAGACAAGCCATCATTGTTTTCTTAATTTCCTTGAACTGGCATCATATGTGAAGATTTCATTCATCCTTTTGGGACACACCTATGAACTATTCATTTTTGTTTATTTTGTTTGGTTGGTTTTTTCACTCATCAGTTTGCCAACATATGTATGGACTATATCAGTATTCCACACATGTTGAGTACAATTGTCTTTTACTATGCTTTTACATACAATTTTTGTTTGATTTCACATTGTTATGTCATGTGAATTTGGCAGCATTTTCACAAAACTAATTAGTATAGCGCTGCACTTTCTTTCTCCACGTTCACTTTGACTTTGTTTGTCTGTGTGCTGGCTGCTACATTGTTTTTTGTTTTTCTTTGATAATTAGCGCAGTTGTTTTTCCCACTTTCCGGATTTCAGGAGTAACCACACTTCACAATAGATGCAATTAAACCAGGAGAGGATTTTACTTGGCGTGCATAAATGAAAAGGACAAGTAAATGAATTACACATACACGGCTTATACTGTATGGGCCAGATTCTCAAAGAATCCCCGGCGGCGTAGAGCAAGGCATTTACACTACGCCACCGCAACGTATAGCGCAAGTGCTTTATTCTCAAAGCACTTGCTCCGTAACTTGCGGCGGCGTAGTGTAAATGGCCCGGCGTATCCCCGCGGAAATCGAAGGGGGCAGCTTGTATTTAAATTGAGCGCACCCCCGTGCCGAACATACTGCGCATGCGCCGGCCTTCGAAAAATTCCAGTGCGCATGCTCCGAGTTATGATGCTGTTTTCGACGTGGACGTAATCGACGTAAATCCCCATTCACGGACGAGTTACGCAAACAACGTAAAAAATTTCAAATTTCCCTCGGTCACGGCGTCCATACTTAACATAGGATGCGCCACCTTCGGGCTGCTTTATCTTTACGCCACGCAAACCTTACGGAAACGACGTAAACTACGACGGGCCGGAGTAAAAAGGTTCCGGAATCAGCGTATTAGGCTAATTTGCATAGGCAAATGAGAAAACAACGTAAAGGCCACCTAGCGGCCGGCGGTGTCATTACATCTACGATCCGACGGTGTAATTCTTTTACACCTGTCGGATTTTTTGTGTATCTATGCGTAAGTGATTCTAAGAATCACACGCATAGATACCCATGGAGATATGACGGCGTATCTGAGATACACCGTCGTATCGCCTATGAGAATCTGGCCCAAAATCTATTTATCTCTGCAAAGGGCCCTTTGCAAGATTTATGAAAACCAGCAAAAGAAACTTAAAAAATAAAAAAATAAATTTACAAACAATCCTAAATAGTCTATGCTCGCGAGCTCCCCTAGTGGGCAACCTACTGAAGTGCGACTGCTAACAAGTCTCAATCGGGCCTTGCCTGATAAAAGTCCAAAAAGTTCCTCAGCGGTGAAAGTCTATCTGTGAGCTCGTTGTCGCACTTTTTAATTGTATTTGTAATCCACAAGGGTCTTTCAAACTCAGTCTAGGGTATGATAAACATAGGCGTGACACACCGATCCTCCAGGAAGTCTCAATCAGTATGTCGCCATGTGACTTTCAAATACCTTTAACAGACCAATGGTAGTGTATCCTTACTAGATGTAACAAAGTGACAGAGTTTGGGGAAACTTGGGCAAGTGCCCTCTCACCCGAACAGGCCTAGTCCACCTGAGCCTCCCGCAGAGATGAACCGCTCCAAAGTTGAGACACAACACTAGTTCTCTGAAGTCCTGGGTCACGCAGCTCCGGTCAGCAGTCGATCCATCTGTCCGATCTCCTGAAACATGAGCTGGACACACTCGGACTGGCTCCCCTCCGGATGGTCGGCCTCCTGGCGAATCAAAGTCCAGGCTTCGGGCCTAAGAGCTTGTCCGTGTTGAGCTCCACAGAGGAAGACGTGCAGGTCCTGAGAGAGCAAGAGCAATCCTGCCTTGCCTTTAAGGTGGAGGTTTACCCTGAAAATCAACTATCTGCCATTAGATCCAGCATACTGCTGACATCTGCAGTATGCTGTTTTTTTTCTGTACTGTATCATTTTATCAGGCTTCTTATCCGGCTCCGAGCGGAAATTCCTGCAGGGAATAGGCATTCCTAAGACAAGCGTAGTTGATTGACGGGCTAGTAAATCGCGTCACGCCTTCCGAAAATAGCCAAAGTGACACTCGGCTGTTTACGGCGCCTGCGCCTGCCGTGTAGAGCTGACTTTGCAGGCGCTGTAAATTGCAGTGTCACAGCATACTGCACATGTCAGCAGTATGCTG
This sequence comes from Rana kukunoris, assembly GCA_029574335.1. Taxonomy (NCBI): domain Eukaryota; kingdom Metazoa; phylum Chordata; class Amphibia; order Anura; family Ranidae; genus Rana; species Rana kukunoris. The sequence goes on along the minus strand of CM056049.1, from coordinate 744,663,575 downwards.
GATCTAATGGTAGATAGTTGATTTAGGGTGAACCTCCGCTTTAAGTAACCTCCCCCACAAGGCTGTGCGGGAGGTATCATGTGTTCAGAGAAAGTGAGGCACTGTGGGAAATGTAGTTCATCTCTACCGATTGCCAATGGAGTCCCGGGCTCCCAATCTCTCTAGTCTCACAATACACTGCTTCAACGTATGTACAGTACAACTCGAACAACAGTTTGGATCCATTTCTGCATCGCTATTAGTAATAGTCCATGATGGCAGGACCCCGATACATAAAGGACATGGAATTTTTCTTCCTCCTTCATAGTATTATTTGAACATTTAATAACTGAATCACCCAGAGAAAATGGATTTATCTGAAGGCATACATGTAATCTGAAGATGTGTGTAAGGAGGCTTCTGATTGGCTGAGTGTTGGCGCCAAAAGGTGCAAATTCCCCACACAGCTTCTTCTACGATAGAACAACAACCCACTTGCTTGTAGCCCTTTGCCTCGGCCATATTGTGCCCATCCCCTGGTCAGAGACGTTCCCACCACATTCCTGCCCGTTCTCCTTTATATACAAAAGAAAGGAGCACACTGAAGAGAACGTTTCCACACTTTATTGGTGTTCTTCAGAAGACGGCATTGTCAGCTCACATCACATACTACCAGCTACTATTCACAATGATTTTTGGATCATTCTATATCTTATCAAACCAATTTGAACAGTTTCACTTAGGGATGAACCAATATAATTTGTTTTAACAACAAGTGACACTACTTTTACTACTCGCCAATACCAATTACTGATACCTACCACAACTGTTTTGTTTACACTTCAGCTGTCAGCAATGGTACAAAGCATTGAAAAGTAATTTACAAATTATTATTTTTTTTTTTTTTTCAATGTGAAATGTGTAAATATATGTTAAAGGTGTAACTTGGGGGCATGTCCAGCCGGTGCGAGAAACGTCTGTGTGTTAACTGAGCTTCCGCTCCAGGCTACCACTCAGCGACGGACAGAAGCGGCAGAGGTTCGTGCTGCTCACAGCCATGGCCTCTTTGAAAAGTGCTGTACCCGGAGCTGCCTGTGAGTGGTACCCCCGGTGATCAGTTCTGCAGAAATTGACAGATTGCTTTTTACCTTTCCGGAGAGTGGGTGTACCAAGATGGCGGCAACTCGTACATCCAGCCCGAAGATGCAGAAGGCATGGACTCTGATTCCAGCAGCTCCTTCTCCTCAGTATGTACAACGATCAGCCGATCCAAAACAGGGGTCTCTGAATTCTCTCCCCCTGATAGTCCCACCACTCTCACCCCAGCTAAATTCGAAAAAGCAAAGAGAGATATGCAGAAAGAGGGCTCAGACATGGCAGACAGCGCTGCAGCGCAATCCACCCGTACACTTCCTCCTCTCAGCCAGTCACAATCACAAACATGAAAGAGACGCTAATATCCTGAGAAACTCCTTACACATTGACATGGTAAATATGCTAAAACCCATCAAAGCCTCAGTACATGATTTGCAAAATATAATGTTGCATACAGAACACAAAAGGGAGGATGGAGGATGCTTTCTCTACCCATAATAATTTAGTGGATGCGTACAAAGACCAAACAGAATGATATACAAAAGATGGCAGCAAAATTAGCGGATATGGAAGACCGCTCCCAAGAAATATTATAACATTTTGCGATATCCCTGAATCTATCTCTACAACTGGTTTCAAATGTTATTTGCACTAGTTTTTATGCATCCTTGTACCTGCTGCTAATGACATGGAACTAATAATTGACAGAGCACATAGACTGCCTAAACTGTCATTCTTCCCAGATACGGGACCGAGAGACGTGCTAGCCAGACTACATTATCATCATATCAAAGAGGAAGCTATTCGGGTTATGAGATAGAACCCCCAACTAAGCAGGCAATTTACAAGCTTTGCACTGTACACCGACCTATCCCAGGCCACCATACAACATAAGAAAAAGCTACTTACCATCACAAAGGCCCTGAGGAACCATAATATTACCAATAGATGGGGGACGAGTACAAGCAGCACACAAGCTCAAAGCCACCATCCTCCTCCTGGTCCAGCATCTTCAGCCACATCAACCACTGCTGTCCTCCTTGCCCCCTCTCAACCATCCGCTACTCCGTCTCTCACCTTAAGCAGTTCCTGCTCATCTGCCCACAGTCAGGTGTCTGTTAAGGACATGTTTGAGCGTAAGAAGCCAATGTCACAGAGTCACCCCCTTGCTCGGCATCTGACAGCTGGCTTGTCGGAACTCTTAGCCCGCCAGCTTTTACCATACAAGCTGGGGGAGTCTGAGGCCTTCAAAAAATTTGTAGCTATTGGGACACCGCAGTGGAAGGTACCCGGCCAAAATTTCTTTTCACAAAGACAATCCCCAACCTGTACTCTATTGTGCAAAAGGAAGTCATGGCATGATAGAGGACGTAACAGGGATTAAACTGATAGGAATAGTACTACTTAACACACCACTCATTGGGATTGCGCAGGTGGAGTAGGACGCTTCCGACGAGTCTGCTCTGACTCAGGGACAAGCTAGACAGCTAGTCAAACCAAGCAGGTTTTCTCCTCCCAATCCCCAGCGGCAAAGCACACATCACCACTTCCAGGACCCAGCCGGTTCTCCAGCCGGCTCTCTCTCACCGTTGGCCTCCATCTGTCGCCTCTCCCACAGGCTCCTTTTGGGCAGGTAAGCCCCTGCTTTTACCCGACCACTGGTTCCATCCTCCTGCCCTAACCAGGGGCAGTTTGCGGCCGTCCTTTTTAGGATAAGCCACGGCTCTCCACCCCGGGTAAACATCAGTAACGGCCGCCCTTCACCCACATCAGAAGCAAAGGATCCCCCCCTCACTCCCCGCAACCTCCCCCTGGACTTTCCTGGACAAGATCGCGGCGGCCGCACATAGGAAAGCCCCTGGCTTCGGCCGAGGCCTAGCAGCGCGCTTTGCGTCAGCGGTCAAACCCTGGTTTGTACCCCACTAAAGTCCCCGCCACCCCAGGACTCCTCACGGCCTCACAGGATCTCCACCGCTGCCCCCCAGGTTTCCCAGTACCCCAGCCCCCGGCTTGGGCCTAGTCCCGGTCCGCCGCCATCTTGGTACACCCAAGCAATTGCATAAATAGCAATACCACTCACCCCCACCTCCCTACCACAGCCCGGTTTACCAAAATTGGCACATTGTTCAGTATTTTGATCCAGGGTTTACCGATCACCTATTGAGGGGTCATGAAGGAATTTTTTCCATTGGTATTGCAGATTGGCCAGCACACCTGTTTTTTTTTTTTGCCTTCCTCTGGATCAAAAGCGGGAAGGGAAGACTTGACAAATGGCACCCCACTTGGATTTTTTTCCTCCCATCGCCATCGCCCCCAATCAACCTTACTCTCCCTGCATTTTTCTGCAACCATGGGTAATCTCAGATACTCTGCAGAAACCATCTGGGAACTAAAACCCTTTGCCTCAAACTTACCAGTTGTTACAAAAAAAGCTCTAAGAAGTGAGCAACTTTTAAGAATTGATCGACGATCAACAGTCAAATATCATAAGCATTTACCCCGGCCCAAGCGCATGGCATGCGCTTTGGTCAATACAAGATCGGCAGTAAAACACCGACAAGAAATCCATGATTTTATTCTACAAAATGTTCTAGACTGCCTCTTTAACACAGAAAGTTGGCTTACAGTGGACTGTAACACCTTCCTAGGAGAACTGGTGCCAGAAAATTACTGTATCATAGAGAACAGAGTGGGGCAAAGAGGAGGAGGCCTGGCAGTGATCCACAAGACTCATCTCCTGATCACAAAACCAGCCCTTCAGAACCTACTTCCATTAATGTAAACCCTCACTCTGCAACTGCAAACAAACCCCCCGGAGACCGTCCATTTTCTACTCTGCTATAGACCACCGGGGCCAAAATCGCAGCTTCTACCATCATTGACGGAGTTCATCTCCACTTATACCCTGAACAGCAAACACCTTTTGCTGCTCGGGGACTTCAATCTCTGGGCCAACTCCTCACAGGATCCCGTTGCCGATGCCTGCATTAACCACCTGGAAGGATTAGGGCTACAGCAACTAGTATGTGGGCCCACACATGCTTCAGGTCACACGCTCGACCTCATTTTCAGACAAGATCTGGAAATAAACATTTCTGAAAATGAGCCGTTACCATGGACAGATCACCATGCAATTAAATTCACAATTGCCAAAATCACTCCCTTAAGAAAAACGCTAAAACCAGTGACAACACACTGGACCAGATCTCAGAAGAAACTCCATTCGGAGCTCTTCAAAACAACATTAGGGAACAAAATAAAAACAATCCAACTACATCAAACAGCCACAGAAAGCCTGGATGCCATCAACACGGCTCTACTACAGTCAGCCGACTTAGTAGCGCCAAAACGCAAAACCCGCATCCGAAAAAAATAACTCTAGCTGGTTTAATGACCAGCTGTCGTTGCTGAAGCAAGAGCGCAGAAGAGCGGAAGCCGCCTGGAAAAGAAGCTCTTCAGAGGAAAACCACGCCATATACAAGGCAATAACAAAAAAATACCACAAAGAAATCTATAAAGCCCAAAAAAATCACTTTAACAATGCCATCACCAATGCCCTAAACCGCCCCTGCGAACTCTTCAAGCTTATTACCCAGACCATGAATCCAGTCTGTCTTGAACCCCCCAATTCAGATACCAAAGAATTTTGCGATGAATTATCAGATTATTTCATCAATAGTGTTGCTCACGAATATTCGTATTGCAAATATTCGGCTCGAATATGGCATATTCGAGTATTCGCGATATATTTCGAATATTCGTATTTTTTCATTTTTTTTTTTAGAACAGATCACATCCTAGAGATCCCCATCGACGTCTAAAAGCATTGCTGGTATGATTAGAGACCTTGGGCCGAGTAGCTGCAGCGATCATTTTATATTGCCGAAAAATCGCAATGCGATTATTCGGCAATAGCGATATCGCGCGATTATTTTCGAGAAATTCGCAATATTGTTTTTAGCTAAAATAACACATATATTCGATTTCAGAGTGTTACTGTCGAAATTCCGCAATCAATTTCTCATTCGCATTTTTGCGAAATTACGATGAAATATCAAGAATATTCTGAGCCAATCAGAGTGCTCCTTCCGCATTTGCCGAATATTCGCAATTATTTTGCATTGTAATATATCAAGAATATTCTGAGCCAATCAGAGTGCTCCTTCCGCATTTGCCGAATATTCGCAATTATTTTGCATTGTAATATATCAAGAATATTCTGAGCCAATCAGAGTGCTCCTTCCGCATTTGCCGAATATTCGCAATTATTTTGTATTGTAATATATCACGAATATTCTGAGCCAATCAGAGTGCTCCTTCCGCATTTCTCGAAATTTCGCATTCGCATTCGCAATAGCGAAATTTCGCAATCATTTCATTTCCAAAAAATATCACGAATATTCGTATTTAGCGAATATATCTCGAATATTCGACTATATATTCGAGATATATCGCGAAATCGAATATGGCATATTCTGCTCAACACTATTCATCAACACAATTGAAAGAATCTGTGAAAGCATTCAGCAAAACAGTACCCCCCTCAACCCCCCCCCCCCTCAATCATTCGCCCAATACCCACACAAACTCACCGCAATCAACAAAGTTCACTCTCTTTTCAATTGGTTTTTATTGGTTCAGAAAAACAAACAAGTAGAAATTACAACAATGCAAAATGCACCATAGATTTCCATAGTTGGTAGCGCAGTACCTTCATACCATGAATAATAAAATATAGATGATTATCAGTCCTACATACACATAATAAAACACTCATACAACATAACTTTTACTCCCAGCATACAGTTATCCGCAAGAGGGTTGCACGTCCTACTGCTAAATGTGGACGTCACAACCCCCAACTAAACACAAAGGAAAAGTGGGAGACTTTGCATGTTCTGTAAAGATCAGAAAATAATAATAAAAAAAATAACAAGTATATATCTAACTACCTCTGCATATGTCCATGAACATAACATAGGTAATGGCTATACAAGACTATTCTGACTCGTTGCACAATGCAATTCTAGAATACCATCCAAAGTTGAACCAAAACACAAATAAAGGGTCGAGGGTATCGGATAGATCAAAACAATACTAAGGTGAGGAAATAGAATGAAAAAGGGAAAGAAAGGGATCACAGAAAAGAAAAGAGAGAAAACCTGAGTTGAGAGGTCATGAAAAAAGTGAATACTAGACCTGTCTACTAGTGTTGAGCGTAATACGCCATATTCGATTTCGCGATATTTCGCGAATATATAGAAGAATATTCGCGAAATATTAGTTAATATCGAATATTCGTGATATTTTATCAAAAAAAAAAATTGCGAAATTTCGCTAATGCGAAATTGATTGCGAAATTCTCGTCAGCACTGGGAGTAACTGGGAGGCAGGTTCCTATTGGTTGCTATGGAGGTTGCTAACCTCTGACAACTGTGGTAGGAGAACTTTGATTGGCTCTGATGCAAAAGAAGGACGGAGAAAATAATCGCGCAATATTCCTTTTGCATATATACTCGCAATGCGAATATTTGGCAGCATAAAAGGATCGCCTCAGCTACTCGGCCCAGGGTCTCTAATCATACCAGCAATGTTTTTAGACGTCGACGGAGATCACTAGGATGTGATCTGTTTTAAAAATAAATTTGAAAAAATACGAATATTCGCCATAGCGAATATTCACCGCAATATTTGATTTATTCGCGAATACTCGAATATGCAATATTCGTAACGAATATTCGCAATGCGAATATTCGTGAGCAACACTACTGTCTACTGCCCAACTGTATATCCAACGTTGTATGTATCCAACATTGTGTTTAAGGGGAGTTCTAGGGCCTAATCAGGATACCTAGATGTCCAAGGCATCCACTGCGTGCAAAAATTGGCAACTGAATTGGTTTGGCTTGCTGATTGAAGAATAAAAACACTATATACAGTATTTTAGAACATTTCGTACTGTGTACAATTATTAATATCATCATCACACTCCACCTGCCCAGGCATCAATACTGTACAATATAGATTCAGTGTGCATTGTGAGTGACACTTCTGCAGTGCACACTGAATCTATATTGTACAGTATTGATGCCTGGGCAAGTGGAGTGTGATGATGATGATATTAATAATTGTACACAGTATTGCATTTGCTGGGCCTGCCATATACTGTACTGTACTATACTGTATAACTGCACTACAAAATTATTTTACAAACATGTTATTACTAATAACATTTTAAAATATGCATTATTTGTAAAGGAATTTTGTAGTGGTTATACAGTATAGTACAGTATATGGCAGGCCCAGCAAATGCAATACTGTGTACAATTATTAATATCATAATCACACTTCGCCTGCCCAGGCAGCAATACTGTACAATATAGATTCAGTGTGCACTGCAGAAGTGTCAATCACACTGAATCTATATTGTACAGTATTGCTGCCTGGGCAGGTAAAGTGTGATGATGCTGGGCCTGCTGGGCATGTGGAGCGGTCCGGTGGAGTGTCCCGTCATCTGTCCCCCCCCAGCCCCCCCACTCCCAATCCGATGCTGCTCGCCTCCTCACCTGCACAGGGCCACGGCCCACGGTCGGTCGGTGGGTGCACTGCTGGCACGGTGAGTGTCCCCGGGGTCCGGATCGTTGGTGGTGAAGTGGAGCCTCCGTGGCGGCCGGGGGAGATGTCAGCTGCTGAGGTGACGGTGAGGAGGTGAGCCAGACTCACTCCCTCCAGACCTGTCACACTACACTGCTGCGGGCGAGAGACTTCAAGCTTGTGCATGCGCCAGCGTCACGACGTCGACGACACGTCGACACATGACCCGGAGCTGACCCAATCACAGGCCAGCTCCATCCCGCCCTGACAGAGGGAGAGTCTGCCCGGACTGCCCCCCCGCGCGCTGAATGTAACTCGGTAACGCCGCCAATGTAATGGCAACGGCGTTGCCGATGGGGTAATAGTAATCAGGTAGATTACTAGTTACCCCTTGGAGGGCAATCGTTACGTAACGGCGTTTATTTAAACGCCGTTACTTACAACACTGCTGATGATGCTTCTAAATTGACGAGGGATATTCTCAATGGTAAGGAAAAGCAGAGCCAGTTGGGGCGAAGGTTTAATAAAAAAAAACAGTTATCAAAGATATCAATTTAAATACATTTCGCCAGAAACTTCGGATACTCCTGCATTCCCAAAGAATATGGTAAATATGTCCCCTCTCCCCGCACAATCTCCAGCACTCACTTGCTTCCGAAGGGAAAATTAAGGATATCCTAACCGGAGTCAGGTATGTCCTGTGCAGTGTTCTCATCATCCAAATCCCAGTGATTGGAGCAGTGTGAGTTTTTATAGCAATTATTTATAGCAAGCTTCCACTCTTCCGGGGGGTGGACAGAACCCAGATCTCTTTCCCAATTAACCATACTGGCAGTCTAAGGCCCCATACACACGAGCGGACAGATTTGTTCAAATCTGTCCGTCCGACAGATTTGAACAAATCTGTCTGCTGGGATTTTGGTTTGCTCGCGTGTACACACGAGCAAACCAAAATCCCCGCCAGCAGTCGGCGCGCTGACGTGTCGGTGACGTTGACGCCGCCACGTCACCGCACCAGGAAGTAAAACACTTCCGCGCATGCGCCGAATCCATTCGGCGGCGGTGCGGCGGCGGTGCGGGACGACATGTCTGCTGGTAAGTGTACTAACCAGCAGACATGTCGGGCGGACAGATTCCCACCCGATAGATTTCAAAGCATGCTTTGAAATCTGTCGGGTGGACAAACCTGTCTGCTCGGCCGTACACACGATCGGAGATGTCTGCTGAAACGGTCCATCGGACCGTTTTCAGCTGACAAATTCGATCGTGTGTACGCGGCCTTAGTAAAAACTGAATAATTCTGCAAGGTATTGTAAAACCACGTCAAACCTTTCGGCTTATCATAGTTAGTGAGTAAGTATTTCCATGCTTCATCGTGTAAGGCATACGAAATACCCGGGTGTGTGCTCAAAAGGTGCTGTATTTGTAATTTAGAAAACTGATGTGAAATCTGACTCTTATGCCGCGTACACACGGTCGTTTTTTGCGATGAAAAAAAAAGACGTTTTTTAAAACGTCATTTAAATTGATGGTGTGTGGGCAAAACGTTGTTTTTTGTCTTAAAAAAAACGACCAAAAAAAAATTCCAACATGCTTGAATTTTTTGTGTCGTTTTTCAAAACGTCCTTTTTGTTTCACAAAAAGTCACCGTGTGTAGCAAAAACGTCTTTTAAAACGACGTTTTTCAACCCGCGCATGCCCAGAAGCTAGTTATGAAGCGAGCTTCAATGGAAAAGAGTGGTGAACGTAACCTCGCTTTTTGTGAAAAAACGATGGTGTGTATGCAAAATTGTCTTTGAAAAGTGACGTTTCAAAAACGTTGTTTTTTACTTCACAGAAAATGTCGTTTTTTTTCATCGCAAAAAACGACCGTGTGTACGTGGCATTAGTTATAAGATCATCATAGGTGACTATATTATCCATTGACCAACTATGTGTAGCAAGATTGGGTATTAGGAAATCGAATATTCGAAGGTTAGATAGAGTATGATTCGAAAGTGTTTTAGGAGAGGAAGTGGAATGAAGTTTCCTCCATGCCCGGACCGTCGCGTCTATAGACAGGAGCTTCTGGTACACCAGGGGCAGGTCGGTTAGACTCGCTAAAAGTAGGGAGGGCAGGTCCCTATTGGAAAGAACATTATTCTCTATGTGGACCCATAATTTGAGGGACTGCGGATCGAACCATGCTTTCGCTTGGTCCAAAATAGCCGCGTAATATTAGTTAGGTATGTTTGGCAAACCCGCTCCCCCAAGTCTCCTATGTCTTTGAACTACAGTGTAAGATACCCTGGACATTCTACGATTCCAAACAAATTGCCTAAACAGTCTATCTATATTATTAAAGAATGATTCAGGCAAACATATAGGGCCAGATTCAGCAAGACTTGCGCTGGAGTATTTCGATATGCGCCGCGTAACTGTGAAGATGCGCCGTCGTTTCTATGTGGCCGTTCCCACCAAACTAGATGCAACAGAAAACGGGCCATTTCCGATCGGCTTAACTTTCCGACGCCAGAGTCTCGTCAGCGCATAATTTCGTTTGGCGCATCAGTCGCGCCTATTGATTTTCCCTGCAAATATGCAAATGAGGGAGATTTCCCGATTCGCGAACGGATTAGCACCATAAGCTGGCTACATGCGCCGCGCGTATCTCGTCCGTCCGGCGCAAAGTTATTTCTACAAATAGCTGCTTTATCTTTACTCCAGACGGCCTCAGGTCAGCAGGAGAGCAGCTACAGCAGCAGCGTTACCGACGAAACTAGCAAGCTGAACAATCACACTTGCAAGGACAACACCTCTGTGTGCCAACATGCCAGGAGCAATTGTGGTCCTAGAACTACTGATGGGTCCCCCGGAACGAAGGAGGCGGGCACGTGAGAGGATATAACGCACGTGCATGAGCCTCTTTGGCATGGGGGATGAGGAGGTGTATCACCTCTTCAGATTCAGCCCTGATGCAATACTTGAACTAACCACAACCCTGCAGAATGACATCACCAGCAAGACACACCGCTCACAAGCAGTGCAGCCACTGGTGAAGGTCCTGGCAACACTCCATTTCCTTGCAAGTGGATCATTCCAGCGTACAAGTGGAGTGGTGGCTGGGATGTCACAGTCCTCCATAAGCAGATGTGTGCACCAGGTTGTCCCTGCAATACTCAGACGCATGTCCAACCAGTTCATCAGACCCACCACTGAGGAGCTGCGGCTGAAGGCAATGACAGATTTCTACAGCATTGCCAGATTCCCACGCACTGTGGGGGCCATTGATTGCACACATGTGGCACTCCAGCCCCCCAGTGCCACAGAGCACATATACCGCAATCGGAAGCATTGGCACTCCATCAACGTACAGGTGATAGCCGATGCCCAACGCCTCATATGGCACGTCCGTGCCAAACACCCAGGGTCCAGCCATGACAGCTACATATACCGTCAGAGTCCCATCCCAACAGAATTCGAGCAGAACATGTATGGGGACAGCTGGCTGGTTGGTGAGTGACATGGGTGGCAGGCATGATTATCCCCTCCCGTGATGCACATCACAAGGGGCACATGCATGACTAACATCCTCCTGTCTTTTCCCTTACAGGTGACTCTGCATATGCACTGGGACCCCATCTAATGACTCCTTTCCGGAACCCCCAAACCAGAGGAGAGAGAAAATACAATGAAGCACACATCAAAAACCGAGCAGTGGTGGAGCAAACATTTGGGCTCCTGAAGTCCCGTTTCCGCTGCCTGGATAAGTCCGGGGGGACCCTATTGTATTCCCCTACCTTTGTGTGTCAGATCATCGGTGCATGTTGTATTCTGCACAACTTTGCTATGAGAAAAGGCCTGCAGATTGACATACGTGATGACCTGACCCCCCAACCACACAGTCCCCACCTGCCAGAGGAGACCCAGTCTGCTGATGGAAGAGCAGTCAGGAGGGTCCTCGCCGTAGGCATCTTTGGACAATAAACCAAAACATTGATCACACAGACAATGCATGCATGCACACCACTGATGTCCCTAGATCACACACACCACATGCACATCGCATTGGATTAGCCCAAGTCCAGCATGTAGGACTTGGGAGCAGCAACGCCAGCGTCAAGGCCCCAATGATGTCGCTGTCCATTCATACACCTTTCACACGTCATTCATACAGCCGTGGGGTTAACTTCACCACCACGGCCAAGGGTGACACCCCTTACTGGCAGGAGTGCCACCCCCTCACATTCACACACCATTCACACTGTCCCCTGCACTACTGACCATGTGCAGTTAAAAATAAAATATATACTCTTAACCTGAGTAATAACAGAAAAAATAAACTCATAACCTGAGTGATAATAAATAAAAAAAAAAAACGAAAAAAAACCCTCATCTGGGATGACGGGGGCTCCTCCTTGTGGGCACTCTCGGGCTCCTCAGCTGCCTGGAGGGAGTGGGTGGGGGTGGGGGGGCATCTGGAGGAGGCTGATCCCCGGGTGGGCTGTTGGCTGCATGCCCTCCAAGGCCACGGCAATCCGGCTCAGAAAATTATTGGTCTGGGCCTGCATTCTCATCTGGCGGGTGATATTATGCCGCTGGGCACGCTGCCGCTGCCTCCCCTCTTCCCGGATGGCAGCTGTGTTGGCGTGGACGGCTGCTGTGAGGTGCCGTACATCAGCCTGCACCTCCCCCAGGCTGGTGACAACGTCCTGCACACCACTGGGCAGCTGCGATACGGAGCACAGACTGTCAGCGAGCCAGTCCAAGTGGCCAGCAATCTCCCCCATCTGTTGTGTTTGCCGGGCATGGTCCATCGCCACCTGGTCCTGGACCAGATCAGACACCCCCTGGTCTTACGGGTGGCCTTCCTGGGGCCAGGAGAAGGTTGTCCCCGTGGGGATGGAGTCACCCTTGAGGGGCTACCGAGGATGGGTGAGGGGATGACAGAGGGACCTGCAGAAGGGGAGGACTCAGATAACACCAAAAAAAAATCCTGCTGAGGAACAGGCTCCTCCTCAACCATTTCCACAGAAGTGGTGTGGGCACTCTCCTCCACCTCAGTGTCTTCAGCACCCAGGGGTCCTCATGATCCCGTTGGGGGGTTGGTGTGGAATGGCCGGCAACAGATGATGGCCCAGCTCCGTCATCTGTGGATGACACAAAGCAGACACATGTTGGTGGTCCCACACACTTGGCACATGTACCCTCCCCCCCCCACATGCAACACACCAAATAGGGGATAAAAAACACTTACCTGTCCTGGAGCCTTCCTCCACAGAATCATAGTCTGGTACCCCCTCCAATTGCTCCCTCTCCAGGCAGCGGGCGACCACCTCCTCCTCTGTGGTCAGGCTGACCGGACATGGGGGTCCATCACCTGTGCCCCGCTCATGGCTCCGAATGGTGGCCACCTTGCCACGGACCTTGTGCCGCAGGTCATTTATCTTTTTCTGGATATCACCAGCAGTCCGGGTGGAGTACCCCAACACATTTACCCTGCCAGCAATGGTGTCCAGGATGGCCTGCTTCCTCTCCCGGGTGGTCTTCCTACTTTTCTTCCCATGCAGAAAATCATTATAAGTCTCCATAGCAGAGATGACCACAGAGACCTCCTGGGCATTAAAATTGAGGTTCCTCCTCTCTTTGGGGGTAGCGGGAGCAGCCATCACAGAGCAAAAGTAACTTCCCTGGGGTGGGGGGTGTGAAGGACTTTTATACAATTGCCTATATACTTCAGTCTAATCCTCTCCCTGCTAATGTTAATGTCTGTGCGTTATGGGGTTCTGCCTCTAGCCTGGATAATTGGATTACTTTCCCCTTTGTAGAGGCATCTGTAAAACCTGTTTAAACCAGATTGCCATGCTGCCAGTACGGGACAATGACCTTTCAAAGTGGCTTGTGAAATACCTTTCCATTGTGTTCTGCAGATGAATAGCCGTGTCACAGACGAGAAGACCTAGCCAACTGATTAGATAATTGACTCATGTTAATTGTTGTTCTGATTGCTTCATTGTAGTAATTACCCCCTGGGGGCTTCTGTCTCTGGGAGATAATTACTAAATGTCTTTTAGATCTGTGATTGTGTATTCTAAAGGTTAATTGAATTCAAATTCAAGAATGTGATGTGTCAAGCCTTGCGGTGCCGAAATGCCTCTGTATGGAAACCCCCAGTGTGTGGAAAAGGGGGTGGAGATTTCATTGTTCTTTGATTGATGACAAGCTTGTAACTGTATATAAATTTGCAGAGTTTTGCCATTAAAGTGTGTCCTGTTTAGATCCAGTATGAAGCCATGGCTCATGTGTGGATGATTCGGCGATTCCAGGGATATTCCTAAGTCGGGGAATATTGGGTGATTTCTTTTATGGGAGAAGAAGGGAGAGGATGGCGGAGATATGCTCTAATACCATCACACTGGATGGCAGCAGCGGGATTTTCCCTTCTACCTTCCTTTACACCAGGATTCCAAGCAGACACTGGGAACAGTGAATGGAAGACTGGTACACCCTGCTTAAAAGAAATACACGGAAAGAACTACTGGAAGTTTGTGGAAGGATTGCTAGCAACAGAACCAAGCGTGTCATCATAGCAGAATAAATGGAGCTAGACCAGGAGAACTCGGTTGCAGCAAGGCCAGCAGTACAAGAGATGGGGACACCAGTGATTCAGGAGGAGGAATCACCAGCTAACAAGCTAATAAGAGAGAAATTAGCATGGTTCGGTCCGAAACCCAACGGCGGATGTGGTCCTGAAAGTGATGACCCTGTTGGCGGAGGAGGCTAAACAAATAATAGACGCAGAGCTACAGTTAAAACTGGCAGCAGTCCAACAAGCAGCCGCACATTCTCCAAACAGTGAGTACAGCACAGCAGACACAAGGAAGATTCCGTTTAGCGCGTTTGAAGCTTTTGATGAGAAAGAACGAGAGCGGCAACATGAGCTGAGAATTGCAGAAATACGACGATCGGTGACAACGCCTAAAGAAGCAGCACCAAATGAAAGACGAGGAGAGGTACAGATACCAGTAACCATGGAAGAGGAATTCAGAAGAAGGTTACAAGAGATGCGGATACAGCACACAGGACCAGAATCAGAGGAGGTCCTGCTGGGATGGGCGGATGTGATTCGGTGCCAACTCTGGAAGGAAGCGCTAGCTCTGGAGCAACAACACCAAGGAGAAGTCCTGCCCTACATCTATGCAAGGTACTGGCCGCAGTATGACGTATGACTGCCGTTGTTGGGGGAACAACCGAAGCAGGAGTGGATAGCGGAATTAAGCAGGCTGCTCAGGGCAGAGATGCAGCTGGATGAGAGCTACAGAGCCCTCCGGTGGTATGTAGCCCAAGGGTGCCCGTGGTCAGCGGATGACAGCCCCACAGAAGGCGTTGACTATGATGGCCTGGGATTGTTGTATTGGAGGATGTCCAGTGATCCCGACTTTGGGGATGATCGGGAGTGGCGCTTAGAGGACATAATGGAGCACAGAGAGAAAAAATTGAATATCTCGGAAGCACACTGGGCACAGGAAGATTTGGAATTTCTGGCCGCTCGGGAATGGGACCTGGAGATCGCCTACAAACAGCTGCTAGACTCTGCTCAGCGCCAGGGCCGGGCTCCCTTTGCCTGGGACTATCAGGAAATACCAGTGGACAATACTGAAATCCTGGCTGAAGAATCGTCCATGTGGCAGGGTAACCGTGTGCTTTCCCAACCTGCCCCTGCAGCTATGGACCCGGAGGTCTTATGGCCGATGCAGCAAGTGCCGACTGACCTTGATCCGGTTTCTGCATGGGACAATCTTGAATGGAGGAATGTGCCTGTCCAGCAGTATGCCAGTGAATCGTCAATGGAAAATCTGGAGATTGCCATTCCCAAAGCTGAAGTTCTGACCGCAGGGCCGAGCTCTGCTAACCTCTGCTCAGGATCTATAGCATTCTCTGGGTTCCATGGACAGGAGATGGTGAACCCCTATCCCCAGACACCAGTTCCAGAGACAGGGGATGTGATAGACTTCTCTGCTGAGGAAGAACAACCTGATGGGACCCCAGCAGAAGAGCGGGTATCAGGGCCACACTTCACTGTGCTCTGCCCAGCCCCAAGGGCAGTATTTGTGGAGTTACAAGGAACTTCCCCAGCTGAAGCGCTGGTCACCGGACAGAGGGTTCAAGACCTCTGCCCCACCCCTGTGGCAGTTTTGGAGGCTCAGGGTGAGAAGATGGCGATCACTCCCCAGCCACAGATTACAGAATGTATAGACTGTTCAGAGGATGTTATGGATTATGCACCCCCAGCAGAAGTGCTGGCAACAGGGCAGATTGCCAGACATCTCTGCCCAGCACCGGGACCAACTGTGGAGTTCCAGGGAGCCGGGGCGGTTGGCCCCCCTCCCCAGCAACCAGCTGAGGTGGTAAAGCTCTTACTCCCAGCAGAACCACTGGCAGCAGGACAGGCTGCTACTGGCGGCTGCACCCCACTACAGCTTGAGTGGATAGTTACCAGTGGATGGGACTTCAGTCTCCACTGGTATACCCCATAAATGGTGGCCAGTTGGCCCGGACCCCCAACAGCATGATGGACTGAGCCCAGCCACACTGTCATCTCTCCAGCGGCTGAAAGGACTCCAGGGAGAAGTGCCAGTCCAGGCCTCTCCCCAGCGGCAGACGTGTTCCCTGAGAGAGGCAGAGGATGGCGGGGTGAGTAATGCTCGGTTTGGAGCAAGTGATTTGGGGTACTGTATGGATACCGGCATCGGGGGACTGGAACTACTGACTGAATTCAGAGACAACCCATCTGGTGTCTCCTACTGGGTTAGTCCCCTGCCAAAAGGGGAGATGTGTAACAGGCCTAGCCGGGACAGGGGCTTTTGGAGAGGACTGAATGCGAGCCTCTTGCCGTCCGATTATGGGCCAGGGCCTCAAACCAGGAAGGCGGATGGGCCCTCAAAAAGCTCACACCTTACCTTTATGGCCGGGCTTTCACTCTCATCACCGATCACAACCCCATGGTGTGGCTTAACCGTGTTTCAGGGGACAACGGCCGTTTGCTACGCTGGAGCTTGGCCTTACAGCCCTATGACTTTACGATTCATTACCGCCCAGGCAAGCAAAACGGGAATGCCGATGGATTGTCACGCCAAACGGAGTTAACCTCGGACTAGAAGCTCTGAACCCGTCAACTCTACTGGACCAGGAAAGGTCCAACCGAGTTGCCGGAGCAGGGAGAAAAGGGGGGGCCATTGTGAAGGACTTTTATACAATTGCCTATATACTTCAGTCTAATCCTCTCCCTGCTAATGTTAATGTCTGTGCGTTATGGGGTTCTGCCTCTAGCCTGGATAATTGGATTACTTTCCCCTTTGTAGAGGCATCTGTAAAACCTGTTTAAACCAGATTGCCATGCTGCCAGTACGGGACAATGACCTTTCAATGCTAAGTGGCTTGTGAAATACCTTTCCATTGTGTTCTGCAGATGAATAGCCGTGTCAGAGACGAGACGACCTAGCCAACCGATTAGATAATTGACTCATGTTAATTGTTGTTCTGATTGCTTCATTGTAGTAATTACCCCCTGGGGGCTCCTCTCTCTGGGAGATAATTACTAAATGTCTTTTAGATCTGTGATTGTGTATTCTAAAGGTTAATTCAATTCAAATTCAAGACTGTGATGTGTCAAGCCTTGCGGTGCCGAAATGCCTCTGTATGGAAACCCCCAGTGTGTGGAAAAGGGGGTGGAGATTTCATTGTTCTTTGATTGATGACAAGCTTGTAACTGTGTATATAAATTTGCAGAGTTTTGCCATTAAAGTGTGTCCTGTTTAGATCCAGTATGAAGCCATGGCTAATGTGTGGATTATTCGGCGATTCCAGGGATATTCCTAAGTCGGGGAATATTGGGGTGATTTCTTTTATGGAAGAAGAAGGGAGAGGATGGCGGAGATATGCTCTAATACCGTCACAGGGGGAAACGGAAATACTTTTGCGCCGGAATGGCGCTTCCGCTGGCGCTTTTATACGCGCAACGGAACACATTGCGCTGGCGTTTCCCGTGAAGTGGTGCCGACGGAAGTTGTGAGCATGCGCACAGGGGGCCGAGTGAAGCCTCACTTACTGCACATGCTCCGTGGATGATGCGCTGAACGTAAGCCTCTGCGCTGGGCTCCGCCCATCATTTACATATGATCACACCCACTTCCACTTGCGGCGGGTTGCGCCAACGCATCTTCGTTACTCCGTTGCAAAATAACGCCCATGCGCTTGGTGAATGCTGTACTTCACTCGCTAGTTTGCGTCAGCGCAGCGTATATGCGTTGCGCTACGCTGGCAAAAAGATGCGTGCATCTACCTGAATCTGGCTCCATGTTCTTTTTTGGTGAGGACACCTGCCATAGTCCTACAATTGTCCCCTGCATACAAACATAATAAGGAGTCCAAGTCTGGGTGCTACAACCACAGCACTATTCAGATACCTTCACTTGTACACCAGGAGATATCTCTCATATTTCCGGAAGGGAGGTTCAGCTCTTGGTAACATCTTTGGTAGCAGGTAAAACAAGAAGCGGCATATTATAAAACCAACTGTGGTGAACTTTGCCTCTTAGACTATGTTCATTCGCCATGGCAGCCATAACTGCTTGTGACTAAAGACATGTTCCATGTGTCAGGCTGCAGGGCTGTGGGGGGCTGTGGGGGGGGGGGCGCCAGGGGTGCTGTGGAGGGGGCCCAAGTGGTCGACAGACATAAAAGATCACTTTGATTCAGAAGATGCCCCCTGCGGACCACTTGTTCTTCTCGTTCTGGGGTCCTTAAAGTTGAATTATTTTTCCCAGCTATACTGGGCCAGAACTAGGTGGAATCAGGGCCGTCTCTACCATAGGGCAAACAGGGGCAGCTGCCCAGGGCCCTGTCACTGTTGGGGGCCCAAAGCAACCCCCTTTGAAAAAAAATAAATACATTTTTTTTTATTTTTTTTAGGGGTCCGGAGGTCCCCAGGGCCCAAGATGGCAACCCCCCTTTTTTTTATTTATTTTTAAATAAAAAAATATATTTATTTTATATATTTTTATTTTATTTTTTATTAAAGGGCCAATTTTTTTTAAATATATTTTTATTTTATATTAAAGGGCCAATTTTTTTTAGAGGTCTGGAGGTCCCCAGGGGCCTGTAGTTCCCCAGGGCCCCGGATGACAACCCCCCTTTTTTATAAAAAAAAAAAATTGTTTTATAATTTTTTTTTTTTATATATTTCTTTTAATATATATATATATTATATATATATATATATATATATATATATATATTATATAATATAAATGTAATTGTTATTGAAGGATATATATATATATATATATATATATATATATATATATATATATATATATATATATATATTATTAAAGGGCTAAGAGGTCCCCAGGGCCCCATGTGGCAAACACCCTTTTTTATTTTTTTTATAAATGTTTATTTTTTTATTTTTGTTTATATATATTTTTTATTAAAGGGCCCAGAGATCCCCAGGGCCCTGGATGGTAACCCCACTTTTTTTTATAAGTGTTTATTTTTAATATATTTTTTTTATTTTATTTTTTATTAAAGGGCCCAGAGGTCCCGGATGGCAACCCCCTTTTTTTGTAATTTATTTTTATAAAAAAAAAATTATTAAAGGGCCCAGAGGTCCCCAGATGGCAACCCCCTTTTTAAAAAAAAAAAATATTTTTTATATATATTTCATTTTTTCTTTCTTTTTTTCTTTTTATTAAAGGGCCCAGAGGTCCCCAGGGCCCCGGATGGCTACACCCCTTTTTTATATATATTTTTCTTTATTAAATCTTTTTTTTGTAAAGGGCCTCCCGCTTCTAAATTCGCAGCAGCCCCGCCCCCCGAGTCTCAATTTAAGGGGGCAGCACCCCCCCCCGTTCTCTGCTCCAGGGGGCCCATGCCTGAAGCTGTGTAAGGGGCCCCATAATTCCTGATGGCTGCCCTGCCACCCGTTAAGCCCCTGTGCTGCCCACAAATCAGGCTGAAAATCTTCAGCGGCACGCAGCCAGGTGACAGTACTGCTTCCCTTCCCAGTGTTTTAAAATGTATAGCACCCCTGGCTTCCCTTTAGACGTGCACTTCTCCCTTCCTGCCACTGGGTGCTGCTTGTATATAAAAGTGAATTAGAATGTGATTTTATAACATCCCCAGTTTGCTCTTCCCGAGGCTGACTTCTTCATGTCCTGCTCCTCAATGTATGTCACTGTTTGCTATATTGTAAATAGAAGTTTTCTGTAGAGTGTGCCCAAAGTCTTTATAATATTTGATGATTCACTGCAGGACTGGTCAGTGTTTTAAAAAGTTCCTGTATTTTACACATGGCATGGCATTGGGGTCACAGCACCGTCTGTCCATTCTGCTTTAGCACCATGGGACCCCATGCCATGCCATGTGTAAAATAGAGGAACTCTTTAAATCACAGACCAGATCTGCAGTCCAGGCTGAGTGAGGCCTCAGAGCACATGGCATTACTGTCTGTATTTAACTGCTTGATGGGCTTATTTTGGGCCTGACTGGTTCACATGTATGTGTTTTGGCGGCCCACATTTGTGCAGGCACATCAGCCCATTCATTTGATGCCTCATGTAATAGGCTGAGCACACGGCACACCTATGCCCATCAAGCAATGAAATACAGCACTGTCTGTCCATTCTGCTGTCTGCTGTGACTTATCTGCAGTTCCCGCACTGTCAAACTTGCTGCATTTTTAAACGTTTAGGTCATGCTTTTAAAAACACAGTGCGTTTGTGTGTGCAAGAACTGCAGGTAAGTAGCATGGTGCAACAACTGCAGGTAAGTAGCATGGTGCAAAAGCAGAATGGATTTCAAGGCAACTGATTTTTAAAATGCTTGTGGCAAACCTAGCCACTTCTGGAACGCTGGACGTTACATGTCAAAAGGTTGTCTGTATTCTGCTGGGTCTTATGTGGGCATAGTAATTGGTATGCTGGCAGCCGTAAGCCACTAGCATTCAAGTACTTAGTTTTATGTTGCCCAATCAGTGTTCGGCAGTTTTAGACCGAACTCCCACAACACATAACCCCAGACCCCAGCTATCAACCGACTTTTCCCTTGTGCAGCAATGCCTGATGGGAGAATTATCCAAACTGTTAAGTTCCCCATCTGGTCCTCCCTGTATTACCCCTGTTAAATCTATTTGGCTGTTTGGAAACCCCTTGCATGGGGAATTCTATAAATATGGAAGCCTGTGAATAAAAAGTCAGTTGACTCTCAGAGCTGTGTGTCGTCTGGTTACTGAGGGAGATTTGGGACTTTGCCTTACTTGTCAATGCTGACTGTGGATTTACCCTGGTTACCAGCGGAGATCGTGGAGTTTAATATTGCTCTCCGCTACATTTGGTGGCAAGCGACGGGATCCAACCTTACAGCCAATAAGCGCAATTCGTGCAATGTGAACTACCGATGTAAATGGAGACGGATTATTCTAGGCTAAAGCGGCAGACATTAAAGGAACTGCTAGAAGCCAGGGGTAAGGTAGCCAGCAACAAATCCAAAGCTGTACTAACTGCCGAGCTGATGGAGGGAGACAGAGCCCGCAGCGCTACACCACCAGCAGCCATGGAAGAAACCCTCTACCAGAGAGAAATGAGGACCAGGCTGGAATTTTTGCCACAGCCTATATCAGATGCCATGCTGCACATGGTAATGGCGAATGTGCAGGAGTACGTGATGGCACACAGTCCGCAGTATACACAATCTCGAGCAGAATCCACTACTGGGTCACTCTACAACCAGGTAAAACCCAAAATTCCCTATCATGCCTTTAAAATGTTTTGCGAGGAGAAGGATGAGATTGATGGGTATTTACAGGATTTTGAGAGACTGTGTGATTTACATGACTTGGAACGGACTGTATGGGTCCCATTGCTAGCAGGCAAGCTGGCAGGTCGGGCAGCAGAAGCATATCGCGCTGTACCCAGTGAGGACAGCAAGGATTATGATAAAGTGAAGCAAGCGATATTAGAGAGATACGCCATTACTCCAGAGGCATACCGGCGCAAGTTTAGAAACCTACGCAAACCAGAGAAGGATTCACATGCTGAATGGGCACACAAGATGGACCAAGCTTCCCAAGGGTGGATACAAGCCAGCCAAGCCACTACTATGGAGGAATTGAGACAGTTAATGCTGTTGGAGCAATTCTTCAACGGTTTGTCCCCAGAGGCACAAGAATGGGTGCGAGACAGGAAACCTCTCACCCTAACCGAAGCGGCTCGATTAGCGGATCAGCATTTTGATGCAAGGAGACATCATGGGCCCCTAACCAAGAGTTATCCTCGACCCGCGGGACCACCCAGTACTCTACCACCCCTCGGTCTCACAGCCTCCCCTTTTCATCAATCCCAAGGGACTTTACCACCACCCTCCAGATATAACGGACGTGCCAACATCCAATGCCACACCTGCAAACAGTGGGGACATATGGCACGCGAGTGCACCCAAAACCGGGGCAGACCCGCCTGGAACCAAGGCCGACCGAACCCGGCACCAAGGGCTGCTGCCCATCATTATCAACGGGAGCCGGCCACTCAAGAGATGTTGAGCATTCCAACGGAAGAACCCCTGGGAATCTTGCATGAGGTGATGACAGTCCGAGCCACGGATAACCGGCAGCATCATCGACAGCCAGTGACCTTGGAGGGGAAAGAAGTCCAGGGACTTCGGGATTCAGGAGCTACTTTAACCTTGATAGCACCCCATTTGGTCCCTGACTCGGCACACACTGGCGGATCAGTGGCAGTACGAGTGGCAGGGGGAGCAGTGTACCGACTACCCATTGCCAAAGTACATTTGGATTGGGGTGTGGGAGGGGGGACGGTAGAAGTGGGCCTCATGCAAAATTTACCAGCAGATGTTATGCTGGGAAATGACTTGGGCCAGATGACCTCTGCTTTTGTACCCCAGGCCCCATACCAGGAAGCCCATCCAGTGACCACACGACAACAGGCTCGCACCACGGTTCCACCGACACACTCTGAAGCTCCGGTAAGAGACCATGACCCCCACACGACACGTATGTCCTGGGATACCCCGACTAAGTTTGAGGCCGAGGTGAGGTCAGACCCCACGCTACAGGTATACAGGGACAGGGTACACGCTGACCAGGCTGGGCTAGAGGGGGAGCGGTACACCTGGGAGAAAGGGCTACTTTACCGCATTGCTGAAAGAGGAGTGGGAGGGTCGGCCACAGTAACGACTAAACAGTTAGTGGTTCCCCAGAAGTATAGGCAAGAACTGCTTCGGATTGCCCACGACATTCCCCTGTCTGGGCATCTGGGGATGACACGTACCCGATACAGGTTGACCCACGCTTTCTTCTGGCCAGGGATCTCCAAGGATGTGAGGCAATACTGCACCTCCTGTGACATTTGCCAGCGAGTAGGCAAGCGAGGTGACCGCCACAAAGCCAAGTTATGTCCTCTTCCCATTATTGAAGAACCCTTCAGTAGGGTGGCCGTAGATATAGTGGGGCCCTTACCAAAACCCAGTCCCTCCGGGAAAAGATATATTTTAACTGTAGTGGACTATGCCACCCGGTACCCCGAGGCTATAGCCCTCACCAACATTCATGCCGAAACTGTGGCAGAGGCCTTAATGAAAATATTTTCCAGGGTGGGGTTTCCCCAAGAAATCATATCCGATAGAGGCACCCAGTTCACCGCCGAGGTAACCCAACAACTATGGAAGATATGTGGCATTAAGCCAATAGTAAATTCGGCGTACCACCCCCAGTCCAATGGTCTATGCGAAAGGTTTAATGGTACGCTGAAGCAGATGCTCCGTACATTTGGAGAGGCTCATAAAGACTGGGAGCGCTTTCTACCCCATCTGCTCTTCGCTTATAGAGAGGTACCCCAAGAGTCAACAGGGTTTTCCCCTTTTGAATTACTGTTTGGGAGAAGGGTGCGAGGGCCACTAGACCTAATTAGAGAGCATTGGGAGGGGGAGAGTAGCCCAGACGGAACCCCTATTGTATCCTACGTACTGGAGTTCAGGGACCGTCTGGAGGCGCTAACCCAGGCTGTGCGCACCAACCTCCGGGCGGCCCAACAACGTCAGCGCCGCTGGTACGATAGGGGAGCCAGAGACCGCAGCTTTCAGGTGGGACAAAAGGTTTTGATTTTAAAACCGGTCCGCACAGACAAGCTGCAGGCCATCTGGCAAGGCCCATACCAGGTGGTGGAACAGAGATGTGACACCACCTATGTGATTGGCCCCTGCTCAGGGGTAGGGGAGAGACGCATGTTCCACGTGAATATGCTCAAACCATACCATGAGAGGATAGAGGATGTGGCCGCCATATGCGCTTCCGCCTCGGAGGATCAGGAGAATCTGCCTCTACCTGACCTCTTAGAACAGGAGGGACAGACGGAGCCCTCCAAGGGGGTTCAGCTGGGGGAGCGGCTAAGCCCTCAGGAGCGTGCCCAGGTACAAGAGCTGATTGTAGCTAATTAGAGAGCATTGGGAGGGGGAGAGTAGCCCAGACGGAACCCCTATTGTATCCTACGTACTGGAGTTCAGGGACCGTCTGGAGGCGCTAACCCAGGCTGTGCGCACCAACCTCCGGGCGGCCCAACAACGTCAGCGCCGCTGGTACGATAGGGGAGCCAGAGACCGCAGCTTTCAGGTGGGACAAAAGGTTTTGATTTTAAAACCGGTCCGCACAGACAAGCTGCAGGCCATCTGGCAAGGCCCATACCAGGTGGTGGAACAGAGATGTGACACCACCTATGTGATTGGCCCCTGCTCAGGGGTAGGGGAGAGACGCATGTTCCACGTGAATATGCTCAAACCATACCATGAGAGGATAGAGGATGTGGCCGCCATATGCGCTTCCGCCTCGGAGGATCAGGAGAATCTGCCTCTACCTGACCTCTTAGAACAGGAGGGACAGATGGAGCCCTCCAAGGGGGTTCAGCTGGGGGAGCGGCTAAGCCCTCAGGAGCGTGCCCAGGTACAAGAGCTGATTGTAGCTAAAGGGGCTACCTTCTCCAATTTACCTGGGTACACTCCGCTGGCCACTCACCGAGTCGAGACCCCGGGACAGCTACCTATGCGGCAAACCCCATATCGTGTCCCTGAAGCAGTCAGGACGCATATGAAGACTGAGATTGACGAGATGTTGCAGCTGGGGGTTATCGAACCTTCCGATAGCCCCTGGGCATCGCCAGTAGTGCTGGTACCAAAGAAGGATGGCACGACACGTTTCTGTGTCGACTACCGGAGGCTAAATGACAAAACGGTGTCTGATGCCTATCCGATGCCCCGGATAGACGAGCTGCTGGATAAGATGGCACGGGGCCAGTATCTCACTACCATAGACTTATGTAAGGGATACTGGCAGATTCCACTGGCCGAGGAGGCCATCCCCAAGTCGGCGTTTGTCACCCCGTTTGGCCTGTATCAATTTCGGGTCATGCCATTCGGGATGAAGAACGCTCCGGCAACTTTTCAGCGGATGGTCGATCGGTTATTGGACGGATTCCAGGAATACGCATGTGCCTATTTAGACGACATCGCCATATTTAGCCAGACCTGGGCAGAGCACCTACAACACATAGGGGCCATTCTAGATCGTATTGGAGAGGCAGGGTTAACACTGAAACCCAGCAAGTGTCATATAGGGATGGCCGAAGTGCAGTACTTGGGCCACCGGGTGGGGAGCGGGCGACAGAGACCCGAACCAGCTAAAGTTGAAGCCATAGCTAAATGGCCCACCCCCAGGACGAAAACCCAAGTGCTAGCGTTTCTAGGTACTGCGGGGTACTATAGAAAATTCGTACCCAATTATAGTGCCCTGGCCAAACCCTTGACTGACTTGACACGCAAGAACCTGCCCCGACAGGTTGTTTGGGCCCCAGAGTGTGATCAGGCATTCCAACAACTAAAGACTGCTCTAACTAATGCCCCTGTACTTGCTGCTCCTGATCCAACTAAAAGATTTCTTGTCCACACAGACGCTTCAATGTTTGGATTGGGAGCAGTGCTGAGCCAAGTGGGAGCCGATGGAGGAGAACACCCCGTAGCTTACCTGAGCCGAAAGTTATTGCCACGAGAAGTAAGCTACGCCGCCATTGAGAAGGAATGCCTGGCCGTGGTGTGGGCCCTCAAAAAGTTGCAGCCGTATTTGTATGGACAACCTTTTTCGCTACTCACAGATCACAACCCGTTGGTGTGGCTAAACCGTGTGGCGGGAGACAATGCCCGGCTGCTGCGCTGGAGTTTGGCGCTGCAGCCGTTTGACTTTACAATCCACTACCGACCAGGGAAGCAAAACGGTAACGCCGACGGGTTATCTAGACAAACTGAACTTGAAAAGTGATCTGTGAAATTACACCCCCGGACATCCCCAAGCCGATCCGTTGGGATCAGACTGTGTATGCCGGCTTGGTTCTGGGGGAGCATTGTGGCAAACCTAGCCACTTCTGGAACGCTGGACGTTACATGTCAAAAGGTTGTCTGTATTCTGCTGGGTCTTATGTGGGCATAGTAATTGGTATGCTGGCAGCCGTAAGCCACTAGCATTCAAGTACTTAGTTTTATGTTGCCCAATCAGTGTTCGGCAGTTTTAAATCAAACTCCCACAACACATAACCCCAGACCCCAGCTCTCAACCGACTTTTCCCTCATGCAGCAATGCCTGATGGGAGAATTATCCAAACTGTTAAGTTCCCCATCTGGTCCTCCCTGTATTACCCCTGTTAAATCTATTTGGCTGTTTGGAAACCCCTTGCATGGGGAATTCTATAAATATGGAAGCCTGTGAATAAAAAGTCAGTTGACTCTCAGAGCTGTGTGTTGTCCGGTTACTGGGGAGATTTGGGACATTGCCTTACTTGTCAATGCTGACTGTGGATTTACCCTGGTTACCAGCGGAGATCGTGGAGTTTAATATTGTACTCCGCTACAATGCTGAATGCACCTTTTTTCTGCAAGAAACAAAGACATGGCAGCCCATTCAAATCAATGCTGTGCCTGCACAAATGAGGGCCGCCAAAACACATACATGTGAACCAGCCAGGCCCAAAATAAGCTGAAGGGGGGCCCAAAAAAAATGTTTGCCCAGGGCCCAAACCATATTAAAGACGGACCTGGGTGGAATCTGTGAGTTTGCACAGAACCATAAAGTGTCCGGGGCTGTAAAGCAGCATCCTTAGCCGCCTGGTCCGCTCTTCTGTAGGGGCTAGGGGCTAGAGCAGGGGTGCCCAACCTTTTGAAGAGCGAGGGCCACTTAAGCGACTTGTTAATCGGTCGTGGGCCACAATGAGCGGAGCGGGTGGATGGCATGTCCGTGTCCGCTCTGCATATGCAGAGCAGACACGGACCCAGCCCACGTTCCTTTTTAGAGGATCGTATTGGAGGTAGAACATAAGTCGGTTTATGCATGCCACTTCTTAGAGGTGAATGGAGGGTCCAATTGGTCAGACTGTCGGACTGACCATGTAAAAAAGGGGCCCAAGGCTGCTTTCACACTGATGTGCTGTGGCTTACCCACACCACTGGTACAATGCAGTGTATATTTGGCTTGCCTGCACTTTGCAATAGACTTCTATTATATTCTCTAGGTTTTGTGCACTTTCAAAAAGCTCACCAAACTTGCAGGTAATAACAGAAGTCTATGGCTCAGTGAAGGTAACCCGCAGGTAAACTAATCTACACCTGAGGATCAGTTTGAAAGCAGCCCAGTAACTACTGTAGAAAAGATTTGCCCATATTTACACTGATTTTAGTAATAAAACGGACCTTTTATAACAGTTTTCTATTCCATCTCAGAGCAGGAGGTCGCGGGCCACATCAGAGGGCTCCGCGGGCCACATGTGGCCCCCGGGCCACTGGTTGGGCACCCCTGGGCTAGAGACTAGGGCCTGCGCTTCCACATGTGAGCCTCAAATGCTAGGATGGCTACCTCAGCAAGAACTTGGAAAGCTGAAAACAGCCAATCAATCTAACTTATTGCTTGATTGATTTACCTGCCGAAGTAAAACAACTTGTGGCCCTTTATGTGAAACCAAGAAAAACCCTCTGTCTATACATAAATATATCCACCGACCCCAAGTAAAGGATCCAATGACTCTGAATACAGAGTGTCCTTCTGGGTGAAAACTCAACCCGTCCTTACAACCGGCCTCCAAAGAGTAACTACAATCTGTAGCAGGTCTGATCTATGTGTAGGTGTGTCTCTCAGGTGGGCTTGCAAATGTGATCTGGAGTATAATTGCATAGACCCCAAAGGTACATAACTCTGAGGATATAATGCACCAGTCATCAGCCATGAAGGATACATTTCCAAAAGATTGGTTAGTCCACAAAGGGATGCCCCCTCCTCGTCCACCAGGACGCTAAAACATATTTGCTGAACCAATCACCATGGAGTGAAAATGGTATGTGGCAGTGGTATGGCATATCAGGTAAAATTGGTGCTCCAAGTATAACTAAACTATTCATTTCCCTCAAGCCCTGTTACAGGTTTATAGAGGTGTTCTAGGGCGATATCCAGTATAAATGGATACATTTTTTTTTGTTTATGCCTCAGAACAGGGTGTCAGCATCACTGCAATCGCTCAGCTAATACACAGATTTAAGCTTAAAAAGCATCTAAAGTGTTTATGTTCTTCAAAGGCTGTGTTTACAAAAACCTCCGTGATTTTTGGCCCAATGGCAAATGGCAATATTTTGCACGGAGACCCCCTAAAATGTGACTGTTAATGTGCAAAAATCAGTTTTTTTAAATAAGCTTCCTGTCACGAAAAATACCTATGTGGCACAATGCCAACTATTGTATTGGACTTATATACAGTCAGGTCTCAGCTCATCCTGTCTCATTTCTCTGTCCCCTATATTCTGTTTCTGTTCAGGAATGGGGGGGGGGGGTGGGGGGGTTGGATAAAAATAATAATCTATATGGATTGTGGCTTGCACCTGAGGACTAGGGGAATTTTGCTGACACTTGGCATCCTTCCTAGGTTTGGTCTGAAGACAGAATCCTTCTGCTCTGACCCTGAACCCCAGTTCAAACCAGTGCTCTATTTTCAACCCATCTTTTCCACAAAAAGAACAGAACTTTACATATATATATATACAATGTTTACCTAGCAATATAAACAATACAAATAATAAATGTACAAGTTCCTTTTAATATTCCTGCATGTCCAACCCTCCCGGTCACACAGAATATTTTAACTCGTTCCAAACTCCTCCTTCCCTTCACTTGTACGGAAGGGGGGGGGGGGGGCGATTTCCTCACAGAGAACCCTGAGGAACCCTGCGGAACTTCACTTCACACCCAACTTTTTGTAAATGCTTTGTTTCTGTATTAGCCAATGGACCCCAGACACTGATTAACTACTTACCCGCTGTCAACAAAAATAAAATGGCAATTAACTGTTTGCCACCACGGCCGCTCTTCCGTTAACAGCGGGGGTTTCACCCATCTTTTTGGTCTGGGGGTCCATTGACCCTCAATATCAGCATCTGTAAGTTTTCATATTTACTCATAGGCTCATCGATGTGCAAGACCCTCATGTACCTTCACATAATTACAACCAATCAGTTTAATTCAATGTCACCCTTATAAACAAACAGATTATTTTATATTTGTCACACGACAGAAAAGAACAGCGACAGGTCTGAGTTTTCTCCTCTCCCTCACTCATAGTTCTTCCCACTACTTTAATAGTTAAACTGTTTGAGGCCTAACAAAAAAATCTCAGATCCTACATAAAACGGAACAGTCATTTAGCATAAATGCTCAGACCCGCCCCATCAGTTCTTTTATTTGTTTTATTTGTTTTGAACCGTGCACAGTTCCTGCTTTTTTTTAATTTAGTGTACAACCAGGACATGTGAATGGTATTTACAATATTTTAGTAACAGAGAATGATTTCTAGTTGCAGGTCAAACTGCCTTTTGTTATGAGAAGCCGGTCTTTGTCCACTATTTCTCAGGACAGTCTATAACCGTTTGTTCCGAAACTGTCTTAGGCTTCTCAAAACCCTTTATCAGGGATGGACTGGCCATTGGGACTACAGGGAGTTTCCCGGTGGGCCGATGGGTCAGTGGGCCGGCTTCACTCACAGCGGACCGCCTCCCTACCTCTGCTCCTCTGTCTTTCCCTTCCCGCAGCACTCACCTCCTCTCCCTCCCCGGGATAAAATAATAAAAGTAGTAGTTGAAGAGGTGAAAAGGGTAATAGGTAGTAGGTTGAGGTGTATAACTTTGTGTGGAAACACTCCTGCTTCCAGCAATGTAGAGTTCGTCGCCACTCTAGCCAGAGTGGGTATTGTGCACCTGGATAGGCCTCTCTCACCAGCCTAGCAGCCAGGGTGTCACACAAAAAACTTTAGCAAAGTCTCTGCTACAGACCTTCCTAAAGGTGGAGATGTATTCGGTCCAGAATCCTTCTCAGCACAGAATTAAGCACCTGGATCTCTCTTGAATAAACTTGTGAACTCAGAACTCCCCACAGCGCTCACCTGGGGGGAACAGAGAAGCAGGGGAGGAGCACAGGGGACGGGACAGACAGCTATGGCCTGGGAGTTTCTCACTTCTGCCTAATCTTGTCCCATAAGGGGGGCACGGAACTGATTCTTTGCCCCGGGTGAAATAATGTCTAGCTTCCCCACTGGTACTGCCTATAAGAGTACCAGTACCCAGGGCCGGTGCAAGGATTTATGCCTACACAAGCGAAGCTCCATTTTGGCGCCCCCCCCCCCCCAAACGGCCACCCACCTCCCTTGTAAAAATGTTTCTTTCAATAAATTTTTTATATAAAAAAAAACACACTAACATGCCAGACCTGCCCCATTACATGACCAGACTGTGCCCCATTACATGACCAGACTGTGCCCCATTACATGACCAGACTGTGCCCCATTACATGACCAGACTGTGCCCCATTACATGACCAGACTGTGCCCCATTACATGACCAGACTGTGCCCCATTACATGCCAGACCTGTCCCGTTACATGACCAGACTGTGCCCCATTACATGACCAGACTGTGCCCCATTACATGACCAGACTGTGCCCCATTACATGACCAGACTGTGCCCCATTACATGACCAGACTGTGCCCCATTACATGACCAGACTGTGCCCCATTACATGACCAGACCTGCCCCATTACATGACCAGACTGTGCCCCATTACATGACCAGACTGTGCCCCATTACATGACCAGACTGTGCCCCATTACATGACCAGACTGTGCCCCATTACATGACCAGACTGTGCCCCATTACATGCCAGACCTGCCCCATTACATGCCAGACCTGCCCCATTACATGCCAGACCTGCCCCATTACATGCCAGACCTGCCCCATTACATCCAGACCTGCCCCATTACATGCCAGACTGTGCCCCATTACCTCCAGACTGTGCCCCATTACCTCCAGACTGTGCCCCATTACCTCCAAACTGTGCCCCATTACCTCCAGACTGTGCCCCATTACCTCCAGACTGTGCCCCATTACCTCCAGACTGTGCCCCATTACCTCCAGACTGTGCCCCATTACCTCCAGACTGTGCCCCATTACCTCCAGACTGTGCCCCATTACCTCCAAACTGTGCCCCATTACCTCCAGACAGTGCCCCATTACCTCCAGACTGTGCCCCATTACCTCCAGACAGTGCCCCATTACCTCCAGACAGTGCCCCATTACCTCCAGACTGTGCCCCATTACCTCCAGACTGTGCCCCATTACCTCCAGACAGTGCCCCATTACCTCCAGACAGTGCCCCATTACCTCCAGACTGTGCCCCATTACCTCCAGACAGTGCCCCATTACCTCCAGACAGTGCCCCATTACCTCCAGACAGTGCCCCATTACCTCCAGACTGTGCCCCATTACCTCCAGACTGTGCCCCATTACCTCCAGACTGTGCCCCATTACCTTCAGACTGTGCCCCATTACCTCCAGACTGTGCCCCATTACCTCCAGACTGTGCCCCATTACCTCCAGACTGTGCCCCATTACCTCCAGACTGTGCCCCATTACCTCCAGACAGTGCCCCATTACCTCCAGACTGTGCCCCATTACCTCCAGACTGTGCCCCATTACCTCCAGACTGTGCCCCATTACCTCCAGACTGTGCCCCATTACCTCCAGACAGTGCCCCATTACCTCCAGACAGTGCCCCATTACCTCCAGACTGTGCCCCATTACCTCCAGACTGTGCCCCATTACCTCCAGACTGTGCCCCATTACCTCCAGACTGTGCCCCATTACCTCCAGACTGTGCCCCATTACCTCCAGACTGTGCCCCATTACCTCCAGACTGTGCCCCATTACCTCCAGACAGTGCCCCATTACCTCCAGACAGTGCCCCATTACCTCCAGACTGTGCCCCATTACCTCCAGACTGTGCCCTTACCAGAATCGCGGCTGTAGGATTTTTCAAAAGCCGCGCCTCCGACGTCTTCTGTTCCGTGATAGGCGGAACATTCAGCTTCCCATGAGGCACTGTGTTCAGTGTCCGCCTATCACGGAGGCCCTCTCGTCCGAGGACGAGGAAGCTGAATGTTCCGCCTATGACGGAACAGAAGACGTCGGAGGCGCGGCTTTTGAAAAATCCTACAGCCGCGATTCTAAGGTAAGTTTTTCGCCCCATCCCAGGCTGCGGACCTGCCCGCCCCCAAGCGGCCGCTTGGTCCGCCTGGTGGTTGCGCCGGCCCTGCCAGTACCAGCCGTTCTACTCTAATAAAGTAGAACGGCTAGTGGCTAGTGAAGGAGGAGAGGGGGCTTGGGTGGCTGGGCTTGGGTGGCTGGGGGTGGGTGGTGCGGGAGTTGTCCGGCCGCCATGGGAGAGACCTGTCAATGTGGGCCAGTCTGTATGAATTCCAGGGCCAAATTTTTGTCCCAGTCCAGCCCTGCCCTTTATTGAAAATATATTATATATTATGTGCTTCCAAAGCACCATATATGACACAGTCTGTCTGACCAACAAAAGTATACAGATGGTCGCAAATTAGACTCGTCCCGGATCAGTTTGTTGCCTTTACTTGTCCCGGATCAGTTTGTTGCCTTTACTTGTCCCGGATCAGTTTGGCTTCTCTTTAAATTATATTTCACTTAGACAAGTTATACAAAATGTATGTCCTCTCCTCCTAGAAACTTTCTAGATTCTGTCTATGTACTTTTACAATGCAGTAGGGGGTGTAACTTGTAAGTCTGGCCCTCCTGCTGCCCCCGCTGCCCCCCCTTAACGATCCCGTGTCAGTGTCCCTACTCACTACTCCAGGAATATCCTTTCCTGCTATGGGGGAATACGTTTCTTTGTCTGTGTTTTTATTAGAACCCCGTGAGGTTGGTGGTCTGTTATTGGGGCTGCCTGTACTCCGGTCTTACTGGCCCTTAAAATCCAGCTCCCTTCCCCCATTGTTTTCTTCCCTTCTTTGGAACCCCTACTGGTGACCCCTCCTCCAGGGACATTGACTTTTCCAATGACCCTGACCCCCACAATGGAAAGAGGTGCCCTGGTTTGGGAAATAATCGTGGTTATACTCTGGGGGTGCTTGTCTTGGTGGATACTGCCTGGGGACAAATGGGGCCATAACTTGAGCTATCTGATCTCCAGGTTGTTCCGTAAGAAAAGGAAAGACCCCCTTTATAACAAAAACCCCGGATACTGCCCCCTTTTTGACCACTTCCATAAACGTAGTTGTATTATATGTAGATATAGAAACCAATAATAAAGATTCTTCTTTAGCAGGGGCCGGAGTGGGAAATTTCCTTTTATACTTTTTACATTGCCTTATTCCATATTTTACAACATTTCTTCATATATTCTTCATCATGGGTACCTGGGGGATAGTTGTGTTTTCTTGTGCATTCCACAAATTTTCTGAACCTCCTCCCATTGCTCCTCGGAGGAGGGTCCCGAGGGGCTCATACCCAGTATGTGTAGTTGATGTGCTCGTTGCTGGACATTAGACCAGAATGGATTAACACAACTATTTCCCTGTGTACCCTTAACAAACTCTATGGGGGAAGGTTGGTCCGGCTCACCTTCCGGCCCGTCCTTTCCCATCACACCACCCATTGTAAGCCAACGTCCGAGGGTGTTAGGGTCCTCAAAGAATTAGGACAAACAACGCAGAGCTCTCTTTTTTTTTATACAACATATAAATAATAAACCAGTTAAGCAGTAATCACATTTAGATGTCTTATATACATGTATATACTTTCAATCATGTAACAACCTTTAAAACATATAAACAGTGGCCAATCAAGAAAGAAATCACGATTATATAACCTCTAAAAGTTTCCATACATCCGTCCTTTATTGTGGGAGACAACAATAGCGCTCTCACTCCCTACTCTAGTCCGGCCATCCAGGCGGGACAATATACTGTATTTATCGGCGTAGAACACGCACAGGGGTATAAAACACACCCTAACTTTAAGAGGGAAGTAAAAAAAATACTTTCCTCGGCCCCCTGCGTATAACACACAGGCACACAAAATAGAGTATTATACACCAATAAATACAGTATCTCTTAAACTAAGTCCGGCTATCCGAGCGGGACAATATCTTTTACCTTTATTCCGGCCATCCAAGCGGGAAAAATATCTGTTACCTGTACTCCGGCCAACCTAGCGGGAAATATCTCTTATCCTTACTCCGGCCAACCAAGCGGGAAATATCTCTTACCTGCCTGACAGGGAAGGCCAACCTAGCGGCGTTCCCTGGGCATAAAATAATAAAATAATAAATAAAAAAATAAAAAAATTACATTAAAATATGAGTGCGATCAATCGCTGACAGAGTAAGTGAATATTCTTCGCAAAAAAAATCTTTACAAAGACCTTCACTTAGCTGCAAGACGACTATCCCACTGCTGCCACCATCTGTTAGGTAGGTACTTCAACTAGACCCGGGTCTTAAGGATGTTTGAATGTATGGAAAGTCCTTAATGCATTGCCAGTCAAAAACATCCACACACACGCATTGTATTTCCAAGACTGCCTTTATTTCTCCTGCGTACTTGTACATAATCAAATCATACAAGAAGGCACACCCCCTGTCCCAGCCAATCATATCTTAGTTATAAGGTTATACAAGTAATGTGCGTCACAATTATACATCGTGCGTAAGCAGTGTTCTTTGTACCCTGAGCATATTAAGACGCATCTCTTTTGATCTCAAAGGAGACAGGAACATCAAGCGCCCAGAGGCGATTTACTTCGCATGTGCTGCGCTATATAAGTTTTCATTCATTCATTCATTCATATCTTAATTCTACTGCAGCTAATCTTGGTTATTGTAACAATAACATAGCCAAGGTCCGTAGAAGCCTAAGGATACATATTAAATATATTTTAGGATACAAGCATTAATTACTAAGGAGGAACTCTAGCAAGCCTTATAATGCATTACTAATATAGGGAAACTATAGCCTATCAATATCTATGGGGGAACTCTAACCGCCTTTCAGTATCTACATGCAGAGGTTGCATAGGCATATCCGACGCGTTTCGGTGTCACTTGGCTCCTCCCTCAGGGATGGCTCTGCAGATAGTGTGGATATAGTAAAGTGCCCCCCAAACTGTCACACCAGTAAAAACATCAAAGTTGTACAACTGCCATCACATCCATAACCCCCCCATATTCCCACCTGGATGTGGAGCAGGCGGGGTGGGTGGAGCCTCAACCAAGCGGGGGTCAGTTCAGCATACACTGAGACCACCTAATGTGGATGTGCCTGTAGTATCCAGATAGGGAGCTGTTCAAGACAGGTGAGAAATACATAGGTGGCTACCAATAAACAGAGGTATAGAAGCACACCAGGGTTCACCTAACAGCTCTAATTATTGGACTCCTCCCCCATGTCACACCGTACATCTAATGGTCAACTGGTGCAGGATCAACTACTTTCCCCACATCCCACTGAATTCTGGGATATAGGGGGTGGAGGAACTTTGACCCTGGCCGGTATATTCATACCTCTTCAGCCAATCCCTGGTCAGGAGAGTGAGTGACCAGCAGGGGGCTGAGAGGGGTATAAATAGGCCAGGGCTTGGAACAGCTCTCTCTTGTTCCTGGAGGAGTAAGACCCGTCCTGAGGGCTGTGATATCCCTGGGAGAATACCTGAAACCCCAAGGATGTTCTTTGTGGGGTCCTGGCTCCTGATCGGGCTGGGGGACCTCTGGCCCTGCCTCCCGAAGACACACAGAAAGAACATCTGAGGATCCAAGACACAGACAACGTACAGAAGATGACTGATACTGCAGGTGGCAACACAACATACAGGACACCGTGAGGACCTACCATGTGGATTCCAGGGAGACATGTGCAGAACAAATTTTTTATTTTGTTTTTGATTTGTTATTTACATAAATTTGTTTCATTTATTAATTTTTTTGTTTGTTTTTGGAATTCATTTTCAAATCAATTTTGAATTTGAATCATTTTCCAATTTCAAAAATAATAAAATAGAATAGAAAATCTAGGAATGGAATACAATTTTTTTCTACTCTATTCCTTTATTTTCTCTGATCGCTGTATAATTGTCTAAGTGTCCAATCTGTCCGTCGCAATGTCGCAGTCGTGATTAAAATCTATGATCATCACCATTACTAGTAAAAAAAATAATAAAAATTCCATAATTCTTTCCCCTATTTTGTAGGCGCTATAACTTTTGCGCAAAGCAATCAATAAAAGCTTATTGCAATTTTTTTTTTTAATCAATAATATGTAGAAAAATAAATATCGGCCTAAACTGAGGAAAAAATTGCCTTTAAAAAAAAAATTGGGGATATTTATTGTAGCAAAAAGTAAAAAAATATATATTTTTTTCAAAATTGTCGCTCTTTTTTTTTTTTTATATAGCACAAAAATTACAAAGGTGATCAAATAACACCAAAATAAATTTGTGGGGAAAAAAGGACATCAATTTTGTTTGGGTACAACGTCGCACGACAGCGCAATTGTCATTTAAAGCGACACAGTGCCGAATCGCTAAAAATGGCCTGGTCAGAAAGGGGAGTAAATCTTCCGGGGCTAAAGTGGTTAAAGTGTGTGTCTAGACAAATCCTATTGTTCTAGATTTGGATGGAGTGGGGGAGGATTAGAACTCCTGTCAGGTTTTTACTGCTATCCGGGACTCCATTAGAGAGATTTCCCCTCACTTCCTGTCCTGGTGACATTTTATCAGACAGGAAATGAAGGAAAATCTACACCAGGGACACAGACAGAAATAAAGACCTGACAGGGGTTCTAATCCTTCCCCTACTCTACTACACAAAAGGATTTGTATTTCTGTCTGTGTTGCTGTTGGAGAGTTCCCCTCACTTCCTGTCTGGGAAAATGTTGTCACCAGGACAGGAAGTGAGGGGGAATCTCTATATGAAGCCCCAGATAGCAAACCAAAAGTCTGACAGAGGTTCTAATCCTCCCCCACTCCATCCAAAGCTGAATAAATCCTTTCTTCTATACAGAGCTTTTTTTCTCAGAAAATAGGTGCAGGAACTCAACCACGACCCGTTCAGATTTCACAAACAGTAGAAGGGTCTTAAAGGGGCATTAAATACCAGAATTGCATTACATACATTGTGCAGAGTTCAGGGGGTTACAAAGCAGTCACTTGTAAACACAGAAACCCGACTTCTGTGTTCACAAGTGATTGTGGTGAGCGGGCACCAAAGGGTCTGAGCCAAAGGTGGTGGAACTGAGTTCCACCAAGTTCCCCCAGAAAAAAAGCCCTGCTTCTATAGATACACAGTGATGGTGGAGACCCCAGGGCCGTCCTCCTGATCCTGGCTACACTATGTAGTGTGTCACTGACCCAGAACAAGCATGCAGCCATTGAAGGATGAACACTCTGCCCTCCTGCATGCTTGTTCCTGGTCAGTGACACACGAGGTAGTGAAGTGAGGTTTAGGATGAAGATGACGGCCCCGGAACCTGCAGCTTTATAAATCAATCAGTCATGTTTCCTGTCCTCTGCTCCCTCCTATTGGATGAGTATTGCACCAATCACCAATCAGATAATCCCCCTTGTGATGTCTCTGGGCAGATCTCTCACTTCTGATTCCCCCCACATATCTTTATACAGGAACCTCCCCTCCCCCATACACCTACCCCAGCATGGAGGGGCTCAGTAAAGATGGTGGTGAAGGTGTGGAGATGTCGGATCGGGTCACACAGATCATAAAAGGAGATCCGCCCGGCCTCATAATCCAGATCTATCCTGACTCTCTTACTGAAGACACCACCGGGTAATGGGATCTCATTACTGTCATGTGTCACTGAGTACTGATTACCCCCCCACCTCTCCAATCCCCAGGACTTCTTATTATTTCCAATCCCTGACTGACCTCCACTCCTGTCTATA
The DNA here is from genome assembly GCA_029574335.1 of Rana kukunoris. Lineage (NCBI taxonomy): Eukaryota > Metazoa > Chordata > Amphibia > Anura > Ranidae > Rana > Rana kukunoris. The sequence goes on along the minus strand of CM056049.1, from coordinate 744,625,535 downwards.
CTGGGGTAACACATCCCGACTCTCCAGAACACTGCCCCCCAGACATCCACTTCCCAGTAATGTCTCCCTGAGGAGAACCTCTGACTGCTCATCACCTGAGGAGAATACTGAAATCTCTCTGGTGTTTCTGGGCGATTCTGATGTGATAATGAGTTGGATGCAGTTTTCCTGTCATCTGATATATGGAGATTATTAGCAGCTGTCCTCACATCCAGTAATATGTCTGTAACCCCCGACACCCCCGATGTTTGCTGTACAGCCCCAATATTTGGTTCTCCAGCCTGCAGGTGTGAGTGTTGTATGGTGGGGGAGGGTTGGGGGTGTGGCCTGGATGGTTGTATGGTGGGGGAGGGTTGGGGGTGTGGCCTGGATGACTGTATGGTGGGGGAGAGTTGGGGACTTCTCTTGGATGGTTGTATGGTGGGGGAAGGTTGGGGGTGTGGTCTAGATGGTTGTATGATGGGGGAGGTTTGGGGGTGTGGCCTGGATGGTTGTATGGTGGGGGAGGGTTGGGGGTGTGGCCTGAATGGTTCAGCATTGGTGTGACCTTTGCCCCCTGTAGTAGAGTGTGGATAGACATGTGTGCCTGTACATTTCTCTACATTTCCCCCAGACATGATATCAGATAAACCTGTGTGTAATGTGTGTGAGATCCCCGCCACATCCAGATCCCCTCCATCATGGAGGAGGTTATCACGTCTCTCTCTGTCCTCCTCATTATCTCCATCCTCAGTATCACACAAGTCACCTGTGTCTGATTCCTGGAGGACAGTCAGTGGGTCCGTCATGTTACACAGCTCCTCAATGTCCCCCATCTTCCTGGACAGCTCCTCCTTCTTTATTTCCAGATCCTGGAGCAGATCATTGATTAACACGGAGATCCGCTCTGCCTGCCCGGAGATGTCCCTCAGGACTCTTTTCTCAAGGTCTTCCAGACGTCTCCTGAGGTCTCTAAACAGGACAGTGACTCTCTCTGTTTCATCATCTGCTTTTCCTTGTACTTTCCTCCTGTGTTCCTGCAGACTCTGGACTCTCTTCTCCATCTCCTCTCTCTCTGTCATCAGTTTCTGCAGAGCATTCCTCAGTTTCTTCTTTTTCATCTCAGAGGCCTCGTCCAGAGTCTCCACCTGGTGTCCCCGATGTTCTCCATCCAGCCTGCAGGACACACAGATACAGGAGGAGTCCTCAGTGCAGTAATACAACAGGATCTTCTTATGGACGGGGCATTTCCTGTTCTCCAGGGAAGTGGTGAGGTCACATAAGACGTTTGCCACCCCACCTTTCCCTACTTTTCCATTCATGTCACATAAGACGTGTTTTGGTGACTTGCTGTGGACTTTCAGGTGATTGTCACACAGAGAAGCGTCACACAGCAGACAGGATCTGACAGCAGGTACCGGAGTGTGAATACAGTAAGTACAGAAGACCCCGGACTCCTCCTGATCTGGATGGGTGGACAGGAAATTCTCCACTATGTTACGTAGTGTTATGTTCCTGTGCAGTGCAGGCCGATCCTGGAACTCTTCTCTACATTCAGGACAGGAATAACCTCCAGACCCCTCCTGTGTATCCAACACACGACCAATACAGTCCCGGCAGAAGTTGTGACCACATTTCAGCATCACAGGATCTGTATAAATGTTCAGACAGACGGAACACTCCAGCTCCCTCCTCAGATCAGCAGACGCCATCGCTGAGAGCAGAAGAGAGAAATGAAAGTAAAGTCTCTGACACTCAGTAACCAGTTCTGTACATTCCTACACAGGGAGGGGCTGAGGCTGAGACACGGAGTCATAGGAATCCTTATACAGAGGAACACAGATAATACACGGGAGGATTCCTGACAATAATCTCCTATCTGGGGGGAAATAAAGGACATTTATCAATATGATCATCATGTGTAAATACATATGAAGGGATCATATGATCACCATATACAGTGCCATAAAAACATATTCATACCCCTTGTAGGGATGGGCTATCTGTTCGGATTGAACAGCGAACAATTTGGGGTGTTCTGGGCAAATTTGTGCACCCTTCAAAAGTCTATGGGAGAAATCTAAAGTCCTAATTTTAAAGGTTAATATCCAAGTTATTGTCATAAAAAGTGTTTGGGGACCGGGTCCTGCCCCAGGGGGGTGTTTGGGGCCGGGAGCCTCATCCCAATCCTCTACCGACACCTCGCCCAAATCAGGCTCCCAACGGGACTTCAACTGTTGGGCGACGGCGGTGGCCGAGGGAGCCAAGAGGTAAGAGTTTAACTGGGAGATCAACCTCTTAGGGTCTCTACCGAGGACAATGTCAACAGGCAACGGGGTCTTAAGAACAGGGACAGCATCCCCAAACTGTGTGTTGAGTGCGTGACGGAGCTGGAGGTAGCAGAAGAACATGTGATTGGGCAGGGCAAAGGTTTCTTTAAGGGATTGGAAGGACCTGACCGCTCTGTGGGCGACGACCTGTGTGAGATAAATAACACCACTCCTGATCCAAATATCATAATCAGGGATCGTGGCCAGCTCAGGCAACCGCGGATTGTCCCAGAGGGGCGTGTGCGACTGCGGGGATGGCGCCTTGCCAATAGACATGGCGAGTTGCTAAACTTTGCGGTGGTGGAAAAGCAGCTGTCTCCTGTCGCCCGCCCGTGCCAAATCACGAGGCTCACAAAACAGGACCTGAAAAGGGTGTGAAATGGGGCCAGGGGTCTGGGAGCACACCAGGGTCGAGTAGCGTTCCCTGTCTGAATGGTGAAAATAATAGAAATGGGAGAGATGGGATGCAACATAATACAGGAAGAGATCCGGAACTGACGTGCCCCCCTGGCCAGATGGGCACTTCAACACTCGCCATGACAATTTGTGCCGGGAGGGACCCCAGATAAACAAGTTATTGATGGATTCCATGCCAGAAGGCATACAGCAACTTCGGGAGGAGGATCATCTTGACAAGGCATATGCGGCCCATGACTCCGAGAAGGAGACGGGACCATATCTGCGTTTTGGTCTTCAGGGTAGTGAACAGGGGCTCAATGTTGAGAGCTGTATAGTCTAAGGGAGATCTGGAGATATGGACACCTAGGTATTTGATGACACTTGTCCTTACCAATGGGAGGGCAGCCTAAGCGGTGGTGGGAGCACCCAGGTCCAGGGGGAGGATGTGTGACTCGGTCCAGTTTATCTGCAAACTGGAAAACGCCCCAAATGTCGTTATAATCTGCAGGGCTGCCTGGAGCGAGGGGCCTGCGGCCGAGAGGTAAAGGAGCATGTCGTCCCCGTAGAGACTGAACAGCTCAGTCACACGGCCACAGCGCAGCCCACTAATTCCGGGGTGACAACCAAGGGCTATAGCAAGGGGTTCTAGAGCAAGAGCGTACAGCATGGGCGATACGGGGCAGCCCTGGCGTGTGCCCCGGGACAGAGGGAAGGGGGACGAGATCCTGCCATTGACTCGGATGCGCGCCGTGGGGGCCTGGTAAAGGAGCTGTTGCCATCGCACAAAATTAGGGCCGAAACCAAATCTGTTGAGGCACTCCCACAGGTAGCTCCATTCAACAGAATCAAACGCCTCTGCGACATTGAGGCTAACCACCACCCTGGAACCCACGTCTATGTGCTGGGCCTGGAGGTTCATATGTAACCCTCGGAGGTTGAAGGCTGTGTTTTTGTTGGGCATAAATCCGGTCTGATCAGGGTGCACTAAGCTTAAGATGACTTTATTAAGGCGCAGGGTGAGGAAGGATCTTGGCAAGGATTTTAACATCGAGTTGGAGAAGGGAGATGGCTCGGTAGGACTCGGGAAGCAGAGGGTCCTTGCCTATTTTCTGTATCAAGACAATGAGGGCCTCGCTCATATAGGGGGGAGCATGCCCGTGTCAAAAGTGTGTTTGTATAGCGCGCAGAGTTTGGGGACCAGGGTGTAGCTGGCCAGCTAGAACCTGTCCTAGGTAGCTAATATAGCCTACATGTATATACAGCTAAACCTGCTAAGAACCTAATGTAGAGCACATGTTTGTATGTGAGAGACAAAAGCACAGTTATTCACTGTGATTTTGTGTATGTTGTTGTAACGGCTACCCAAGTAGGGAGAGGGTATCAGCCGTTGGGGACGTCCTTTTCCCTGGCAAGTTGCTATGCAAGTAAGTCCAGTATAAGCTCATCCACAAGAGCCAAAGGGAGAGTCAGGTCCAGTTGTAAGACCCACAGAATAAATGTCCCATCGCATTCCCTTCCATAAACGAGACGGTGCTACGTTTGAAGGGTCAAGTAGACTCAGCTTTAATATCCAACTCTTGTTTTATATCTAGTTACAAACTTGTAAGTATTCAAGAAACAATGAAACTCTCCGCCCCCTCCCTCCACAGGGGGGCCCCAAGGTAGCCATCCTGGCACCAGGCCAAAGAAGCCACATTCCTTTCTTAATAGAGTTCAATCGAGCCCCAGAACAATACTCAATCACTTAAGGATAAACACAGGTCTTACACACACACACAATAGATCAATTAACCTTTGGGGATAGACAGGTGCATTAGCTACCTAATACACATCTAGACAGACAGACACCTCATAATATCCCACTGCATGATTATTATAGATGTACAGGCAAAATACATAGTTCCGTTACAGTTGTGTTGACAGAAGGAAAAGAAAAAATATGCCTTTAAGAGTCATTTGTTTGTATGGCAGCAGGAGGTAAGGAATAACACAGTTGAATTCATGCCAGAAAGCATAGAGTTAAGCTTTTGTGACTCATCAGAAGCCTTGGCCCAATCACAATTATTCTCACATTGAGCAGAGTCTTGACCAGTCACAGCCAGCTTTACAAACACTCTGTCTGGGAGGTTTCTAATACTCCACGTGCTACTAGATTATTCCACCAGAGACAGAGAGCCACACGGAGACAGAGACACAGAGCAGACACACAAGGCCAGAGTCTTGTTTTATGGAAGCCAGGGGCTAAAATAGGTATGTGACACAGTTATTTATATATATATATATATATATATATATATATATATATATATATATATGTTCTTATTGTAAATAGTGTAATTAGAACTGTATACTGATCTAGTTGTGTGTTCACTTGTAGTTCCACCTAACCTAATTCAGAAACCAAACCAAACTAAGCAAATTTGGAGCAAGAAGCAGCACTAAAAGGAAAAAGGTTCACCAGAATATATGATAGGTGGAAATTACACATTAACGATGCTCGTAGAAAGCTAAAGCAAGATAGTATAAAAGAAAACTTGAGTGATCTGGTAGAGACGATAGAAGAATGTGAATCAGAGCTTATGGCAGTGTATGTCAATCTGCGGTCATCCACGACACCTTCTCAGGATATTGTGAGGAACACGGACACATGTACTGCAGTCACTAAAGATTTAGTAAAGCTCATGAGGGAATTATCATTTGAAGCCAACTATGATGAAGTTAAGGCGAGAAAGAGAATGAACGAGCTCTTCACAAGAGACTATGCTAGGTCCTTAGGGGGAACCACAATCTCAAGTGGGACTTCTTTCATTAGCAGAAGCGCCAGTTACACACCAGAGTCCTCAAGTACTCTAACCAAAAGAAAGGAGCTTGTTGAAGAACTTGCTGTCAAGAAAGCAGAAATCGAGATGGAACCTGCCATTGAAGCACAGTGTCTACGAATAGCCAAAAGGGATGCACAGCGCCATCAAATGGAAGCTGAAATGGAGGCACAGCGCCATCAAATGGAAAGTCTGGAAAGGCTGGAAGAAGTTAAGATTATAGAAGCCAGACTAAGAGTACATGAAGAGGACATGAATGGTAGTCATAGGTCCAAATCTGTACTAAGTGATGAAGCAGACTCCTACTCACCTCCATACATCCAGGAGAATGAAAGGAAATCTTCAGTATGTAGTGAAGAAAAAAGTCATTGCCATTCCATCCCTGCTCAGAAAGACGAAAAGAGAGACTCACTTAATTTAGAACTAAGTGAAAAAATAACAAAGGATAATTCTACCCCTAGATGTCACTGCAATGATCAGGAGAATGTTGCGACTATTGTCCCAGCAGGACGGCAGAGAGCAGTCCCAGCAAGACTTCCCATTCCAGAACCTACTGTATTTTCAGGGGACATACTGAAGTTCATAGAGTGGAAGTGTCATGGACAGTCCGGTCCACTAGTGGGCACATTGGCGCGCGTTCGCGATAGCGGCGCGCGCATTCGCGGCACCATAGCGTGCACGGGAGCGCGCACTAGCGGCGGCGGCGCGCGTGCACGTGGAGACGACGTTTTGGCGCCAAATCTGGCTTTAAAAGAATCCTGATCCCTGTGCTTCTTGCTGTCCTGTCTATAGCGTTTCTGTGAGACACCAGCATCTGTGAACCTGATTGAATCTGATCCTGACCACCTGGCTTGTACCTGTTGACCCGTCTACTGCCTGCCCTGACTTCGGCTTGTCTGACTTCCCCTTTGGCTAACCCGCTGTACCTCCGCTGCCCGCCTGTTGAACGACCCGGACTGAACCTGACCACGCCTGTGCCAACGCTGTCTCCTACTGAACCCTTATCCCGCTCGGGGGCTTACCTGCAAAGACTTGTTCCTGTCGGTACTACAGGACACCTCCCCCGCTTCTGCTGTACTTCTGTTTCCATCTGCCCGACAGTGAGCTTGGATCTTCTACCTGCACCAGCCTGTAATCTGACTCCAAGGAACTACCGACTCAGCTCACGGGCCCGCACTCGCCAGCATCAGGCGCTTGTGCGACTCTGTAGTCCCGATCCTCCTGTCTGCACTATCAGGGGTCCCGGGATCAGAGGAGCAAGGGCTGCCGCACCCTGCACGCCGGGCTCGCACCACCAGGTACGTGACAGTACAGGACAGCCATGACCGAGCCCACGCAGGGAGCGGATCCAATGCAGGAACTATGCCGGCACCTTGACGGTCTGACCCAAGCCGTCCGAACCTTACAAGAGGGTTACACCCGACTGGAGACCCGAGTTCAGGCCTTGTCCGCTCCAGCTGCTACCTCCGCCACAACAGGCACTCCTTCTTCACCTGCCGTAATCATGCTACCACCTGAACCTAAGGTTCCCATGCCAGAACGTTTCACTGGGGAACGAAACAAATATCGAGCGTTCCAGAATGCCTGTGAACTTTATTTCGCACTCCAGCCACGGACTTTCTCCCTGGAGGCCACCAAAGTGGGATTTGTCATTTCCCTTCTGTCTGGAGAACCACAAGCTTGGGCCCACCGCCTGTTGGAGCAGAAAGATGTGTCTCTTGACAACTTGAACACCTTTTTCCAGGCCATGTCCCTACTGTACGAGGACCCTCACCAAACGGCCACAGCAGAAGCAGCCTTACATGCCCTCCAACAGGGGCGCAGACCAGCGGAGGACTATGTGTCCGAATTCCGAAGATGGAGTTCGGATACGAATTGGAATGACGCGGCCCTTTGCTACCAGTTCCGCCTGGGACTTTCGGAACCGTTGAAAGATGAACTTGCTAGGGTGGGTGTTCCTGGAACTCTGGATGCCCTGATCAACTTAACTATCCAAATCGACAGGCGCCTAAGAGAGCGTAGGACTGAAAGGGCCACCGGTCCGTCTCGTCCCACCTGGATGATGCCGCGGGTACCTCCCTACCCAAGCCCAACTCCGCAGGCTCCCACGCCTCCGCAGCCTCATGACCTTGCTGAACCTATGCAACTAGGACTTCTTCGCCCTACTCTGACACCCGAAGAACGCCAGCGACGCCGGCTCAACAATCTGTGCCTGTATTGCGGGGGTTTCCGGACATTATGTGAGGACTTGCCCTGTAAAGATCCGTAAGTGCCTGTCCATGTCTACTGTTTATGCACCTATTGGACCATCCAACCCTACTCACCTGGCTATTTCCGTTCTCTTTCAGCTTCCAGAGGGGAACATCCAGGCCAGCGCTATCCTTGATTCAGGAGCATGTAGCTGTTTCTTGGACCGGAATTTCGCCATCAGACACCAGATCCCTCTTCGCTCCAGAGCCTCGGGACTTTCAGTATACTTAGCGGACGGATCAATCTTGAAATCTGGACCGGTCACCCAAGAAACCCAGCCACTGGCCACAACTATTTCCGGAACCCACCACGAACTGCTATGCCTAGATGTGATTGATTCCCCGCTGTTCCCCATCATTCTGGGCATGCCATGGCTTCGCGCCCACAACCCTCAAATCAACTGGGTTACAGGGGCAATTCACTTCAACTCTCTTTATTGCCTGGAACATTGTCTGCAAGTGTCACCATCAGCCCCCTCTTTGCTCTGCATGGATTCTGATGCAGAGGCCCGTCGAGTTGTCCCAGAACCTTACCATGACTTTCTAGACGTGTTCAGCAAAAAGGGAGCTGAAACCCTTCCGCCACACAGGGCCTATGATTGCCCCATCGAACTCCTCCCGGGAGCAGAGGTCCCTTTCGGCAGAATCTTCCCTCTAACAGAGCTCGAACTGGAAGCCCTAAAGACTTATTTAGACGACAGTCTCCGGAAGGGGTTTATCCGCCCGTCCACTTCACCTGCAGGAGCAGGTATCTTCTTTGTTCAAAAAAAGGACCTCTCTCTCCGCCCATGTGTGGACTATCGGGAACTTAATAAAGTGACCATTAAAAATCGGTACCCGCTTCCCTTGGTACCCGAATTATTCCAACGCCTAGGATCCGCAGTAATTTTCACCAAACTAGATCTTCGTGGAGCTTATAACCTTGTGCGTATCAAAGACGGAGACGAGTGGAAAACCGCTTTTCGCACACGCTTCGGGCACTTCGAATATCTGGTCATGCCCTTTGGTCTCTGTAACGCCCCGGCCACTTTCCAGCACTTTGTAAACGATATCTTCAGGGATTATCTAGATCTTTTTGTTATCGTTTACTTAGATGACATTCTTATCTTCTCTTCTTCTTTGGAAAGACACCGGGAGCACGTCAAGAAGGTGCTCAGACGGCTTCGAGTTCATGGTCTCTATGCTAAACCGGAGAAGTGTGAATTCGAGCAGTCCAGCATACAATTTCTGGGACTCATAATTTCAGTAAAAGGCATTCAGATGGATCCCCAGAAGGTTTCCGCAATCCTTGACTGGCCAGCACCCACTGACAAAAAGGGCATTCAGCGCTTCGTTGGTTTCGCTAACTTTTATAGGAAGTTTATCAAGGGCTTCTCTACCATAATCTCCCCGATCACCAACCTCACTAAACAGACTGTCCGATTCCGTTGGTCACCAGAAGCCCAATCGGCCTTTGAAACCCTTAAAGGACTGTTCACCTCCGCATCTGTCCTCAGACATCCCGATGCAAGTTTGCCTTACATTTTAGAAGTCGACGCTTCCGAAACAGCGGTAGGGGCAGTTCTTTCACAAAGACAGGGCCCTAAGGCTCTCTTACACCCTGTTGCTTTTTTTTCTCGCAAGCTATCTGACCCAGAAAGAAATTACGACGTAGGGGACCGAGAACTATTAGCCATCAAGGCCGCCTTGGAAGAATGGCGATACCTCTTGGAAGGTGCAATGCACCCAATCTTGATCTTTACCGACCATAAGAATCTCGAGTATCTGAAGGCCGCCAAGAGATTGAAGCCACGCCAGGCCAGGTGGGCACTATTCTTTTCTAGATTTTCGTTCCATATCACGTACAGGCCGGGATCGAAAAACACCAAACCTGATGCCCTCTCACGCATGCACGGAGACTCGGAAACCCACGCCCCACCGGATACCATCCTGTCAGCAGGAAATTTTTTGTTACTACAAGAAGACTTACTAACCCAAATCAGACAAGCCTCGTCCGGAAACACCTCCTTACCCGATCCGGACCTACAATTCAAAGACGGCCTACTGTGGCACCAAGACAGAATCTTCGTGCCAGAAGGTCTACGGGTCAAGGTTTTGAGTTCGTGCCACGATCATGAGTTGGCAGGTCATTTTGGTGTGCACAAGACATCCGAACTCCTACAACGCATGTTCTGGTGGCCCCAACTCTCTAATGATTGCAGGAAATATGTGGAGTCCTGCATTACCTGTATTCGGAACAAAGGAGGCAACTCAAGAGCCTGGGGGTTGCTTAAACCATTGCCAGTACCAGAGAAGCCATGGAGAATGATATCCATGGACTTCATCGTGGAGCTCCCTCCTTCTGAGTGCTTTACCACTATCTTTGTGGTAGTGGACAGACTAACAAAGATGGCACACTTTCTACCTATGAAAGGCACACCCTCGGCCCCGGAAACGGCCAAGGTATTTATCAAAGAGATCGTAAGGCTCCATGGCATCCCGGCAAATATTGTGTCTGATCGTGGAGTACAGTTTACTTCCAGATTCTGGAGGGCTCTCTGTGGATCCCTCAAGATCGGCCTGTCTTTCTCGTCGGCTTATCACCCGCAGTCCAACGGCCAGACTGAGAGAACGAATCAGACTCTGGAGCAGTACCTGCGTTGTTTTTCCTCCTTCTCTCAAGAAAACTGGGTATCCCTACTGCCGTTGGCTGAATTTGCTTACAATAACTCTGTCCATTCTGCCACCAAACAGTCTCCGTTTTATGCGAATTATGGCTTCCACCCGCTGTTCATGTCCAACTCCGTCCCAGAGTGTTCAGTACCTGCCGCCCAGGAAACATTACATTTCTTCAATACAAACAATAAAATCTTACAGGAGACAATGACCAAAACTCAACAATACAACAAAGAAGTGTTTGACAAAAAGAGGAGAGGAGAACTTAATTTAGAACCTGGAGACCTAGTGTGGCTGTCCACCACGAACCTGAAACTTGCTTGCCCATCCAAGAAACTGGGTCCCAGATTCACAGGTCCCTTCCCAGTCAAAAGAAAAATTAATAACGTGGCCTACGAACTGGAACTGCCCGAAACATTCCGCATTCACCCGGTCTTCCATGTAGCCCTCCTCAAACCTGACGTTTCGGACCCATTTCCTGACCGGAACACTGGTCCCCCCAAACCAGTACTAGTTGACGGAGAGGAGGAGTTCGAGGTCGAGTCCATCCTGGACTGCAGAAAGAGGCGCAACCAGGTTCAGTATCTAGTGAAATGGAAAGGCTATGGGCCTGAAGACAATTCATGGGAACCAGAGTGTAATATACATGCGAAAAAGCTGATCCAGTCCTTTAAAAGTGCCCACCCACTCAAGCTGGCCCAGTTGGGCATCCGGGGGCTGCCCCTTGGGGGGGGGCAATGTCATGGACAGTCCGGTCCACTAGTGGGCACATTGGCGCGCATTCGCGATAACGGCGCGCGCGTTCGCGATAGCGGCGCGCGCATTCGCAGCACCATAGCGTGCACGGGAGCGCGCACTAGCGGCGGCGGCGCGCGTGCACGTGGAGACGACGTTTTGGCGCCAAATCTGGCTTTAAAAGAATCCTGATCCCTGTGCTTCTTGCTGTCCTGTCTATAGCGTTTCTGTGAGACACCAGCATCTGTGAACCTGATTGAATCTGATCCTGACCACCTGGCTTGTACCTGTTGACCCGTCTACTGCCTGCCCTGACTTCGGCTTGTCTGACTTCCCCTTTGGCTAACCCGCTGTACCTCCGCTGCCCGCCTGTTGAACGACCCGGACTGAACCTGACCACGCCTGTGCCAACGCTGTCTCCTACTGAACCCTTATCCCGCTCGGGGGCTTACCTGCAAAGACTTGTTCCTGTCGGTACTACAGGACACCTCCCCCGCTTCTGCTGTACTTCTGTTTCCATCTGCCCGACAGTGAGCTTGGATCTTCTACCTGCACCAGCCTGTAATCTGACTCCAAGGAACTACCGACTCAGCTCACGGGCCCGCACTCGCCAGCATCAGGCGCTTGTGCGACTCTGTAGTCCCGATCCTCCTGTCTGCACTATCAGGGGTCCCGGGATCAGAGGAGCAAGGGCTGCCGCACCCTGCACGCCGGGCTCGCACCACCAGGTACGTGACAGGAAGGCAAGTTTTGAAATGATCATTGAACATCATTGTTCCAGACCAGTTGACAAGTTATTCTACCTTCAGAGATATGTTGGTGGAGAAGCAAAGAAAGCCCTTGAAGGCAACTTCTATAGAACAGATGAAGAAGCCTATAAGCAAGCCTGGGAAAAGTTAAATGCAAGATATGGTCATCCTTTCTTAGTACAGAGAGCCTTTAGGGAGAAATTGAATAACTGGCCTAAAATAGGTCCCAAGGAGCACTTCAAACTCCAAGAGTATGGTGATTTCCTGCAAGCATGCAGCAATGCCATCCCACATGTACGAGGACTAGAAGTACTGAACGACTATCTAGAAAATCACAGGATGCTAGCCAAGCTACCTGAAGAATTGGCTTCTAGATGGAATCGCTATGTGACTGAACAGTTAGATCTAAATAAGGCCTTCCCAAGTTTTAAAAAGTTCTCTGAGTTCTTTAATAGGGAAGCACGAATAGCATGTAATCCAGTAACAGCATCTTACGCCTTAAAATCCCTAGAAGAAAGGCCTGCGAGAGATACAAGACGTGCAAGAGCAACTAGCTTTGCAATCAACACAGCAGCTAAAGGTCTAGATACCTGCGAAAGCAAGCTTAAATTCACTACTGGGTTCAGTAAAGAGACAGAACCGACAAATCCTCAGACTACCTTTAAGTGCATGTTCTGTGGAGAGAACCACTCCATACACAAGTGCCAACAATTGAAAGAGAAGTCCTCAAATGAAAAGAAAAAAATTGTACTTGAGAACCAACTGTGTTTTGGATGCTTAAGAAAAGGCCATGTTACAAAGGAGTGTAAGAAAAAGGCTACATGCAGCGTCTGCAAAGGACGCCATCCTACGCCACTACATGAAGAACGTCCAAAGAAGGATGAATCCTCAATATCTAAAGATGCTGAGGAAGGAAAGAAAGTATCAGTATTCTCTTGCAGAATAAGGGAAGGAGAAAGCAACGGCACATCAATGGTTGTACCAGTGTGCATTTCAAATCCTAAAAGGAGGAACAAGAAGGTATACGCCTATGTACTACTGGATGCCCAAAGCGACGTCACCTTCATTGATCAAGAAATCTGCAAGAAATTACAAGTGGCTACAGAACCAGTGAAGCTCAAGCTCACCACAATGACGGGGAGAGACACATTAGTGTACAGTCAAAGGGTTAAAGGACTGAGAGTTAGAGGACTTCATTCAAACCTCACATTAAATCTACCTCCATCTTATACGAAAGACGACATACCTCTAGATCGAGATTGCATACCTACCTGTGAAACAGCCAATAAATGGGAGCACCTATCTATCATATCTCATGAGATGTCCCCGCTGAAGGAATTTGGTGTCGGACTGTTGATTGGCTATGATTGTCCCGAAGCTTTGGTACCACGAGAGGTAATCACAGGAGGGAAGGGTGAACCCTACGCTGTTGGAACTGATCTAGGATGGGGTGTTGTTGGAGGAAAACGGCAGATTGCAAACTCAAGACAGGTGACAGGATTGTGTCATCGAATATCTGTCCAAGAGCTACCAACTGTAAGTTCAGCAAAGGTCATCAAGATCCTTGAATCTGACTTCGCAGACATAAGTTCTGAAGAGAAGAGTGTATCCCAAGAAGACATAAAGTTCGTACACACTCTAGAGGAAAGTATTCAGCAGAATCAACAAGGTTATCTTGAAATGCCCTCACCCTTCAGAGAACGACCTCGTCTGCCAAATAACAGAAATCTTGCCCTAGAAAGATTGAAATGCTTGAAGAAAAAGATGGGAAGAGATTCCAAATTCAAGCAGGATTATTTGAAATTCATGGAAGGCATCCTTGAAGAAGGACATGCAGAGAAGGTGAATAACCAACCTAAAGAAGGAGAAGTGTGGTACATCCCACATCAAGGTGTTTACCACCCAAAGAAACCAGATACAATTAGAGTAGTATTTGATTGCTCAGCAAAGTATGATGGTGTTGCATTGAACGATCATCTACTAGAAGGACCAGATCTTACAAACACTCTGCCTGGAGTACTCTGTAGATTCAGAAAGTATCCCATAGCGGTCATGTGTGACGTTGAAAAAATGTTCCACCAGTTTCATGTGAAGAACGAAGATAGAGACTTCCTGAGGTTCCTGTAGCGGAGAACAATATTAAACTCCACGATCTCCGCTGGTAACCAGGGTAAATCCACAGTCAGCGTTGAAAAGTAAGGCAATGTCCCAAATCTCCCCAGTAACCGGACGAAACACAGCTCTGAGAGTCAACTGACTTTTTATTCACAGGCTTCCATATTTATAGAATTCCCCATGCAAGGGGTTTCCAAACAGCTAAATAGATTTAACAGGGGTAATACCGGGAGGACCAGATGGGGAACTTAACATTTTGGATAATTCTCCCATCAGGCATTGCTGCATGAGGGAAAAGTCGGTTGATAGCTGGGGTCTGGGGTTATGTATTGTGGGAGTTCGGTTTAAAACTGCCGAACACCAATTGGGCAACATAAAACAAAGTACTTGAATGCTAGTGGCTTACAGCTGCCAGCATACCAATTACTATGCCCACATAAGACCCAGCAGAATACACAGCCTATAATACAGACAACCTTTTAACATGTAACGTCCAGCGTTCCAGAAGTGGCTAGGTTTGCCACAATGCTCCCCCAGAACCAAGCCGGCATACACAGTCTGATCCCAACGGATCGGCTTGGGGATGTCCGGGGGTGTACTTTCACAGATCACTTTTCAAGTTCAGTTTGTCTAGATAGCCCGTCGGCGTTACCGTTTTGCTTCCCTGGTCGGTAGTGGATTGTAAAGTCAAACGGCTGCAGCGCCAAACTCCAGCGCAGCATCCGGGCATTGTCTCCCGTCACACGGTTTAGCCACACCAACGGGTTGTGATCTGTGAGTAGCGAAAAAGGTTGTCCATACAAATACGGCTGCAACTTTTTAGAGGGCCCACACCACGGCCAGGCATTCCTTCTCAATGGCGGCGTAGCTTACTTCTCGTGGCAATAACTTTCGGCTCAGGTAAGCTACGGGGTGTTCTCCGCCATCGGCTCCCACTTGGCTCAGCACTGCTCCCAATCCAAACATTGAAGCGTCCGTATGGACAAGAAATATTTTAGTTGGATCAGGAGCAGCAAGTACAGGGGCATTAGTTAGAGCAGTCTTTAGTTGTTGGAATGCCTGATCACACTCTGGGGCCCAGACAACCTGTCGGGGCAGGTTCTTGCGTGTCAAGTCAGTTAAGGATTTGGCCAGGGCACTATAATTGGGTACAAATTTTCTATAGTACCCTGCGGTACCTAGAAACGCTAGCACTTGGGTTTTTGTCCTGGGGTGGGCCATTTAGCTACGGCTTCTACTTTAGCTGGTTCGGGTCTCTGTCGCCCGCTCCCCACCCGGTGGCCCAAGTACTGCACTTCGGCCATCCCTATATGACACTTGCTTTGTTTCAGTGTTAACCCTGCCTCTCCAATACGATCTAGAATGGCCCCTATGTGTTGTAGGTGCTCTGCCCAGGTCTGGCTAAATATGGCGATGTCGTCTAAATAGGCACATGCGTATTCCTGGAATCCGTCCAATAACCGATCGACCATCCGCTGAAAAGTTGCCGGAGCGTTCTTCATCCCGAATGGCATGACCCGAAATTGATACAGGCCAAACGGGGTGACAAACGCTGACTTGGGGATGGCCTCCTCAGCCAGTGAAATCTGCCAGTATCCCTTACATAAGTCTATGGTAGTGAGATACCGGCCCCGTGCCATCTTATCCAGCAGCTCGTCTATCCGGGGCATCGGATAGGCATCAGACACCGTTTTGTCATTTAGCCTCCGGTAGTCGACACAGAAACGTGTCGTGCCATCCTTCTTTGGTACCAGCACTACTGGCGATGCCCAGGGGCTATCGTAAGGTTCGATAACCCCCAGCTGCAACATCTCGTCAATCTCAGTCTTCATATGCGTCCTGACTGCTTCAGGGACACGATATGGGGTTTGCCGCATAGGTAGCTGTCCCGGGGTCTCGATTCGGTGAGTGGCCAGCGGAGTGTACCCAGGTAAATTGGAGAAGGTAGCTTTCTTAGCTACAATCAGCTCTTGTACCTGGGCACACTCCTGAGGGCTTAGCCGCTCCCCCAGCTGAACCCCCTTGGAGGGCTCCATCTGTCCCTCCTGTTCTAAGAGGTCAGGTAGTGGCAGATTCTCCTGATCCTCCGAGGTGGTAGCGCATATGGCGGCCACATCCTCTATCCTCTCATGGTATGGTTTGAGCATATTCACATGGAGCATGCGTCTCTCCCCTACCCCTGAGCAGGGGCCAATCACATAGGTGGTGTCACATCTCTGTTCCACCACCTAGTATGGGCCTTGCCAGATGGCATGCAGCTTGTCTGTGTGGACCGGTTTTAAAATCAAAACCTTTTGTCCCACCTGAAAGCTGCGGTCTCTGGCTCCCCTATCGTACCAGCGGCGCTGACGTTGTTGGGCCGCCCGGAGGTTGGTGCGCACAGCCTGGGCTACTCTCCCCCTCCCAATGCTCTCTAATTAGGTCTAGTGGCCCTCACACCCTTCTCCCAAACAGTAATTCAAAAGGGGAAAACCCTGTTTAAACTTGGGGTACCCCTCTATAAGCGAAGAGCAGATGGGGTAGAAAGCGCTCCCAGTCTTTATGAGCCTCTCCAAATGTACGGAGCATCTGCTTCAGCGTACCACTAAACCTTTCGCATAGACCATTGGACTGGGGGTGGTACGCCGAATTTACTATTTACGGCCACCCTACTGAAGGGTTCTTCAATAATGGGAAGAGGACATAACTTGGCTTTGTGGCGGTCACCTCGCTTGCCTACTCGCTGGCAAATGTCACAGGAGGTGCAGTATTGCCTCACATCCTTGGAGATCCCTGGCCAGAAGAAAGCGTGGGTCAACCTGTATCGGGAACGTGTCATCTCCAGAAGCCCAGACAGGGGAATGTCGTGGGCAATCCGAAGCAGTTCTTGCCTATACTTCTGGGGAACCACTAACTGTTTAGTCGACCCTCCCACTCCTCTTTCAGCAATGCGGTAAAGTAGCCCTTTCTCCCAGGTGTACCGCTCCCCCTCTAGCCCAGCCTGGTCAGCGTGTACCCTGTCCCTGTATACCTGTAGCGTGGGGTCTGACTGCACCTCGGCCTCAAACTTAGTCGGGGTATCCCAGGACATAAGTGTCGTGTGGGGGTCATGGTCTCTTACCGGAGCCTCAGAGTGTGTCGGTGGAACCGTGGTGCGAGCCTGTTGCCGTGTGGTCACTGGATGGGCTTCCTGGTATGGGGCCTGGGGTACAAAAGCAGAGGTCATCTGGCCCAAGTCATTTCCCAGCATAACATCTGCTGGTAAATTTTGCATGAGGCCCACTTCTACCGTCCCCCCTCCCACACCCCAATCCAAATGTACTTTGGCAATGGGTAGTCGGTACACTGCTCCCCCTGCCACGGATCCGCCAATGTGTGCCGAGTCAGGGACCAAATGGGGTGCTATCAAGGTTAAAGTAGCTCCTGAATCCCGAAGCCCCTGGACTTCTTTCCCCTCCAAGGTCACTGGCTGTCGATGATGCTGCCGGTTATCCGTGGCTCGGACTGTCATCACCTCATGCAAGATTCCCAGGGGTTCTTCCGCTGGAATGCTCAACATCTCTTGAGTGGCGGGCTCTCGTTGATAATGATGGGCAGCAGCCCTTGGTGCCGGGGGTTCGGTCGGCCTTGGTTCCAGGCAGGTCTGCCCCGGTTTTGGGTGCACTCGCGTGCCATATGTCCCCACTGTTTGCAGGTGTGGCATTGGATGTTGGCACGTCCGTTATATCTGGAGGGTGGTGGTAAAGTCCCTTGGGATTGACAAAAGGGGAGGCTGTGAGAGCGGGGGGTGGTACTGGGTGGTCCTGCGGGCCGAGGATAACTCTTGGTTAGGGGCCCATGATGTCTCCTCGCATCAAAATGCTGATCCGCTCATCGAGCCGCTTCGGTTAGGGTGAGAGGTTTCCTGTCTCGCACCCATTCTTGTGCCTCTGGGGACAAACCGTTGAAGAATTGCTCCAACAGCATTAACTGTCTCAGTTCCTCCATAGTAGTGGCTTGGCTGGCTTGTATCCACCCTTGGGAAGCTTGGTCCAGCTTGTGTGCCCATTCAGCATGTGAATCCTTCTCTGGTTTGCGCAGGTTTCTAAACTTGCGCCGGTATGCCTCTGGAGTAATGGCGTATCTCTCTAATATCGCTCGCTTCACTTTATCATAATCCTTGCTGTCCTCACTGGGTACAGCGCGATATGCTTCTGCTGCCCGACCTGCCAGCTTGCCTGCTAGCAATGGGACCCATACTGTCCGTTCCAAGTCATGTAAATCACACAGTCTCTCAAAATCCTGTAAATACCCATCAATCTCATCCTTCTCCTCGCAAAACATTTTAAAGGCATGATAGGGAATTTTGGGTTTTACCTGGTTGTAGAGTGACCCAGTAGTGGATTCTGCTGGAGACTGTGTATACTGCGGACTGTGTGCCATCACGTACTCCTGCACATTCGCCATTACCATGTGCAGCATGGCATCTGATATAGGCTGTGGCAAAATTCCAGCCTGGTCCTCATTTCTCTCTGGTAGAGGGTTTCTTCCATGGCTGCTGGGGGTGTAGCGCTGCGGGCTCTGTCTCCCTCCATCAGCTCGGCAGTTAGTACAGCTTTGGATTTGTTGCTGGCTACCTTACCCCTGGCTTCTAGCAGTTCCTTTAATGTCTGCCGCTTTAGCCTAGAATAATCCGTCTCCATTTACATCGGTAGTTCACATTGCACGAATTGCGCTTATCGGCTGTAAGGTTGGATCCCACCGCTGCCACCAATTGTAGCGGAGTACAATATTAAACTCCACGATCTCCGCTGGTAACCAGGGTAAATCCACAGTCAGCATTGAAAAGTAAGGCAATGTCCCAAATCCCCCCCAGTAACCGGACAACACACAGCTCTGAGAGTCAACTGACTTTTTATTCACAGGCTTCCATATTTATAGAATTCCCCATGCAAGGGGTTTCCAAACAGCCAAATAGATTTAACAGGGGTAATACAGGGAGGACCAGATGGGGAACTTAACATTTTGGATAATTCTCCCATCAGGCATTGCTGCACGAGGGAAAAGTCGGTTGATAGCTGGGGTCTGGGGTTATTTGTTGTGGGAGTTCGGTTTAAAACTGCCGAACACCGATTGGGCAACATAAAACAAAGTACTTGAATGCTAGTGGCTTACGGCTGCCAGCATACCAATTACTATGCCCACATAAGACCCAGCAGAATACATAGCATATAATACAGACAACCCCCCGACATGTAACGTCCAGCGTTCTAGAAGTGGCTAGGTTTGCCACAGGGCCCCCCTTTCATCAGAGTCCACACAGGGGCCCCCTTACATCAGAGTCCACACAGAGGCCCCCCTTACATCAGAGGCCCCCCTTACATCAGAGTCCGCACAGGGGCCCCCCTTACATCAGAGTCCACACAGAGGCCCCCCTTACATCAGAGTCCTCACAGAGGCCCCCTTACATCAGAGTCTGCAGAGGCCCCCCTTACATCAGAGTCTGCAGAGGCCCCCCTTACATCAGAGTCCACACAGAGGCCCCCCTTACATCAGAGTCCTCACAGAGGCCCCTCTTACATCAGAGTCCTCACAGAGGCCCCCCTTACATCAGAGTCTGCAGAGGCCCCCCTTACATCAGAGTCCTCACAGTGGCCCCCCTTACATCAGAGTCTGAAGAGGCCCCCCTTACAGAGTCCGCACAGAGGCCCCCCTTACATCAGAGTCCTCACAGAGGCCCCCCTTACATCAGAGTCTGCAGAGACCCCCCTTACATCAGAGTCCTCACAGAGGCTCCCCTTACATCAGAGTCCTCATAGAGGCTCCCCTTACATCAGAGTCCTCACAGAGGCCCCCCTTACATCAGAGTCCTCACAGAGGCTCCCCTTACATCAGAGTCCTCACAGAGGCTCCCCTTACATCAGAGTCCTCACAGAGGCCCCCCTTACATCAGAGTCTGCAGAGGCCCCCCTTACATCAGAGTCCTCACAGAGGCTCCCGTTACATCAGAGTCCTCACAGAGACTCCCCTTACATCAGAGTCTGCACAGAAGCCCCCCTTACATCAGAGTCCACACAGAGGCCCCCCTTACATCAGAGTCCTCACAGATGCTCCCCTTACATCAGAGTCTGCAGAGGCCCCCCTTACATCAGAGTCCTTATGTCTGTGCAAGGAGAGAAGGTGTGCGCTGGTGTGAGCTGAGACTGAGCTATGTGTGAGACGAGACATAGCTCAGCTCTGCAGCCATCTACCTCGGAGCTGACACAGGCACGGCTGCACACTGGGAGGTGAGCGGGGGCCGTGACCTGTGTTAACAGAGCTCCAACAGGCATATTCCTGCTCTGCAAAAACAGCATTTGGTAGTGGCGGCCGGTGGCTGTGCATAGTGTCACCAGCCCGGGGGGAGATTTCCACCCTGCCCCCCTGCCAGCCCTCCCCTGGGTCTTAAAGGCTTGTAAGGCCGATTGCCTACTCCAGTTGCCTTCAGGATGGTGATCCAAGGCATCAGGTGTTTTCAGGTGGTTCCAAAGTATACTTATCTGGAAATTCCTCTCCAGGTAACAAACAAGTAACGTGGTATCACCGCAATGGTATCCAATCACTTCCAGAGAAGAAAAAGGGGGAACAAGGAGAGAGGACTCCTCATAGTGTAAAATTGTAGATTTAATAAAATTTCCAAAAAAATCACAATGGTGACAGGAAAAAATAAAAAATATGTAAAAGCTTAAAAACAACACGTGAAAAAATGGCAAACACACAGCAACTCTCGCCCAGTTATGGATGGACAGACGTATTCCAAGAAAAAAAGTGCAGTAGGGACTTGGTAAGTCAGCGTACCCGACCGGTTTCGTCTACCGAAGACATCAACAGGGGTAAGTAGCTGTTTACAACTCTTTTATAGACTTCCCCCCTAAAAAGAATAGAAAACCTTCCGCCAATCATATCTCCGCAAGTCCAGACTCCAGCCAATAGCAGATCACCTCCCCTCCTCTCTCTAACCTGCTTCATCCAATAATGGCTCGTCCCTAATGACGTCAGGCTTTTCTCCAATGAGCTCTCTCGCTTTCCAATGAATGCAGCCAATAGCAGACCGCCTTTTCCCCTCCGCTCTAGCCAATCACCTCCCGATCTTATTTGACGTCACTCGCACTGAGGGTTTTCCTCCAATCATCTCTCTCCTTTCAAACGACACGCTGACACTCGAGCCAATAGCAGAGAACTTCTTATTTCTGCGTTATCCGGTGTCTTGTCACAGAATGCTCCGGAAGTGACGTCCCGTCGCCGCCATCTTGCTACACCCCACACTCCTGCACAGTAATGACAACATGTGAACGGGCGAGCGGCCATCTTGTTACACCCACCGGAGTTTCAGATTTCATGCTTATTTTCGACACAAAGTGGAGCTTATATGCTTAAAGACGGTATTTGGAAATCCGCCGGACTGTTTCGATTTTAAATTTTAAAAGCCGCGGCAAACCTGCTGACCTCACATGGTTGCTGATGTGACAGAACACCTCTGATTTAACATGTAAACAGTCCGTCGGATTTACAAACACTGTATTTAAGCACATAAGCTCTGTTTTGTGTTGAAAAGATCCGTGAAATGTAAAACTCTGGTGGGTGTAACAAGATGGCCGCTTGCCCCTTCACACGCTGTCATTACTGTGCGCACACCCCCACACTCCTGCACAGTAATGACAGCGTGTGAAGGGGCAAGCGGACATCTTGTTACACCCACCAGAGTTTTACATTTCACACTTATTTTCAACACAAAACGGAGCTTATACGCTTAAAGACGGTATTTTTAAATCCGACGGACTGTTTACATGTTACATGTGAAAATCAGACGTGTTCTGTCACATTAGCAAACCATGTGAGGTCAGCAGGTTTGCCGCTACTTTTAAAAATGAACATGTAAACACTCCGTCGCATTTCCAAATCCTGTATTTAGGCACATAAGCTCCGTTTTGTGTTGAAAAGAACTGTGAAATGTAAAACTCTTGTGGGTGTAACAAGATGTCCGCTTGCCCCCTTCACACTCTTTCATTACTGTGCATGGGTGTAGCAAGATGGCGGCGACGGTACCTCACTTTCTGGATCATTCTGTGATAGGGAGCGGAATGTGACAGTACACCGGTGTCTTATCACAGACTGCTTCGGAAGTGACGATCCGTCGCCACCATCTTTCTACACCCCACACCATTGCACATAATGATAGAGTGAAGGGGGCAAGCAGCCATCTTGGTTCACCCACCAAAGTTTTACATTTCACAGTTCTTTTCTACACAAAACAGAGCTTATGTGCCTAAATACAGAATATGTAAATCAGACGGACTGTTTATATGTTAAAAGTGAAAATCAGATGTGTTCTGTCACAATAGCAAACCATGTGAGTAGGTTTGCTGCTGCTTTTAAAAATTAACATGTAAACAGTCCATCAGATTTCCAAACACCGTATTTAGGCACATAAACTCAGTTTTGTGTTGAAAAGAACTGTGAAATGTAAAACTCTTGTGGGTGTAACAAGATGGCCTTTTGCCCCCTTCACACTCTATCATTACAGGAGTGTGGGGTGTAGCAAGATGGCGGCGACGGGGCGTCACTTCCGGAGCATTCTGTGATGGGGAGCCGAATGTGACAAGACACCGATGTCTTATCACAGACTGCTTCGGAAGTGACGATCCGTCGCCGCCATCTTGCTACTCCCCACACTCCTGCACAGTAATGTGAAATCTAAAACTCTGGTGGGTGTAATAAGATGTCCGCTTGTCCCCTTCACATTATATCATTACTGTGCAATGGTGTAGCAAGATGGCGGCGACGAGACGTCACTTCCGGAGCATTCTGTGACAAGCACTCGCACTAAGGCTTTTCCTCCAATGATCTCCCGCCTTTCAGCGGCACGCTCACAGTCCAGCCAATAGCAGGGAACTTCTCATCTCTGCGTTCTCCAGACGTCACTTCGCACTGAAGGTTTTCCTCCAATGATCTCCCGCCTTTCAGCGGCACGCTCACACTCCAGCCAATAGCAGGGAACCTCTCATGTCTGCGTTCTCCGGACGTCACTTCGCACTGAGGGGCTTTTCAATCCAATGATCTCCCGCCTTTCAACGGCACGCTCACAGTCCAGCCAATAGCAGGGAACTTCTCATCTCTGCGTTCTCCGGACGTCACTTCGCACTGAGGGGCTTTTCCATCCAATGAGCTCGCATCTTCTCCAGTCACGCGGTCAGACTGCAGCCAATCGGCTCTCTCCCTCAGGCGCTGACGCGTCCCGGTTGCCGTGGAGACGCGTATTTCCGGTCAGCTGTTGGTGTCCATGGTGACGGAGAAGGCCTCCTCAGTAAAGATGGCGGCGGCGGTGGATCTGAGTGAGGCGCACCGGGCGGAGGTGATGAGTTACATTCGCTTCGCTCAGGGGAAGCGGCAGCTCCGGTTGAAGAGCGTGCGCTCGTGCTTCCAGGACGTGGCGGAGGGGCGCCTGACGGAGGACACGTACACGGCGGAGGAGGTGGCGGAGCTGCTGAACGGCCTGCAGGCGGCGGTACTGAGCGAGGTGGAGCTAGAGCTGCTAAACTCCGCCCACACCAACGTGCTCCTCCTCCAGCAGCTGTTCCTCCAATCGCAGCACTGGCACCTGACCCTCCACACCGACGTATCGGAGCTGGAGAACCGACAACTGCTGGAGAGGGTGGCCGAGCTGGAGAGAGGCCAGGACCCCGCCCCAAACTCCTCCTCCTCCAAACCCCGCCTCACCCCCATCGAAGGCCCCGCCCAGCTCCTCCACGCCGAGATCTCCCGCCTCCAGGAGGAGAACGACAAGCTGAGGGGGCGGCTCCGGACCCTGGAGGGGCGGGTCACCTCCGCCCTGGAGGACAAGAACCACGCCCTCCAGGAGCTGCGCCGCACCGCCCACCAGGAGAAGGAGGAGGCCCCGCCCCCGAGGGACGTCTCCCAGCTGGAGGACGCCCTGAGCAGCCTGAAGGTGGAGCTGCAGAAGACGGTGGGGGAGCACAGCGCCACCCAGAGGAAGATGGAGGAGGACCTGACCGCCACCAAACACCAGCTCCTCCGGGTGCGGGAACAGCTGGCCCTCGCCGAGAGAGAGCTGGACAGGAAGTTCCAGGAGACCGCCGCCTACCGCAACATGAAGGACATCCTGGGCAAGAAGAACGAGCAGATCAAGGAGCTCCGACGGAAGCTGGCTGACTACGAGCCGCAGGACTGAGGGGGAGGATACGGGGCCCCCGGGATACACTGTGAGACAGCAGGGTCCACACAGCTGGGGGGGGGGGTACGGGGCCCCCGGGATACACTATGAGACAACAGGGGCCACAGAGCTGGGGGGGTTACGGGGGGCCCCAGGGTACACCACAAGATAGAGACTCCCAACAGGGGCCACGCATTGGAAAATGAGGCCTCGGGGGACACCACAAGATAGAGACTCCCAAAAAGGCCACACAAGGGGAAATGAGGTCCTGGGGGACACCACAAGATAGACACCCAACAGGGGCCCCAGGATACACTACAACATAGAGACTCCCAACACGGGCCACACATGGGGAAATAAGGCCCCGGGACACACCACAAGATAAACACCCAACAGGGTCCACACAGCTAAATTAGGGGCCCCAGGATATACCACAAAATAGACACTCCCAACAAGGGCCACACATGGGGAAACAAGGCCTGGGGGGACACCACAAGATAAGACACCCAACAAGGGCCGCACAGCTGACTCAGGGACCCCAGGATACACTACAAGATAGACACCACCCAGGAGACATGCCGGGGGGGATACTGGGCCCCCTGTGATACTACAAGATACAGACACCCCTGTTGGGTGTCTCATACTGTAATGTAAATGTGGCCCTTGTTGGGGGGGTCGTATGGTTAAAGTGCCCTGGGTGGGCTAACAAATCACAACAGCTCAAACAAGGGCCACAGAGCTACATTACAACACTACATTACAAGACACCCAATAGTGTCCACAGAACTCCACTACAGGACTGAGACACCCAATAGGGGGGCCACAGGACTCCCGCACCCAATAAGGGGGACACTGGACTGAGACACCCAATAGGTGCCACATAACTGTGCTACAGGACTGTGACACCCAATGGAGGGGGGGTCCACAGGTCTGAGACACCCAATGAGGGGAGCACAGGACTGTGACGCCCAATAGGTGGGAGGGGCCACAGGTCTGAGACGCCCAATAGGTGGGAGGGGCCACAGGTCTGAGACGCCCAATAGGTGGGAGGGGCCACAGGTCTGAGATGCCCAATAGGTGGGGGCCACAGGTCTGAGACGCCCAATAGGTGGGGACCACAGGTCTAAGATGCCCAATAGTTGGGGGCCACAGGTCTGAGATGCCCAATAGGTGGGGGGGGCCACAGGTCTGAGACGCCCAATAGGTGGGAGGGGCCACAGGTCTGAGATGCCCAATAGGTGGGGACCACAGGTCTAAGATGCCCAATAGTTGGGGGCCACAGGTCTGAGATGCCCAATAGGTGGGGGGGGCTACAGGTCTGAGACACCCAGTAGGGGGGGGCACAGTTCTGAAACACCCAATAGAGTCCACACAACTGCACTACAGGACTGACACCCAATAGGGGCCACAGGACTGACAAAACTACACTACAGGACTGAGCCTCCTGCCAACCCAACAGGGGCCAAAAAGCTAAATTACAGGAGTGAGACAGCCTACAAGGGCCACAGACCTACATTACATGACTTGGCCAACAGAAGCCACAGAGCTGCATCACAGGACCTAAACTCCCAACAGGGGCCACAAATCTCCACCCACCAATCCAACAGGGGCCACAGAGAGAGATCCTCAGGACCCCAGCCTGTGATTTATGTTCATGACTTGGTCTTCAATCCTGGATCACCCCATAGTGACTATGAAATGCCAACACCCCTCCCCCATCTGTATGACCCTCCCCCACCACCATCCAGCAAATCAGAGGTCACCACTCCCCAATCTTACTTTTTTTGTTCCAGAACTTCATCTGATTCTGGGAATCTCAGGTACATCTGGGGAGAACTTGGAGGTCTTCTCCAACACCTCCACCTACCCATAACCCCCCCCCCTTCTTTTCCTCCACCTCCCATTCTCCCAAACCCGGGCTGGGTGGTGTAAGAGACTGCCAGGACCAATGACTTCCTTTCCTCATGGGACCGTGTCCAGGCCTGCTGATTGGAAGGAAAGGACGTCACATGGGGGAGGACAAGGTATATCTCAGAGGCTTCCAGTAGAGTGATGGGGGGGGGGGGGGGGCAGCGAAGGTATTGCTGGAGTCACTTTTAGGGTCACCCACCCCTAACAGATCAGACGGCTTCATCAACCCCAGATGGTGTTCAGCCATCTTTGTACCTTCAGTGGTTGGTTCTTCATGGTGCCACCTTCCAAATGTCCAAATACTCCTGAGATCGGAGGACACCAATCCCAGAGTGCTGGACAATCCCGAGACGTTTATGATCCCACCACCTGAGAACTCTATGATCCCACCACCTGAGAACTCTATGATCCCACCACCTGAGAACTCTATGATCCCACCACCTGAGAACTCTATGATCCCACCACCGGAGAACTCTATGATCCCACCACCGGAGAACTCTATGATCCCACCACCGGAGAACTCTATGATCCCACCACCTGAGAACCCTATGATCCCACCACCTGAGAACTCTATGATCCCACCACCTGAGAACTCTATGATCCCACCACCGGAGAACTCTATGATCCCACCACCGGAGAACTCTATGATCCCACCACCTGAGAACTCTATGATCCCACCACCTGAGAACTCTATGATCCCACCACCTGAGAACTCTATGATCCCACCACCTGAGAACTCTATGATCCCACCACCTGAGAACTCTATGATCCCACCACCTGAGAACTCTATGATCCCACCACCTGAGAACTCTATGATCCCACCACCTGAGAACCCTATGATCCCACCACCTGAGAACTCTATGATCCCACCACCGGAGAACTCTATGATCCCACCACCGGAGAACTCTATGATCCCACCACCGGAGAACTCTATGATTCTACCACCTAAGACGTCTGGAGGTCTCAAAATGAGAAGTAAGGTCGTCTTCTGTCACCGGAGTCCCAGGACAAATTGATGATCTGACCCCAAACATTTATACTCCTTAAAACCGGTGTAATTTATCCTCTTCTCAGTGATTGGTGGCAATAATAACTGTGCTGGGTCCAAAACTCCCCCGCCCCGGTACTGCTGGTCACATGGTCTGTTCTCATTATTTGGGGGTGGGGGGCTTAGGTTGTATCTGCAAACACTTCCAGGAGAGTACCCCCCTTTGGACTGTACAGAGTCATCTCCAGAAGAGCCCCCCCGCTTTGATTAGTGGGGGGCGACATCGGGACTGTCTCTACACGTCGGGACTGTCTCTACACGTCGGGACTGTCTCTACACGTCGGGACGGTCTCTACACGTCGGGACGGTCTCTACACGTCGGGACGGTCTCTACACGTCGGGACGGTCTCTACACGTCGGGACGGTCTCTATACACCGAGCGACCCCCGGGACTTCTGTGTACACTCGGAGGTCTATGTGTTGTCCATGTACCACAACCATTGTGAATAACCCCCATATTATGTCTAATAGGTGTATATTCTATGAGCGTCAGCTCCATCTAGTGGCCATAAGGTGGTATTTTCCCGAAATACACCAATATTACTTTATGACCACCAGATGGAGCTGACAATCATATTAGATACATTATAGGGATTATTTGCGATAGTTGGGGGAATGCTGAGACATTCACACAGCAAATATTTATATACCTAACCCCCCCGAGGGTTGTCCGCTCACATGCTGTGGCCGGGGTGTCGGGTGAGACTGCTGTGTATATACACTGGGGGGGGGGGCACATGCTGGGACTGTATATATATATATATATACAGAGAGGAGGCTATGTATATAATATCTGTCTCTATGAGTCTCGGTTGTTACACATCCCTCTCATATTATAGGTGTCTTGTATGTTTATTCCCTGTGATCATCAGCGCCATCTAGTGGCCATGCAGTATACCACTAGATGGCGATCACAGGCAATAAACACAGACACTTTAGGGGGGTTTATTTTTTTATAAATGCCATTGTCTGCTCACAGCTGTCTGTTGCTCTTCCTCTTGTGATGTCAATAAAGTTTCTGTTCCTGATTTGTATTCCTGGCTTCCTGTAGATTGTTCCTCTCTCTACATCCTCCACGTGGGACACCTATCCTCCCCCTCCCCCTCTGTACTGTGTATGGCATGAGTGCTCAGACTGTGGCCCCTCCAGCTGTTGTGGAACTACAAGTCCCATCATGCCTCTTGTCTTTTAGGAGTCATGCTTGTAACTGTCAGACTTGCAATGCCTCATGGGACTTGTAGTTCCACATCAGCTGGAGGGGCCACAGGGTGAGCACCCATGGTGTGAGGGGTCTGAGCTCACCTGCCCCCCCCTCCCCTGTACTGTGTGAGGGGTCTGAGCTCACCTGAGGGGTCTTCACCTGCCCCCCCTCCTCCCCTGTACTGTGTGAGGTATCTGAGCTCACCTGAGAGGTCCTCACCTGTCCCCCCCCCCCCTGTACTGTGTGAGGTCTCTGAGCTCACCTGAGAGGTCCTCACCTGTCCCCCCTCCTCTGTACTGTGTGAGGTATCTGAGCTCACCTGAGAGGTCCTCACCTGTCCCCCCCCCCTGTACTGTGTGAGGTCTCTGAGCTCACCTGAGAGGTCCTCACCTGTCCCCCCTCCCCTGTACTGTGTGAGGTGTCTGAGCTCACCTGAGAGGTCCTCACCTGTCCCCCCTCCCCTGTACTGTGTGAGGTGTCTGAGCTCACCTGAGAGGTCCTCACCTGTCCCCCTTCCCCTGTACTGTGTGAGGTGTCTGAGCTCACCTGAGAGGTCCTCACCTGTCCCCCCCACCACCACCTGGCAGTAACACGGGGTGACCATCAGGTAATCTCCATAAATGGGTCATTGGTACTTACCTCCAGATGTTGGTACTCCAGTCTGCTAATAAATGCCCCCCCCCCCCACTGCTATACCAGCTCACATCTAACTAGCCTTAAAAAATGGTCCCACCCACCCCAACACCTGTACTACCTAACCTGTGTATACTTACCTATTCTTGTTCGGTGACGTGACCCCCCATGTCAGCCAGAGGCAGCTGCAGGGGAGAGAAGTGAGAGCGCTCTGACAACAGCTGGGAGCGGTGACATCACCCATAGGCTCATATGGCTCAATCTCTCTCTCCACACTCCCTCTTCTCCCCTGCAGCTGCAGTTTCCCGACACACGGAACCCGGATCACATGACCGCAGTGACCTAAAAATAGGTGCAAATTCACTTTGTACTACAAGTGCACTTGATATTGCACTGAAAAGTACACTTGGAAGTGCAGTCGCTGTAGATCCGAAGGGGAGATGCAAAGAAAATAAAAAACACCATTTTAACTCGCACATGATTGGATGATAAAATCAGCAGAGCTTCCCCTCATTTCAGATCTTCCCCTCAGATTTACAGCGACTAAACTTCCAAGTGCAATTTTTAAGTGAACTTTGCACTTGTAGTGCAAAGTGGATTTGCCTTCTGTAAATAACCCCCACGTCTCAGTTAAGAGTACCTGTCACCTGCCCAATACCATCCCATTGGGGGCCCGCAGAGGGTGAACCTGGAAGCATTCAGCTCTGAGCACTTCCAGGTTCAGAACCATCAAAATGGTGGTTAAGAGGCCAATTGAACACAGTCTGTGCTTTATTGGCAGGAGAAACATTAAAGGTGTGATAGACCCCTGATGTCTCAATTAAGAGTACCTGTTACCTGTGCAAGGCTATCACTTCCAGGTTCAGAGCAGATTGATCACAGCCTCTGCCTCATTGACTGGAGCAGAGGGCAGGAGAGACGCTAGAGGTTCAGAGACATCAAAATGGTGGTAAACAGCCAATTGAACACAGTCTGTGCTTTATTGGCAGGAGAGACATTAAAGGTGTGATAGACCCCTGATGTCTCAATTAAGAGTACCTGTCTTTTGCCCAAGGCTATCACATAGGAGACATGTAGCAGGTGAACCTAACATTTTATAGTTCTGACTACTTCCAGGTTCAAAGCAGATTGATCACAGTCTCTGCCTCATAGATTGGAGCAGAAGGCAGGAGAGGCACTAGAGGTTTGATAGACTCCCAAATGTCTCCATTAAGAGTACCTGTCACCTGCCCAATCCCATCCCATTGGGGGCTTTCAGAATGTGAACCTTGAAGCATTCAGCTCTGAGCACTTCCAGGTTCAGAGACATCAAAGTGGTGGTTAAGCGGCCAATTGAACACAGTCTGTGCTTTATTGGCTGGAGAAGAGGGCAGGAGAGACATTAAAGGTGTGATAGACCCCTGATGTCTCAATTAAGAGTACCACAGGCTGCAATGTTTGCATCAACCATGTGAAAGCTTCAGCTAAAATTCCCACGCCTTGGCCACACCCCTTTGACGCATTTCACCCTAAAAGCATGGTCAGTTGTAAATTGATGAGCTGTGAAGGCGTTTCATCCACCTCTGGATCATTTTGGGTCATTTTTTCTCAGCTGCAGACGGTTTCGGGACTTGACATGTTTGGTATCTATCTTCTCGGCACAGCCTCATCTTTCACGTTACCAAAACTTGTGTATTATAGTTGTGTGTGTGTGTGTGCGCCCAAATGACCTTTGTTGTATTTTTACAACTACCTTCATTTTATTCTCCAGAAAATATAAAATGTATGGGGGGGGGGGGGGGGGGGCCGCCCTTAATTAATTTTTTAGCCAAAAATTCAGATTTTAATGTGTGCAAAAATCTTAAATATATATATTTCAGTAGTAAAAGGGTTAATAAATAAACTTTTTTTAATTGACTTGCATTGTGTACTTATTAAAAAATGTGTCTACTCCAGGAGGAGTCTGTCCCCCCCAGACCAGCCCCTGGTCCTCACACGTCATAGCCCTCTTCAAGGCGTGTCTCATCACTGTAGTGCTGGCCCAGCTCCTCCACCCATCCCCCTCCCTATGTAACCTTGTGCAGCTGTCCATAGCAGAATGGAGGGGAATGCTGGAATTACAGCTCTGGGGCTGCTGACATCACATCCAAAACGCCGGTGACCCCCCCAGTAGCAGTCTCAGGGCTTTTGGATGTCTCCAAAAACGGTCATTACGTGCTATATTACATTCCGTTTATCCTAACTCATCCACTACATCATTGGTTTTGTGTAGTCTGCAAAAAAATTCTGTCCCTCCCTCCTTGTCTGTGTCCCCGCTAAGGCCTGAGAGTATGTTGACATCTACTGAGCATGCTCCAGTTTCAGTTCCCTTCTAACCTCTTAATTTTCCCATTTCTTCTTATTAGTGCAGCTATAGAGTCATACATGTGGCCATATACGAAATGGGAAATTACACTCCCCTCCCAGTAGGGGCGGGATATAGGATGGTGATTGGTGGAGGCTTCGCCTCCCAGTTAGTCCCAGCCCATAGACCAGTAATGGCGAACCTTAGCACTCCAGATGTTTTGGAACTACAGTTCCCATGATGCTCAACAACTACAC
Source organism: Rana kukunoris (assembly GCA_029574335.1). Classification (NCBI taxonomy): domain Eukaryota; kingdom Metazoa; phylum Chordata; class Amphibia; order Anura; family Ranidae; genus Rana; species Rana kukunoris. The sequence goes on along the minus strand of CM056049.1, from coordinate 744,593,964 downwards.
TGCAGAGCATCATGGGAAATGTAGTTCCAAAACATCTGGGGTGCCAAGGTTCGCCATCACTGCCATAGACACAGGTTGGAAAGGTGTGATCCAGCCTTTGATGATCCTCCACCGTGGTGCTCAATCGGTGCTTTACAGACACAGATTCATACATCAGTACTAGAAACTCCTCCCTCAGAACTTCCCCTGAGGACAGAATAGACCTGGGAGACGTCACATTACCTCTGAACACCAAGGAATAAATAAAGGAGGGTTCTTGTGTATTGCAATGGCCTCCCCATTGTGTCCAACAGCCAGGCAGGGCCCAGGCAGGCGCGGGGGGTGGACCAGCTGTTCTGTTTAAAATTCCACCTCAGACGTTGACGTACCTTTTGAAGTGTAAAAAGACAATGAGTTTACTGAGCCCCATCTCTGCAAACAACACCGACTGAGGAAACATGAAGGATACAGGGAGGGTCTAACCCTAGAGTGATGTCACCCGACTGGCTTACATTTCTACCACACAGAGCATGGCCGACTCATCATTATCTGAGGATCGATCTGTGCTGCAGAAAAAACCCCACCTCCACACCTGCGGGGGCAGAAAGTGAAGAACATGTCACATGTTCTTCATCTTCTGTCCGGTGATGTCACATGTTCTTCATCTTCTGTCCGGTGATGTCACATGTTCTTCATCTTCTGTCCGGTGATGTCACATGTTCTTCATCTTCTGTCCGGTGATGTCACATGTTCTTCATCTTCTGTCCAGTGATGTCACACGTTCTTCATCTTCTGTCCGGTGATGTCACACGTTCTTCATCTTCTGTCCGGTGATGTCACATGTTCTTCATCTTCTGTCCGGTGATGTCACACGTTCTTCATCTTCTGTCCGGTGATGTCACATGTTCTTCATCTTCTGTCCGGTGATGTCACACGTTCTTCATCTTCTGTCCGGTGATGTCACATGTTCTTCATCTTCTGTCCGGTGATGTCACACGTTCTTCATCTTCTGTCCGGTGATGTCACACGTTCTTCATCTTCTGTCCGGTGATGTCACATGTTCTTCATCTTCTGTCCGGTGATGTCACATGTTCTTCATCTTCTGTCCGGTGATGTCACACGTTCTTCATCTTCTGTCCGGTGATGTCACACGTTCTTCATCTTCTGTCCGGTGATGTCACATGTTCTTCATCTTCTGTCCGGTGATGTCACATGTTCTTCATCTTCTGTCCGGTGATGTCACACGTTCTTCATCTTCTGTCCGGTGATGTCACACGTTCTTCATCTTCTGTCCGGTGATGTCACATGTTCTTCATCTTCTGTCCGGTGATGTCACATGTTCTTCATCTTCTGTCCGGTGATGTCACATGTTCTTCATCTTCTGTCCGGTGATGTCACATGTTCTTCATCTTCTGTCCGGTGATGTCACATGTTCTTCATCTTCTGTCCGGTGATGTCACATGTTCTTCATCTTCTGTCCGGTGATGTCACATGTTCTTCATCTTCTGTCCGGTGATGTCACATGTTCTTCATCTTCTGTCCGGTGATGTCACATGTTCTTCATCTTCTGTCCGGTGATGTCACATGTTCTTCATCTTCTGTCCGGTGATGTCACATGTTCTTCATCTTCTGTCCGGTGATGTCACACGTTCTTCATCTTCTGTCCGGTGATGTCACACGTTCTTCATCTTCTGTCCGGTGATGTCACATGTTCTTCATCTTCTGTCCGGTGTCACATGTTCTTCATCTTCTGTCCGGTGATGTCACATGTTCTTCATCTTCTGTCCGGTGATGTCACACGTTCTTCATCTTCTGTCCGGTGATGTCACACGTTCTTCATCTTCTGTCCGGTGATGTCACACGTTCTTCATCTTCTGTCCGGTGATGTCACACGTTCTTCATCTTCTGTCCGGTGATGTCACATGTTCTTCATCTTCTGTCCGGTGATGTCACATGTTCTTCATCTTCTGTCCGGTGATGTCACATGTTCTTCATCTTCTGTCCGGTGATGTCACATGTTCTTCATCTTCTGTCCGGTGATGTCACATGTTCTTCATCTTCTGTCCGGTGATGTCACATGTTCTTCATCTTCTGTCCAGTGATGTCACACGTTCTTCATCTTCTGTCCGGTGATGTCACACGTTCTTCATCTTCTGTCCGGTGATGTCACACGTTCTTCATCTTCTGTCCGGTGATGTCACATGTTCTTCATCTTCTGTCCAGTGATGTCACATGTTCTTCATCTTCTGTCCGGTGATGTCACACGTTCTTCATCTTCTGTCCGGTGATGTCACACGTTCTTCATCTTCTGTCCGGTGATGTCACACGTTCTTCATCTTCTGTCCGGTGATGTCACATGTTCTTCATCTTCTGTCCGGTGATGTCACACGTTCTTCATCTTCTGTCCGGTGATGTCACATGTTCTTCATCTTCTGTCCGGTGATGTCACATGTTCTTCATCTTCTGTCCGGTGATGTCACATGTTCTTCATCTTCTGTCCGGTGATGTCACATGTTCTTCATCTTCTGTCCGGTGATGTCACATGTTCTTCATCTTCTGTCCGGTGATGTCACATGTTCTTCATCTTCTGTCCGGTGATGTCACATGTTCTTCATCTTCTGTCCGGTGATGTCACACGTTCTTCATCTTCTGTCCGGTGATGTCACATGTTCTTCATCTTCTGTCCGGTGATGTCACACGTTCTTCATCTTCTGTCCGGTGATGTCACACGTTCTTCATCTTCTGTCCGGTGATGTCACATGTTCTTCATCTTCTGTCCAGTGATGTCACATGTTCTTCATCTTCTGTCCGGTGATGTCACATGTTCTTCATCTTCTGTCCGGTGATGTCACACGTTCTTCATCTTCTGTCCGGTGATGTCACATGTTCTTCATCTTCTGTCCGGTGATGTCACACGTTCTTCATCTTCTGTCCGGTGATGTCACACGTTCTTCATCTTCTGTCCGGTGATGTCACATGTTCTTCATCTTCTGTCCGGTGATGAAGAACGTGTGACATCACTGGACAGGAGATGAAGAACGTGTGACATCACCGGACAGAAGATGAAGAACGTGTGACATCACCGGACAGAAGATGAAGAACATGTGACATCACCGGACAGAAGATGAAGAACGTGTGACATCACCGGACAGAAGATGAAGAACATGTGACATCACCGGACAGAAGATGAAGAACATGTGACATCACCGGACAGAAGAAGTCTCGTTGTGGTGTTGTACGTCGCCGCGTTCTTGACGGTCGGAATTTTGTGTGACCCGTGTGTAGGCAAGACAAGTTTGAGCCAACATTCCATCAGAGAAAACTCCACGTTTGTCTTGTGGGAGTTTCCGATCGTGTGTACGCGCCATTAGTGTAATAATAAATAGGAGAACCGACATTTTCCATTTCCAGTTTTTCCTTTCGGTTGTCATGTGACACGGCTGACCACAGTCTTCAGATATGGAGGAGCTCTCAGGTCTCTCTTCCTCTTCTCCTCCAGCTGGAGAGACCGCAGATCATCATATGAGAGGAGAGACCCCATGGAGGAGAACACAGCGCCCAGCCGGAGGAGACCTCACAAACCAGGTAATCCAGGAGGGGGTCGGGGGTGGGGGGGGCTGATTGTATTCTGGGTTATCACTGTGATAAAGGCAGAGGTCTCCATTTGACACATCCAGATGCGGCACACCAAGCGGGGGACCTCTGTACAGTGTGGTCACCTCTCTCTTTATACTGCACCCCCCCACCCCCATGTTCAGGGCTAGTATGGTGGCAACAGAGTTCAGGAACAAGCAATCCACCTCACTTTCTCCTCTCAGGTTATTTATGTGGCTTTGGAATATTGTTGTTTCCCATAGCAACCACATATCTGAACACTCATCTGCCTAATACTCCCCTGTGATTGGTGGTTGTGGCAAATTGGTTCCTTTATGAGGTTACTCCATCCAGGGCTGTCTTAATGAGAGGGCACACCTAGGCACTGCCCGGGGGCCCCATCTACATGAGGGGCCCTGCACTTTCCCCAAAACAGCTGGTCCTTGAGCCCACGCTGTCCTGAAATTTGGGGCCCCATGATGGCACTGAGAGCGATAGATACACAGGGGGGGGGGGGGCAGCCTACCTCCTACCTACTAGATGTCTGTTTACCTGCACTGTCATCATTGTAGGGGCCCCAGAGCATTACTTTGCCCAGGGGCCCGTGATGCTATTATTACGGCCCTGACTCCATCAGGAGAGTCCAACCCATGTCTGGTATATACAGCCAGTATGTTGTTGGGCCTCATTGGCTCCCAAGGAGCCGAAACTGGAGCACCATATAAAAAAGTTACCTCTGTGAAGTCCCATTACTCCGCCCACAACTGACCGGCTGACCGTACAGCTTGGTGCGTTGGAGGCGTCATATCTCCCGGATACAGCAGGGGAGGGGAGGGGGGAGGTTGGAGCCCCTTTGCGGTTATTGCTTTTTCGCATTTAGCAGAACGTATCCTATTGCCATGGTGACACCTGACACTAATGCCACGTACACACCCCCGGATTTTCCACCGGAAAAACCTTGGATGGCTTTTCCGATGGAATTCCGCTCAAGCTTGGCTTGCCAAGCACACGGTCACACAAACATTCTCTGATCTTTCCACCGCCAAGAACGCCGGTGATGTACAACACTACAACCAGCCGAGAAAATTAGGTTCAATGCAGTGGCGGCTGGCGCTCAACATTTTTGGGGAGGCGCAAACGGAAAAAAAATGCAGCCTCATTGTACCCATCAAACGCAGCCACTGTGCCATCAATTGTCGCCACTGTGCCATAAATTGTCGCCACTGTGCCATGCCATCAAACGCAGCCACTGTGCCATCCCATCAAATGCAGCCACTGTGCCAAAAAATTGTCACCATTGTGCCACTGTGCCCCCAATTGTCGCCACTGTGGCATGCCATGAAATGCAGGCACTGTGCCATGCCATGAAACGCAGCCACCGTGCCATAAATTGTCACCATTGTGCCCCCAATTGTCACCACTGTGCCCCCAATTGTCGCCACTGTGCCCCCAATTGTCACCACTGTGCCCCCAATTGTCGCCACTGTGACCCACAATTGTCACCACTGTGACCCACAATTGTCACCACTGTGCCCCCAATTGTCACCACTGTGCCCCCAATTGTCACCACTGTGCCCCCAATTGTCGCCACTGTGCCCCCAATTGTCACCACTGTGCCCCCAATTGTCGCCACTGTGACCCACAATTGTCGCCACTGTGCCCACAATTGTCGCCACTGTGCCCCCAATTGTCACCACTGTGCCCCCAATTGTCACCACTGTGCCCCCAATTGTCACCACTGTGCCCCCAATTGTCGTCACTGTGACCCACAATTGTCACCACTGTGACCCACAATTGTCGCCACTGTTCCCCCAATTGTCACCACTGTGCCCCCAATTGTCGCCACTGTGACCCACAATTGTCACCAGTGTGCCCCCAATTGTCGCCACTGTGACCCACAATTGTCACCACTGTGCCCCCAATTGTCACCACTGTGCCCCCAATTGGAGCCACTGTGACCCACAATTGTCACCACTGTGACCCACAATTGTCACCAGTGTGCCCCCAATTGTCGCCACTGTGACCCACAATTGTCACCACTGTGCCCCCAATTGTCACCACTGTGCCCCCAATTGGAGCCACTGTGACCCACAATTGTCACCACTGTGACCCACAATTGTCACCACTGTGCCCCCAATTGTCGCCACTGTGACCCACAATTGTCACCACTGTGACCCACAATTGTCGCCACTGTGACCCACAATTGTCACCAGTGTGCCCCCAATTGTCGCCACTGTGACCCACAATTGTCACCACTGTGACCCCCAATTGTCGCCACTGTGACCCACAATTGTCACCAGTGTGCCCCCAATTGTCGCCACTGTGACCCACAATTGTCACCACTGTGCCCCCAATTGTCACCACTGTGCCCCCAATTGTCACCACTGTGCCCCCAATTGGAGCCACTGTGACCCACAATTGTCACCACTGTGACCCACAATTGTCACCACTGTGCCCCCAATTGGAGCCACTGTGACCCACAATTGTCACCACTGTGACCCACAATTGTCGCCACTGTTCCCCCAATTGTCACCACTGTGCCCCCAATTGTCGCCACTGTGACCCACAATTGTCACCAGTGTGCCCCCAATTGTCGCCACTGTGACCCACAATTGTCACCACTGTGCCCCCAATTGTCACCACTGTGCCCCCAATTGTCACCACTGTGCCCCCAATTGGAGCCACTGTGACCCACAATTGTCACCACTGTGACCCACAATTGTCGCCACTGTTCCCCCAATTGTCACCACTGTGCCCCCAATTGTCGCCACTGTGACCCACAATTGTCACCAGTGTGCCCCCAATTGTCGCCACTGTGACCCACAATTGTCACCACTGTGCCCCCAATTGTCACCACTGTGCCCCCAATTGGAGCCACTGTGACCCACAATTGTCACCACTGTGACCCACAATTGTCACCACTGTGCCCCCAATTGTCGCCACTGTGACCCACAATTGTCACCACTGTGACCCACAATTGTCGCCACCGTGCCCACAGTAAAATGCCCCCCCCCGGCACTTACCTTTCTGGCTTCTACGTCCCTCGATGATGCTTCAGCCAATCAGGTTACTGATTACCAGAATCAAACTACCCGATTGGCTGAGACGCCAGTCTTATCCAAGGAGCGCACCGCCAGTACGTCCCGAGGCAGGGGCGGACTGACCATTGAGTCACTCGGCACTGCCCGAGGGCCCCATACCACTAGGGGGCCCCATCAGGGTGGCCAGGCTCAATAAAACCAGGGACATTATGTAAAAATCTGTGTTTTTTTTACATCTGTCCCTGATATGTCCGAAACCGACATGCTTTTGATTTGAAACTCCTGAGATTTTAGCTGCCCCGCCTCTGCACTGCCTCCTGGTGTGGTAGCCATCTGTAAGCCCGGGGGCCCCATAATCTTCTATTGCCCGGGGGCCCCATGAGTTGTCAGTCCGCCCCTGTCCCGAGGATAAGCTTCAGGAAGCCTCAGGGCTGCACTCGGAAAGCCTAATCAGAGCCGCTGGCTGATAGGCACTTCCACACAGCCAACCAGCTGCCATTATTCCGCTGACTGGCGCTCGATGTCTGGCCAGCTGAATAGTGGGCGGCAGCGGCGACAATATACAGATTCATACAATGCACGAATCTGTATATTTTAGTGGCTGTGAGAGAGCCAGAGGGGGCGGCGCTCCGGCGTCCCTATGGACGCACCGCTCCTGGTTCAATGCTTCCGAGCATGCGTCGGAATGTTGCGCGTCGGAAGTGCTACAAACGATCGGAATCTCTGACCGGAATTTTTTTCCGTCAGAAAATTTGAGAACCTGCTCACAAATTTTTGTTGCCGGAAATTCCGACAGCAAAAGTCCGATGGAGCCTACACACGGTGGAAATTTCCAACCAAAAGCTCACATCGGAATTTTTCTTGATGGAAATTCCGACCCTGTGTATGTGGCATTAGACATAAAGACCATTCTAATCAACCCAACTACAGCCTATCAGAGGGGGGTAACCTTCCCAGGTGGAGATTGGAACCCTACTTGTTATGGGGAGCCCCCCCCCCCCTCCAGCCAGGACCATACAGCCAGTGCCACCTCCCTCCGTGTGGTGCTGTTCATAGATTGCCTGCCTGAAAGGGAACAGCTTCTCCTCCCTCGTCTCTCGTTAGATAACACAGAGTGCTCAGGGGATCCTTTGTCATGTAGAGCTCTAATGTCTCCCACCTGGGGGCCCAGGTACACATATAATATTGATGTTCTCTCTTTTCATAGAATCTGGCTTTAGACTATGGGCAGACCCGAGACCTCCCCGCTATGAGCGCGTGGCGCTGGCACTGCTGCTGGTTCTTTTGTCTGTCTGTGCCGTTCTGCAGTCAGTAATCATCACTCTCCGCATGGCAGGTAAGTACACATACAGGTAACTATGCTGTGCTCAGCTGTATCCTTATTTCCTGATCCCCGGAGGCTCTGCACATTACCAGGCTGCTCCTCATGGGCTGGACTGCTATGAAGAGCCCTCCCATAAGAAGCACAGAGGGCATGCCTTGGTTTTATTGTTGTGGGTTGGAGGTCTCCGGGGGGGGTCTGCCCAAACTAAGGAATAAAAGATGTGGGATTCTGATCCCGGGATTATCATTATGGGCAGATGGGAATGACATCATCCTGGAGACGTTATTATGACATCATAGTGGGAACATTGCAATGGCAATTTTGTAGGTGACTGGAGAGACCTCATAGTAGGAGCATTGGATTCAAAAGCAGGGCTGGACATGGTGATGACCTCAATATGACATCATTATTAGGCCTTCATTGTGCTGATATAGTAGGTGCACTATAAATAGTCCTGGTCATGGTGAGGATATCAATATGACATCACAGTTATGACATCATTGTGGTCACATTATTCCGATATCACTGCGCACACATAATGGTGACAGGATTTTGTTGGGACGAGGGTTGTGGGGGCAGTATGTTGACATCATTCTGTGGGTTAGGGTGACCACATTTCCAAACTGCCATTCAGGGACACCCCCCCCCCCCCGCGCATAAACACCTCGCACCAGCCTAAAAAAGATGGAAAAAAATTGGGGGGGGGGGGAACAGTGGTCACTAGTTTAGACATTTATACATGTTATACATTTTCTACATATATATTTTTTTATTGCCCCCACTTGTCAGCCTCATTTTTTTATTGCCCCCCACTTGTCAGCCTCATTTTTTTATTGCCCCCCACTTGTCAGCCTCATTTTTTTATTGCCCCCCACTTGTCAGCCTCATTTTTTTATTGCCCCCCCACTTGTCAGCCTCATTTTTTTATTGCCCCCCACTTGTCAGCCTCATTTTTTTTATTGCCCCCCACTTGTCAGCCTCATTTTTTTATTGCCCCCCCACTTGTCAGCCTCATTTTTTTATTGCCCCCCACTTGTCAGCCTCTTTTTTTTATTGCCCCCCCACTTGTCAGCCGTTTTTTTTTGCCCCCCAGGGCAGGGCCCCACTTTGTCAGCCTCACTTTTTACTGTACTAGCCCCCAGTGCCCCAACCTGCTCCAATCAGCATCCATTTGCTCACCCTCTAATCTGGACTGGTCTGGTGCGGTGGGCGGTCGAGCGCCGGTCTTTGTTTCCGGGTCCAGGCTGGGGGGCCCCTCCTCAGGCAGTTGGTCGACTCGAGTCGCGGGCGGGAGGAGGAGAAGTCGGGCAATGCGCTGCGGGAGTCTGGACAAGTAGCCGAGCCGTGGATCTAAGCCAGCCAGCACTGCAGAATGCCACCGCCCACCGGGAGGTCACTGAAGCCTGGAGCTGTCAGGAGGAGTCTGGAGGAGATGCTCTGGCTGCTCTCTCTGGGTGCTGCTGCCGCCCCCCTGGGAGGTCACTGAAGCCTGGAGCTGTCAGGAGGAGTCTGGAGGAGATGCTCTGGCTGCTCTCTCTGGGTGCTGCTGCCGCCCCCCTGGGAGGTCACTGAAGCCTGGAGCTGTCAGGAGGAGTCTGGAGGAGATGCTCTGGCTGCTCTCTCTGGGTGCTGCTGCCGCGGTCGGAGAAGGAGAAGAGGTGGGTGGACACGGAGCGCAGGGCAGCGCTGGGTAAAGGCCTTGCTCCTCCCTTCCTCGCCCAGAGACTCTGCGAATGCGACGTCACTGGTTGCTAGACACCAGGCGGGCGGCCCTAGCAACCAGTTTGGCAATTGTCTATTAAGGTGGCTGTGTGTCCTAATTTCATTCTGGGACACTGTATTGTCCCAGAATGAAGGTGCCCGGGACACATATGACAATTATGGCACAATCCCAGGCAATCCGGGACACGTGGGCATCATGTGAGAGCATTCTTGTATGATGGCATCATATTGTAGTATAACCCGGCTTAGATACCGGCTCTGACAGTTCCTGGAGCTGGTGCTTGGAAAGATCTGAGATTACATTCAGAACACCGATCCACCGGCACCAGAACCATTAGAGGTTGTGTGATCTGAACCAGCTTAGATCGGGACGGTGAAGATGACTCCTGCTGTCTATGATTGAGGACTGATGTAGGAAATATCAGCAAAGTTGTGCTTGGTAATCTTATAGGGGTTAAAGGGTGAAGATGCCTTCATGACAATCAGGAGGTGGTCATCAGTTTCTGTGCCAGGTAGGCTGGTTGTATCCTATGAAGGCAATGGTACGGGTGAAGATGTCTCCACTGTGGTGGCCTTTCCAGTAATCAGGAGGTGGTCACCGGTTTCTGTACCAGGTAGGCTGGTTGTATCCTATGAAGGCAATGGTACGGGTGAAGATGTCTCCACTGTGGTGGCCTTTCCTGTAATCAGGAGGTGGTCATCGGTTTCTGTACCAGGTAGGCTGGTTGTATCCTATGAAGGCAATGGTACGGGTGAAGATGTCTCCACTGTGGTGGGCTTTCCAGTAATCAGGAGGTGGTCATCGGTTTCTGTACCAGGTAGGCTGGTTGTATCCTATGAAGGTAATGGTACGGGTGAAGATGTCTCCACTGTGGTGGCCTTTCCTGTAATCAGGAGGTGGTCATCGGTTTCTGTACCAGGTAGGCTGGTTGTATCCTATGAAGGCAATGGTACGGGTGAAGATGTCTCCACTGTGGTGGGCTTTCCAGTAATCAGGAGGTGGTCATCGGTTTCTGTACCAGGTAGGCTGGTTGTATCCTATGAAGGTAATGGTACGGGTGAAGATGTCTCCACTGTGGTGGCCTTTCCTGTAATCAGGAGGTGGTCATCGGTTTCTGTGCCAGGTAGGCTGGTTGTATCCTATGAAGGAGATTGGAGCCCCTGGGATATGATATGCTGTCATTTAACATCAGTTTTGGAGATGAACACTAGAGGTTTCTGGCATCCTAAAATCCTTAGGAATTAGGCTCCTTGCAGAATTTGTATTTCTGGTCTCGCTATTCCCCCCCGTGGCCGCTGGTCACATACGGTTCCTTTGGCGCAGATAGCCGTCTAGAAAGCGTGGCGACATTCGGCTCTATTTTAGACGATACAGAAGACTTGTACTTCAAATCTGGACAGCTTCCCCTGAAGAAGCCCAGACATATGGGCGAAACATGTTGGGAAATCCATCTTACAGTGCTGTCCTGCTAATACTGTCATATAATGTACTTGACAACTGTTGTATTCTTAAAACTTTTTTTATTTTGTTTCTCAAAAAATTATTTTTAAATAATATATTTGATATCATTCTTGCACCTAAAAAATCCCCAAATACTTCCCCTGTTCATCTATTCAATTCAGGGATGTGGTGCGAAAATAAAGCTGGTAAGTCCACGATCAGATAACATTCTCTATGGGTGAAGATGTCTCCACCATGGTGGCCTTCCAGAGCATCAGGTGGAAGTCATCGGTTTATGTGCCGTGTAGATTATATTTTATGAAGGAGGTTTTGTGGGTGAAGAAGATGTCTTCCCAATGTCAACTTCCCAGGAATCTGGTGGAGGACATCGGTTTATGGGTCAGGTAGGCTGGTTGTATCTTATGTAGGAGATGGTGAGGGTGACGATGTCTCCACCATGGTGGCCTTCAAGAGAATTAGGAGGTGATCTTCGGTTTATGTATCAGGTAGGCTGGTTGTATCTTATGAAGGAAATGGTGGTGGTCGTCAAGATAATCAGAAGGTGGTTTTCGGTTTATGGGTCAGGTAGGCTGGTTGTATCTCATGAAGTTGATGGTATGGGTGAAGATGGTGGTCTTCCTCAGAATGAGGATGTGGTCATCAGTTTATGGGTCAGGGAGATGGTGAGGGTGACGATGTCTCCACCATGGTGGTCTTCCTGAGAATTAGGAGGTGGTCATCAGGTTATGGTTCAAGTAGGCTGGTTGTATCTTATGAAGGAGATGGTGAGGGTGACGATGTCTCCACCATGCCGGCCTTATTGATAACCAGGAGGTGCTCATCGGTTTATGTGTCGGGTAAAATGGTTGTATGTTTGATTGAGTGGGTGACAATGTTTTCCCTGTGCTGCCCATTCCGGTAATTTGTGGAGGTCATTGGCTTTCTGTGTCAGGTAGAACAGTTGTATCTTACGAAGGAGATGGTACGGGTGAAGATGTCTGCACCGGGCCAGCCTTCTTAAAAATGGTAGTCTTCCAGAGATCTAGGACATGGTCGTTGGTTTATGTGCCAGGTAGGCTGGTTGTATTCTATGAAGGAGATGGTACGGGTCTCCACCTTGGTGGCTTTCAAGAAAATCACAAGGTGGTCTTCGCTTTATGGGTCAGGTAGGCTGGTTGTGTCTTGTGAAGGAAAGGATGAGGGTGAAGATGTCTTCACCATGGTGGCCTTCAAGTGAATTAGGAGGTGATCATCAGGTTATGGGTCAAGTAGACTGGTTGTATCTTATGAAGGAGATTGAGTGGGTGACAATGTTTTCCCTGTGCTGTCCGTTCCGGTAATTTGTGGAGGTCATTGGCTTTCTCTGTCAGGTAGAACAGTTGTCTCTTATGAAGGAGATGGTACGGGTGAAGATGTCTGCACCGGGCCAGCCTTCTTAAAAATGGTAGTCTTTCAGAGATTTAGGACGTGGTCGTTGGCTTATGTGCCAGGTAGGCTGGTTGTATTCTATGAAGGAGATGGTACGGGTCTCCACCTTGGTGGCTTTCCCAGTGATCCGGTGGAGGTCGTTGGTTTATGTGTCGGGTAAAATGGTTGTTGAATAAGTGACAATGTCATTCCTATGTTGGTCTTTCCGGTAATTCGGTGGAGGACATTGTTCTTTGTGTCAGGTAGGCTGGTTGTATTTTATGAAGGAGATGGTACGGGTGAAGTTGTCTCCACCATGCCGGCCTTCCCAATAATCAGGAGGTTTCCATTGGCTTATGTATCAGGTAGACTAGAGATGTGCATGAAGGAAAAATGTGTTTCATTTTGTTTTGGATTTGTTCATTCACCTTATGAAGGGGAATGTGAGGGTGACGATGTCTCCACCATGGTGGCCTTCCTGAGAATCAGGAGTGGGTCATCAGTTTATGGGTCAGGTAGGCTGGTTGTATCTTATGTAGGAGATAGTAAGGGTGAAGATGTCTCCACCATGGTGGCCTTCAAGAGAATGAGGATCTGGTCATCGGTTTATGGGTCAGGTAGGCTGGTTGTATCTTATGAAGGAAATGGTGAGGGTGAAGATGTCTCCACCATGGGTGGCCTTCAAGAGACTCAGGAGTGGGTCTTCGATTTATGGGTTGGGTGTGCTGGTTGTATCTCATGTAGGAGATAGTAAGGGTGAAGATGTCTCCACCATGGTGGCCTTCAAGATAGTCCAGAGTGGGTCATCAGTTTATGGGTCAGGTAGGCTGGCTGTATCTCATGAAGTTGATGGTATGGGTGAAGATATCTCCACCATGGTGGCCTTCAAGAGACTCAGGAGTGGGTCTTTGGTTTATGGGTCGGGTGTGCTGGTTGTATCTCATGTAGGAGATGCTCCGAAGGCTCTGGTCCTCACCTCACACTTCCCCCGTCCTTCTCAGGTTCTCCACCCACATCAGATCCACGTCCTGTGGAGCCGACAGAAGCAGTACGACCAACGGGACAACAGGAGGAGGAGACGTCTGTTTCTATGAGCAGCCGTGGGTCTGGTGGTACTGGTATGTATGGAAGAAGAGGATTAACATTTCGGCTGATGGGGAGGGAGAAGCTCATGGGAGAAACTCGAGAGCGGAACTCACATGGAGCTCATTTAGAGAATACATTTTGTGTAACGGGAGGAGTTCTAGTGAGTAACGGGAGGAGTTCTAGTGAGTAACGGGAGAAGTTCTAGTGAGTAACGGGAGGAGTTCTAGTGAGTAACGGGAGGAGTTCTAGTGAGTAACGGGAGGAGTTCTAGTGAGTAACGGGAGGAGTTCTAGTGAGTAACGGGAGGAGTTCTAGTGAGTAACGGGAGGAGTTCTAGTGAGTAACGGGAGGAGTTCTAGTGAGTAACGGGAGAAGTTCTAGTGAGTAACGGGAGGAGTTCTAGTGAGTAACGGGAGGAGTTCTAGTGAGTAACGGGAGGAGTTCTAGCGAGTAACGGGAGGAGTTCTAGTGAGTAACGGGAGGAGTTCTAGTGAGTAACGGGAGGAGTTCTAGTGAGTAACGGGAGAAGTTCTACTGAGTAAAGGGAGGAGTTCTAGTGAGTAACGGGAGAAGTTCTACTGAGTAAAGGGAGGAGTTCTAGTGAGTAACGGGAGGAGTTCTAGTGAGTAACGGGAGGAGTTCTAGTGAGTAACGGGAGGAGTTCTAGTGAGTAACAAGAGGAGTTCTAGTGAGTAACAAGAGGAGTTCTAGTGAGTAACGGGAGGAGTTCTAGTGAGTAACGGGAGGAGTCCTAGTGAGTAACGGGAGGAGTTCTAGTGAGTAATGGGAGGAGTTCTAGTGAGTAATGGGTGGAGTTCTATGGAGTAATAGGAGGAGTTCTAGTAAGTAACGGAAGGAGTTCTAATGAGTAATGGGAGGAGTTCTAGTGAGTAATGGGAGGAGTTCTAGTGAGTAACGGGAGGAGTTCTAGTGAGTAATGGGAGGAGTTCTAGTGAGTAACGGGAGAACTTATATGTGGTACTAGAAAGACCTGTGCGGGGGGTGGGGGGTTCTATGAAGTAATAGCACCCACAGTAAAAAAAAAAGCCCAAGTGGCCCCCATGAGTTGTGAGTTCCCTCCAATTTGTTTTCCTTTGCTCCACCCCCTGCTTGGGAGGAGCATTATGGAGTTATAGGAGTAGTTCTATATTGGGGGGAGTTCTATATTGCAGTGGGAGGGGGGAGTCATTATAAAGGGTGGAGCTAAACGATTGAGGAATTCATACATGGAAATAAGTGGTACTATGGGGTAATAGGCGGGGCTTTTCCTAGCAATGGGCGGAGAGATATCAAACAGCACTACAAAAAAAAAGGATCTTATTGGTTAATTTCAAACCATGTGGGCGTGTCTTCTTTCAGTAAAGGGGGTTATTTATTTTATCACATTTCCCTGATTGGCAGATGAAGACCCCTCCCACCTGTGCCCCCCGGACTGGGTCTACATCTATCAGAAATGTTACTTCTTCTCATCGAGGAAAACGTCTCAGGCGGAGAGTCACCGGATCTGCACCGCCCACGGCTCCGAACCGGCCTCCGTACCCCAGACTCTCATCAGCCTCCGGGTAAGAGTACTACACCCCCCATTTCACTATGACCCCATCATACACTGTACTACACCCCCATCATACATTGTACTACACCCCCCATTTCACTATGACCCCCATCATACATTGTACTACACCCCAATCATACATTGTACTACACCCCCCATCATACATTGTACTACACCCCCATCATACATTGTACTACACCCCCCATCATACATTGTACTACACCCCCCATCATACATTGTACTACACCCCCCATCATACATTGTACTACACCCCCCATTTCACTATGACCCCATCATACACTGTACTACACCCCCCATCATACATTATACTATACCCCCCATTTCACTATGATCCCCATCATACATTGTACTACACCCCCCATCATACATTGTACTACACCCCCCATCATACATTGTACTACACCCCCATCATACATTGTACTACACCCCCCATCATACATTGTACTACACCCCCCATCATACATTTTTATTGGTTATGTTGCAGAGAATTATCTCTCGGCTCGGTCAGGAATTTTGGGTGAGAATTCAGAGGCCGGAGAGCAGTTGGAGCCCCGAGACCCAGAGGGGGAGATGGCCGGACGGCAGCATGGAGTGAGTTCAGGATCTCTGTATGAGAATTATAATATTCCAGCAGTGTCTGCACCTCATAGAGGTATATCAGAGGGTCCAGACCCAGGAACTCAGCACAGGGATGGTGAGAACCCCTCATAATGGGGCACAGCGGGTATAAAGACCCGGGAACTCAGCACAGGGATGGTGGGAACCCCTCATAATGGGGCACAGCGGGTATAAAGACCCGGGAACTCAGCACAGGGATGGTGGGAACCCCTCATAATGGGGCACAACGGGTGTACAGACCCGGGAACTCAGCACAGGGTTGGTGGGAACCCCTCATAATGGGGCACAACGGGTGTACAGACCCGGGAACTCAGCACAGGGTTGGTGGGAACCCCTCATAATGGGGCACAGCGGGTGTACAGACCCGGGAACTCAGCACAGGGTTGGTGGGAACCCCTCATAATGGGGCACAACGGGTGTACAGACCCGGGAACTCAGCACAGGGATGGTGGGAACCCCTCATAATGGGCACAGCGGGTGTACAGACCTGGGAACTCAGCACAGGGATGGTGGGAACCCCTCATAATGGGGCACAACGGGTGTACAGACCCGGGAACTCAGCACAGGGATGGTGGGAACCCCTCATAATGGGGCACAGTGGGTGTATAGACCCAGGAACTCAGCACAGGGATGGTGGGAACCCCTCATAATGGGGCGCAGCGAGTGTACAGACCCAGGAACTCAGCACAGGGATGGTGGGAACCCCTCATAATGGGGCACAGCGGGTGTACAGACCCAGGAACTCAGCACAGGGATGGTGGGAACCCCTCATAATGGGGCACAGCGGGTGAACAGACCCGGGAACTCAGCACAGGGATGGTGGGAACCCCTCATAATGGGGCACAGCGGGTGTACAGACCCAGGAACTCGGCACAGGGATGGTGGGAACCCCTCATAATGGGGCACAGCAGGTGTACAGACCCGGGAACTCGGCACAGGGATGGTGGGAACCCCTCATAATGGGGCACAAAAAATTATAACAAATCCCCAGCAAGCATTAGAAAGCAGGTTGGCGCCGTCCCCCGTAGTACTTCTCTTTCACCACTAGATGTCCTCAGTCTTCCATCAGGAATTCCCTTTTTTTTCTTTCTTCATTCTGGAAGACTGAGGACATCTTGTGGTAAAAAATAAGAACTGCAGGGACACCTCCTCTCCACCCAGAAGACGTAGTGTGAGTGCACAGAGTCCTGTCCTCATCCCTTCATTTACAGTGTGATGATGTCATCGCCGCAGAGTCCCTCCTCCCAAACCCCCCATAATTAAAGTTGGGGGGGGGGGGGCTCAGTGCCGGTCGGTGAGGAATATTTTGGTTCTCGAAGGATCTTGTGTCCTCCGGTGATTCTCCGGCACTGAAGCCTCTTGTCTCTTGTCTCTGTTCTCCTTGTAGGGACATCATTGTGGGCGGAGCCGGGAGCTGCGTCAAGCTGGGACAACATCTGAAGATGGAGAATTGTTACAGCGAGCTGCCGTGGATCTGCGAGCGGGGCGTGGCGGAGAGGCGGGACTAATGTGTGTGGGCGGGTTCCGGTACAGGAGAGACGTTATCCCCCAGGAACACCAATGATGGGACACTATCCCCCAGGAACACCAATGATGGGGCACTATCCCCCCAGGAACACCAATGATGGGACACTATCCCCCAGGAACACCAATGATGGGGCACTATCCCCCCCAGGAACACCAATGATGGGACACTACCCCCCCAGGAACACCAATGATGTGACACTATCCCCCCCCCCCCAGGAACACCAATGATGAGGCACTATCCCCCCCCAGGAACACCAATGATGGGACACTATCCCCCCCAGGAACACCAATGATGGGACACTATCCCCCCCCGAAACACCAATGATGGGACACTATCCCCCAGGAACACCAATGATGGGACACTATCCCCCCCCAGGAACACCAATGATGGGGCACTATCCCCCCCCAGGAACACCAATGTTGGGACACTATCCCCCAGGAACACCAATGATGGGACACTATCCCCTAGGAACACCAATGATGGGACACTATCCCCTAGGAACACCAATGATGGGGCACTATCCCCCCGGAACACCGAATAAAAAAAACTACTTACAAACGAATATGAAATTCGATCATAAAATGAAAAGTTGGATGCGATCCTAAAACGAATGCCGGCCGGCAACACGAGGAGCCCTTCCTCACAACGTCGAACGCGGTGGCGTCACTGCAAGCCAATAGCCCAGACGCGTTTCGTCATAGAATGACGTTTTCAATGGGGATAGGCTCTGCAGTGATCCACCGCTGTATATAAGCCCAAGCCTCGTTCTGACTGCCAGGAACCCGAAGTAACAAAAACTCCATTGGGAAAATCAGCAGCAGTAACACGGGCTCAACAGAAAATTGGCTTCTTCTATCTAAATAAAACAAGGGGATTATTGGAACTAATTAGTGTATTAAGAATACCATTAGGAAGAGATCCTACTGAGGATCAATAAGTGCAAAAGGGATTTTATTTATTTAAGAAATTCACTTTCTTTTTATAAAGTGATTAGAGGCATGATGACTCTAAATATTGGTGAGGCTGCCACCTAGTGGTGAAGATAAGGTAATAGCCGAAGACACCACTGATTGTTTGTGTAAACAATATTATATGGGCAAAACAAACAAAGGAATAAAACCTTTATTCATTATTAGTGAAGTGAAAAAAACAAGGAAAAAACACCCCAAAATAAGGGGAATAAGAGAAAAAAATATTAATATACTTAACCACTTAAGACCCGGACCAAAATGCAGGTAAAGGACCTTGCCCCTTTTTGCGATTCGGCACTGCTTCGTTTTAACTGACAATTGCGCGTCGTGCGACGTGGCTCTCAAACAAAATCGGCGTCCTTTTTCCCCCACAAATAGAGATTTCTTTTGGTGGTATTTGATCACCTCTGCGGTTTTTATTTTTTGCGCTATAAACAAAAATAGAGTGACAATTTTAAAAAAAATGCAATATTTTTTACTTTTTGCTATAATAAATATCCCCCAAAAATATATAAGAAAACATTTTTTTCCTCAGTTTAGGCCGATACGTATTCTTCTACATATTTTTGGTAAAAAAAATCGCAATAAGCGTTTATCGGTCGGTTTTCTCAAAATTTATAGCGTTTACAAAATAAGGGATAGTTTTATTGCATTTTTATTGATTTTTTTTTTTTTACTACTAATAGCGGCGATCAGCGATTTTTTTCGTGACTGCGACAATATGGCGGACACTTCGGACAATTTTGACACATTTTTGGGACAATTGTCATTTTCACAGCAAAAAATGCATTTAAATTGCATTGTTTACTGTGGAAATGACAGTTGCAGTTTGGGAGTTAACCACAAGGGGGCGCTGTAGGGGATGTGAGACCTAATGTGTGTGTTTACAACTGTAGGGGGGTGTGGCTGTAGGTGTGACGTCATCGATCGCGTCCCCCTATTACAGGGATGACGCGATCGATGCTGCGGCCACAGAGAAGCACGGGGAAGGTGTGTTTACACACGGTTCTCCCCGTTCTTCCGCTCCAGGGACGGATCGCCGCACTCCAGCGGCGATCGGGTCCGCGAATCCCGCGGTCCCGGAGCTTCGGACCGGGTCGTGGGCGCGCGCCCGCGACCCACGGCTGGGTACTAAAATCAACGTATATATACGTTGATGTGCCCAGCCGTGCCATTCTGCCGACGTAAATGTGCAGTAGGCGGTCCTTAAGTGGTTAATTCCTAATTTCCCAAGAAAGAATATAAAATGAAATAAAAAATAAAAATTAACAAGTGGTCATCCATCCCAAACCAAGACTTGAGCTCAATGGACATTTTACATACTAAATACAACAAATTCTAACATCCAAAAATTGTAAAATAATATTAAAAAAAAAATATTAAAAATACAATAAACAATCATCAAGCATTATTAACCACTTGTCATTATCCTGACATCACGTCATATGACGTGATGTCCCTTTTAAAGCCGCGGGCGGGCGCGCGCGCACCCGCCGCTCCGCGGGGATCCCGTGCGAGTGCCCGGCGGCAACGATCGCCGCTGGGCACACGCGATTGCCCAGTAACTGAGCGGGGACGTGGAGCTCTGTATGTAAACACAGAGCTGCACGTCCCTGTCAGGGAGAGAGGAGAGCGGTTGTGTCCCTTGTACATAGGGACACAATCGGTCACCTCCCCCAGTCACCCCCCCTCCCCCCACAGTTAGAACACTCATAGGACACACATTTAACCCCTTCCCCGCCCCCTAGTGGTTAACCCCTTCACTGCCAGTCACATTTATACAGTAATCAATGCATATTTATAGCATTTTTCACTGTATAAATGTAAATGGTCCCAAAAATGTCAGAAAAGTGTCCGAAACGTCCGCCATAACGTCGCAGTCCCAATAAAAAAAATCGCAGATCGCCGCCATTAATAGTAATAAAAAAAAAAAAAAAAAATGACATAAACTATCCCCTATTTTGTAAACGCTATCAATTTTGCGCAAACCAATCGATAAACGCTTATTGCATTTTTTTTTTACCAAAAATACGTAGGAGAATACGTATCGGCCTAAACTGAGGGAAAAAATATATTTTTTTATATATTTTTTGGGTTATTTACTACAGCAAAAAGGAAAAAATATTGAATTTTTTTAAAAATTGACGCTCTATTTTTGTTTATAGCGCAAAAAATAAAAACCGCAGAGGTGACCAAATACCACCAAAAGAAATCTCTATTTGTGGGGAAAAAAAGGACGCCAATTTTGTTTGGGAGCCGCGTCGCACGACCGCGCAATCGTCAGTTAAAGCGACGCGGCGCCGGAAGCTTAAATTTTGTCTGGGCAGGAAGGGGGGTCTAGGTGCACAGTAGGCAAGGGGTTAATAAAGGCATTAACGTCTGTTTCAATGTTGAGGCCGTAAGGTTTGTAACATTTCGAAGGAAAGATCCAGGACATCTCGAGCTTGGAAATCTCTCTCACTACGGCCCTACCCCTCCGGTGAGGTTTGAATTTATCGATGCCTAAAAACAATGTGTTTGAAGGGTCTTTGTTATGCTTCAAACGATAGTCCTTTGACACTGAGTGGTCTTTGAACCCTTTTATAATGTTGGTAATGTGCTCGTTTCATCGGACCTGTAAGGGTCTTTTGGTCCTGCCCACGTACTGGAGACCACACGGACATTGCAAAAGATACACCACTCTGGTGGTCTAACAGGTAATGAAAGGTTTGATGACGTGTGTTTTCCCTGTAGAGGTGGATGTTATTGTTGTGGTTCTTCTATTCTCACAAGCAGGGCCGATCCGCCCTATAGGCTCACTATGCAAGCCGCTTAGGGCCCCGCAAAGCTGCGGAGGGCCCCTCTCAAATTACTACAGGCCCTGCCTGGTGAGAAGTAGTTTTCGGACCCTCACCACGCTTCTCAACTCGCTGGATGCATGGGAGAAGAGGCAAGAAGTCAGCACACCCCGCTTCTTACTTTAATGTAAGATGTAATTTCATTTCCAACAGCAGAACACCCCCTTCCAACTTTAACGTGACATGTCATTTTGCTTAGGGCCCCAGGGAGGTCAGGATCGGCACTGCTCACAGGAATTGTAGGAACAGACTCTACAATGTCTACATTTATAACAGCCTGTAAGTTGTTCGAAAAAAGATTTACCGGCCTCACAGGGGGGGGGGGGGTTCAAAACGTTGGGTGAAATGAAATGGCGCAAAGAGGGTGCACCCCTAAGAATCACCCTCGGTTTCTCAGGGAGGAGGTCCTTGAGAATGGGATCATTAATGGCTAAATGCCAGTGTTTATTAGTTAGTTGTTTCACACCCCCATGTTGAATGGAATAAGGTGTAATGAACGGCACACCTATTGGAAATCTGTCCCCTTCACTGGGGTCACGTTCTCTTTAACCCCTTGCCAGGGCTGGACTGGGACAAAAATTTGGCCCTGGACTTCATCCAGCCTGGCCCACTTTGACAGGTCTCTCCCATGGCGGCCGGACAACTCCCGCACCCTCCCCCCCACCGGCCACCAAAGCCCCCTCTCCCCCTTCACTAGCCACTAGCTGTTCTACTTTATCAGAGTAGAACGGCTGGTACTGGTACTCTGTGGGAAAGGAATCAGTTTGGTGCCCCCCCTTGTGGGACAAGATTAGGCAGAAGTGAGAAACTCCCAGGGCATAGCTGTTGAGTCAGCTGACTGTCCCCTCCCCCATGCTCCTCTGTCGTCGTCCCTGCTCCTCTGTTCCCCCAAGATGAGCGCTGCAGGGAGAGGAGGTCAGTGCTGCGGGAAGGGAGAGGCAAAGGAGCGGAGGGGGGCAGCGGTCCGCTGTCACTGAAGCTGGCCCACCGAGCCATCGGCCCACCGGGAAACTCCCTGTAGTCCCAATTGCCAGTCCATCCCTGCCCCTTGCTTACTGGGTACATAAACCCCCTTCGTGCCCAGGCGAAATTTCAGCTTCCGGCGCTGCGTCGCTTTAACTGACAATTGCGCGGTCGTGCGCAAAATTGGCGTCCTTTTTTTCCCCACAAATAGAGATTTCTTTCGGTGGTATTTGATCGCCCGTGCGGTTTTTATTTTTTTGCGTTATAATGAAAAAAAAAGAGCAACAATTTAAAAATATTTATATATTTTTTTACTTGTTGCTATAATAAATATTAGGGTTGTCCAGATACCGATACTAGTATGGGTATGGGGACCGATACCGAGTATTTGCGGGAGTACTTGTACTCGTGCAAATGCTCCCGATACCTAAATAGAATACTTTTTTTGTATTTATCAACATGTTCTGTGAAAATTCTTTGAGTTTTTTACTACTGCGTGACAAGCAAACAAAATATTTTTATTCATTTTTACTTATTTTTATTCTTTTATAATGTCTTGAGTTAGAGTTCTTCATAATTATAAAGAAAATATCCTTAGTCTGTATTGTGGTTTGAAAACTGTCACATGACATTTAAAAAAAGTATCGGTATTCGGTATCGGCGAGTACATGAAGAAAAGTATCGGTATTCGGTATCGGCGAGTACATGAAAAAAAAGTATCGGTATTCGGTATCGGCGAGTACATGAAAAAAAAGTATCGGTATTCGGTATCGGCGAGTACATGAAGAAAAGTATCGGTATTCGGTATCGGCGAGTACATGAAAAAAAAGTATCGGTATTCGGTATCGGCGAGTACATGAAAAAAAAGTATCGGTATTCGGTATCGGCGAGTACATGAAAAAAAAGTATCGGTATTCAGTATCGGCGAGTACATGAAAAAAAAGTATCGGTATTCGGTATCGGCGAGTACATGAAGAAAAGTATCGGTATTCGGTATCGGCGAGTACATGAAAAAAAAGTATCGGTATTCGGTATCGGCGAGTACATGAAAAAAAGTATCGGTACTTGTACTCGGTCCTAACAAAGTGGTATCGGGACAACCCTAATAAATATCCCAATTTTTTTATTTTTTTTTTATATTTTTTTTTCCCAGTTAAGGTCGATACGTATGCTTCTACGTATTTTTGTAAAAAAAAAGAAAAAATCACAATAAGTGACTGCTTTGCGCAAAAGTTATAGCACCTACAAAATAGGGGACATAATTATGATTTTTTTTTTTATATTTTTTTTTTACTAGAAATGGCGGCGATCTGCGATTTTTATTGGGACTGCGATATTGCGACGGACACATCGGACACTTTTGACACATTTTTGGTGCCATTCACATTTATACAGCGACCAGTGCTGTAAAAATGCACTAATTACTGTATAAATGTGACTGGCATTGAAGGGGTTAACACTAGGGGGTGAGGAAGGGGGTTAAATGTATTGCCTGGGTGTGTTCTAACTGTGTGGGGGGAGGGGGGTGACTGGGGGAGGTGACCGATGCTGTCTCCCTATGTACAAGGGACCCAGATCGGTCTCCTCTCCCTGACAGGACATGGAGCTCTGTGTTTACACCCCATCATTACACACAGAGCTCCACGTCCCTGCTCTGTCACCGCCGATCGCGTGTACCTGACGGACATCGCGGCCGCCGGGTACACGCATCGGATCCTCGGTGATGCGTCGGGACTGTTTTTCCCCGCCGTGGGGAATTACAAGTAAATCACGTCCAAAGACGTGACCCCGGCGCCTCAGGTCCGCTCTGCTGACGTATTCTGTCAATAGCGCGGACCTGAAGAGGTTAATAAATCAGCACGTGGTATAGAGCTGACATTCCTCAAGGTCTCTTCTAGGGATCCTATATCATAGCCCTTTTCAAGAAACCTCCCGGATAGAATTCTAGCCTGATCCGAAAACTCAGGTAGGTTAGAGCAATTCCTCCTAAACCTCAGATATTGGCTCTTGGGAATAGCCCTAAGCCACTGATTATGGTGGAAACTCCTTAAAGGGATAAAGGAGTTGCGGTCCGTAACTTTAAAAAATGTAGAGGTGTCGAACCCATTAACCCCCAACCTTAATAATAAGATCCAAATAATGGACTTCTAATTGACTGGTCTCAAATTTTAATTGGATCCCTCTCTGGTTGGAGTTCAACTGGACCATAAATGCTTCTCGGCCTTTTGGCTAAGATCAAGTGTAGTATCTGTTCTTATCAGTTGCCAATAGGTGGTGCTAAACTGACTGTCCCCGGTACTCGGCGAGGGGGAAAGGGATGGCAGTCGGCGGACGCTAAGCCTGTTGGCGTAGAGGCGGAAGCCTTCTGATCGGGGCAGAGAGGCATGAGGTCGAAGCTGAAGGGCCGGGACCCTGGCCTTTGGCCTGGATTCGGTGGTGTCTGCCCCAGTCAGTTGTTCGGCGAGGGAACCTTTGCTAATCCTTTCGGGGAGAGGCGGGTAGTACTTCCCGAATGTAATTAGGTGGGAGAGATGGGGGTTGTGGGTAGTAGTCGGCTGCGGCTGGCTCTCCCCAACCTCTTCTCCTACCTTCCTGGCTGGGAAGGGTGCTGCCGGTCGGACCGGGGGTCAGGGTCCGTTGAAAAGCCTGTGGAGATAGTGCCCCTGGAGTGGCAGTCCAGGGGTGCCATACATTGAGGGGCACTCAACGTGTGGCACCTTAGGTCACATATCTCCACACACATCGTTTTAACACCTGCCTCTAGGGCCGAGCCTTTTGGCTAGGACCAGAGGATTTTTTGTTCCTGGCCGGAGGGCCGGCCATTGTATTGCAAGGTGGCCACTTTCCACTCACCATTCCCACCTTCCTTTTCCCCCACTTTCTTTTTTATTTTACACCCTGTTTGTCTTGTTTTGTCACTTTTTTTGTTTTGTGCTTGCACTTTTAGTGTGGCGAGTAGGGTGCTGGTCCTCGGGCCTGACTCTGAAAGTCTTGGGAGTAGGTGGACATGGCCTTCTGGCTTAGTTCACCTGCTCTCATGGGGTCTCCCTTCGGGGGAGCCTCACTGAGGAGGGTTCTGTTTCGGCAGTCCCTCCAAGGATGTAGGCCATGTGGTTTTCGGCTGCATGGGCCATAGTGGGGTCCTAGTGGTTTCGGCTGCTTGGACTCCAATACTCTTTTCCCTGCCAGGAGCCTAACGCCCCGGGGGATCAGAGCTGGGTCCTCTTCGGAGGACCAATTGACGATGCACCCATCGCAGTTTTTTGTGTTTCACTCTTTATGTGTGTGTGCACATTTTTTCCTGCACCGGGTGAAGTTTTTGGGTTGTGTTTTGCACGCCACAGGCTTTTCAATAGAAAAAAAATAAAAAATTGTTCCATAGAGGTCAGGGGGCCATCCTATAGGAGGAGGATGTCATCGATATACCTGGCCCATAAAATGAGCTCAGGGACATCAGTAGTGTGGATGACATCCTCCTCCCATTTAGCCATGAAAAGATTTGCCAAACTCGGGGCATATTTGGCCCCCATTGCAACTCCGGTGTCTTGTTTGTAAAAGACACCCTCAAACCAGAAATAGTTGGATCGTGTTGCAAACTTCAAAAGGGACATAATAAATTCAATCTGTACCATGGGGAGCTCAGAGTCCCGTTCAAGGAAGTACTGAACCGCTTCGAAACCAAGTTCATGGGGGATTATGGTGTAAAGGGATGTGACGTCTGTGGTCGCCATCCACATACCCGGCCTATGTGGAGTTCCAGACAATAAGTTAATAATATGTCTGGAGTCTTTAACATAAGACGGAATCTGTTTAACCAGAGGTTGTAGAAAATGATCCACATATCTGCCCACCCGAGACGTCACGGAGTCAATGCCACTGACAATAGGACGTCCCGGGGGGCAGACAGGATCCTTATGGATCTTAGGCAAGTAATAGATGGTTGGCGTACGAGGGGCTATGGGAATGAGGTATAGTTTCTCCTTGGAAGTGAGAATACCTTCTTGGAATTCCCAGCCTCTTTTATACTTGTTTTTGGGGTCCATGGGTAAGGCCGTGTAGGTGTTGGAATCACCCAAGATGTTAAACATTTCCTTAAGATAGTCTGATCTATCCAACACCACAATGCCCCCCCCCCCCCCTTTGTCTGCTGGTCTCACGACCAGTTCCTTGTTTTCACGAAGTGAATCAAGTCCCTCCTGCATATTTTTGTTCAAACGTGCTTTCTTAACCTCCGTTGATTCCAGGTCTCTAAGTAGGACGTCACAAAACACTTTTAACCACTTCCTTACTGGGCACTTACACCCCCCTCCTGCCCAGGTGAAATTTCAGCTTCCGGCACTGCGTCGCTTTAACTGACAATTGCGCGGTCGTGCGACGTGGCTCCCAAACAAAATGTACGTCCTTTTTTCCCCACAAGTAGAGCTTTCTTTTGGTGGTATTTGATCGCCTGTGCGGTTTTTATTTTTTGCGCTATAAACAAAAAAGAGCGACAATTTTGAAGAAAAATACAATATTTTTTACTTGTTGCTATAATAAATATCCCAATTAAAAACAAAAACACATTTTTTTTTCTCAGTTTAGGGCGATACGTATTCTTCTACATATTTTTGGTAAAAAAAAAAAAAAAATCGCAATTTTGCGCAAAAGTTATAGCGCTTACAAAATAGGGGAGATAATTATTATTTTTTTATTATTTTTTTTTTTTACTAGAAATGGCGGCGATCTGCGATTTTTTATTGGGACTGCGACGTTATGGCGGACACATCGGACACTTTTGACACATTTTTGGCGCCATTCACATTTATACTGTGATCAGTGCTATAAATATGCACTAATTACTGTATAAATGTGACTGGCATTGAAGGGGTTAACACTAGGGGGGGGAGGAAGGGGTTAAATGTGTATGCTAGGTGTGTTCTAACTGTGGGGGGAGGGGGGGTGACCGATCTGTGTCCCTATGTAAAAAGGAACACAGATCGGGCTCCTCCTCTCCAGAGACAGGACGCTGTCTCTGTGTAAAACGGCAATGAGAGATGATCTATGAGATCTACTACTCACTGCACTACTCACTGTACTACTCACTGTACTACTCACTGCACTACTCACTGCACTACTCACTGCACTACTCACTGTACTACTCACTGCGCTACTCACTGCGCTACTCACTGCGCTACTCACTGCACTACTCACTGTACTACTCACTGCACTACTCACTGCACTACTCACTGCACTACTCACTGCACTACTCACTGCACTACTCACTGCACTACTCACTGCACTACTCACTGTACTACTCACTGTGCTACTCACTGCACTACTCACTGTACTACTCACTGCACTACTCACTGCACTACTCACTGTACTCACTGCGCTACTCACTGCACTACTCACTGCACTACTCACTGCACTACTCACTGCACTACTCACTGTACTACTCACTGCACTACTCACTGTACTACTCACTGCACTACTCACTGCACTACTCACTGCACTACTCACTGTACTACTCACTGTACTCACTGCGCTACTCACTGTGCTACTCACTGCACTACTCACTGTACTACTCACTGTACTACTCACTGCACTACTCACTGTACTACTCACTGCACTACTTACTGCACTACTCACTGCACTACTCACTGCACTACTCACTGCACTACTCACTGTACTACTCACTGTACTACTCACTGCACTACTCACTGTACTACTCACTGTACTACTCACTGCACTACTCACTGTACTACTCACTGTACTCACTGCGCTACTCACTGTGCTACTCACTGCACTACTTACTGCACTACTCACTGCACTACTTACTGCACTACTCACTGCACTACTTACTGCACTACTCACTGTACTACTCACTGCACTACTTACTGCACTACTCACTGCACTACTTACTGCACTACTCACTGCACTACTTACTGCACTACTCACTGCACTACTCACTGCACTACTCACTGTACTACTCACTGTACTCACTGCGCTACTCACTGTGCTACTCACTGCACTACTTACTGCACTACTCACTGCACTACTTACTGCACTACTCACTGCACTACTCACTGTACTACTCACTGTACTACTCACTGTACTCACTGCGCTACTCACTGTGCTACTCACTGCACTACTTACTGCACTACTCACTGTACTACTCACTGTACTACTCACTGTACTCACTGCGCTACTCACTGTGCTACTCACTGCACTACTTA
The DNA here is from genome assembly GCA_029574335.1 of Rana kukunoris. Classification (NCBI taxonomy): domain Eukaryota; kingdom Metazoa; phylum Chordata; class Amphibia; order Anura; family Ranidae; genus Rana; species Rana kukunoris. The sequence goes on along the minus strand of CM056049.1, from coordinate 744,565,665 downwards.
CTGCACTACTCACTGTACTACTCACTGTACTACTCACTGTACTCACTGCGCTACTCACTGTACTACTCACTGTACTCACTGCGCTACTCACTGCACTACTCACTGCACTTGTGTACTCGGCACAAAAGAGAAGCTGCTTCACTAACTACACTCACTCACTGCCCATTCCAAAAGAATGAAAATGACATCTATAACAAAAGATTTGCATTCTGTACTTTGAATTCCTTTTCTGTTCGTATTTTGGATTCAAAGTACAGAATGTAAATCTTTAGTCACAGACGTCATTTTCGTTCTTTTGTCGTATTTCCGGCGGTTCGGTCGCTCCTTTACGCGGCTCATTCCTAATCCCGTCGTTTTCGTATTTCGGCGCTTTAATGTACAAATTGTCCCGCGGGTGTGAAAATGAAGATTGGTAGGAAGGGGAGTGCACATATCTGGGGCTGATCTGTGACATCACATGGGGGAGGGGCCCCGGGGAGGTCACATGACAGATCTCTGGGATCTTTTCTGTGGATCTTTTCCCCCCCCGGATGGAGTTTTCCTATCCACTTCCCGTCCAATCACAGGAGTCCCTTCTGTTCCCCATCCTCCGATCTTCACTTCCTGTCCCCCCCTATTTCCTGTATGGGTGTCACCGGGACAGGAAGTGAGGGAGAGTCTCCGCCCCCCCCGGTAGACATGGGAGGCGACCTTCATAGAAGATCTTCCCGTGACTAGCAGAGCTCCGCCCCCTGACAGTGACCACCCCCCTCCCCCGACATCTGACCCCCCCAATACTCTTCTCTCTTCTGGTTTGGTCTGAAGAACTCCTCCCCCTCTATGATAAAGAGATGAGGAGACGGGGGGAGGTGTTCTGTAGTCCTACCACACTTCCTGTCCCAGGGTGACAACGCTGCTCCTCCATACAGAATGGGGGTTGGGTGTTGTTGGGGGAATTTACCATTCGTCCTGCAAAGCTGCACGGCAAAATGAGATTTTCTCTCCGGGTCGAATGTCACAGGAAAAAAACAAAAATATCGCACGGATCGGACAAATAGTGCGCTGGGGCCGCTAGATGGAGCTGCCGATCGTAAGACACGCGTGGTATTTACCTCTTCTCATCAGTGCCATCTAGTGGCCGGAGCGTGGCGTCTTCCTGATACACACATATTGCATATGAATGAATAACATTCGACGCGGACAGGAAAAAACACCAATATTTCACAAGACAAACAGATCTGAGATTTTTTTTTTTTTAATTAACAGAAGAATGATCGGATCGGATCGGATCGATAAATCACAATTTATTCCTGGTCTCCGGACATTCATTACTGTCAGAATTTCACATTTTTGTAGCGGCGGCGACAAGAAGTCATAAACCCCCAACAATTCCCCCGTATAAAATATATAAATTCTTCCATCAAAACTATCGAGCAAATTCATTCTGTGTGCAAGGTCGAATGTTCTCGGGCTACATTCTCTGAAGGTCGAATGTTAAACTATTAAAAAAAATGGAGAAATACTGGATTATAACCAATAGAGGGAGGTGAATATCACAGGGAATACGTGTGCTCATCGGCTCCCTCCAGTGGCCGCTGTATTCTTCATAATCACGGAATGTTCCCGGGCTATACTCTCAGCAGATCGAATGTTATTCATGAAAAAAACACTGTAAATGGGGAAAATACTGCATTGTGACACTAGAGGGAGCCGAGTATTATAGGAGGTGTGTGAGCTCATCGGCTCCCTCTAGTGGCGCTGTATTTCTCCATAATCAGGGAATGTTCTCAGGCTCTGGCCTCTGAAGGTCGAATGTTAAAATGTGAAAAACACTGTAAATGGGGGGTCATACTGCATTATGAACACCAGAGGGAGCCGAGTATCAGACTAAATAAGTGAGCTTCTCAGCTCCACCTAGTGGCGCAGAATTTTTCCTATTCAGGGAATGTTCTCAGGGTATAGTCTCTGAAGGTCGAATGTTAAGCATTAAAAAGGAAAAACACTGCGAATGGGGGAAAAGATGCACTATGACCACTAGAGGGAGGTGAGAGTAATAAGGAATAAGTGGGCTCCTCGGCTCCCTCTAGTGGCGCTGTATTTTCCTTATGCAGGGAATGTTCTCGGGCTATAGTCTCTGCAGATCGAATGTGAAAAACACTGTGAATGGGGAAAATGCTGCATTATGACCACCAGAGGGAGCCGAGGAAACACACACACCTCCCTATAATACTCGGCTCCATCTAGTGTCACAATGCAGTATTTTCCCCATTTACAGTGTTTTTTTTGCATGAATAACATTCGATCTGCAGAGAATATAGCCTGGGAACATTCCGTGATTATGAAGAATACAGCGGCCACTAGAGGGAGCCGAGGAGCTCACGTACCTCCGATAGTTCTCATCTAGTGGCCGCTGTATTCTCCATAATCAGGGAATGTTCTCAGGCTCTGGCCTCTGAAGGTCGAATGTTAAAATGTGAAAAACAGTGTAAATGGGGGGTCATACTGCATTATGAACACCAGAGGGAGCCGAGTATCAGACTAAATAAGTGTGCTCCTCGGCTCCACCTAGTAGTGGCGCAGAATTTCTCCTATTCAGGGAATGTTCTCAGGGTATAGTCTCTGAAGGTCGAATGTCAAACTGTTAAAAAAAGTGCTGTGAATGGGGAAAATACTGCACTATGACCACTAGGTGGAGCCGAGTATTATAGGGAGGTGTGTGTGTTTCCTCGGCTCCCTCTGGTGGTCATAATGCAGTATTTTCCCCATTCACAGTGTTTTTAAGAATAACATTCGATCTGCAGAGACTATAGCCTGAGAACATTCCCTGCATAAGGAAAATTAAGCGGCCACTAGAGGGAGCCGAGGAGCTCACACACCTCCTATAACACTCGGCTCCCTCTAGTGGTCATAATGCAGTATTTTCCCCATTCATAGCGCTTTTTTTATAGTTTAACATTCGACCTTCAGAAAATATAACCTGAGAACATTCAGTGAATGGGGAGAATAGAGCGCCACTGGAGGGAGCCGAGGAGCTCACACGCCTCCTATAATACTCGGCTCCCTCTACTTTTTCTTTTAACAGTTTTACATTCGATCTTCGTAAAATATAGCCCAAGAACATTCCCTAAATAGGGAAGATAGAATGTTAAACTGTTAAAAAAAAACCACTGTGAATGAGGAAAATACTGCATTACGACCACTAGGTGGAGCCGAGTATTATAGGGAGGTGTGTGAGCTCCTCGGCTCCCTCTAGTGGTCGTAATGCAGTATTTTCCCCATGCCAAAGTTTTTCTTTTAACAGTTTTACATTCGACCTGCTTAAAAATAGCCTGAGAACATTCACTGACCCTAAATAGGGGGAATAGAGCGCCACCAGAGGGAGCCGAGGAGCTCACACACCTCCTATAATACTCGGCTCCCTCTAGCGGTCGCAATGCAGTATTTTCCCTATTCACAGGGTTTTTTTTATTAACAGTTTAACATTCGATCTGCAGAGACCAGACCCCGAGAACATTCGCTGATTATGTAAAATACAGCGCCACTGGATGAGTATCATAGGGAATAAGTGAGCTCCTCGGCTCCATCTAGTGGCTGCTGTATTTTCCTTATGCAGGGAATGTTCTCGGGCTCTGGCCTCTGCAGATCGAATGTTAAACTGTTAATAAAAAACACTGTGAATGGGGAAAATACTGCATTACGACCACTAGAGGGAGCCGAGTATTATAGGAGGTGTGTGAGCTCCTCGGCTCCCTCTAGTGGCGCTCTATTCTCCCCATTCACTGAATGTTCTCAGGTTATATTTTCTGAAGGTCGAATGTGAAACTGTTAATAAAAAACACTGTGAATGGGGAAAATACTGCATTATGATCGCTAGAGGCAGCCGAGAAACACACACACCTCCCTATAATACTCGGCTCCACCTAGTGGTCGTAATGCAGTATTTTCCTCATTCACAGTGGTTTTTTTTTTAACAGTTTAACATTCGATCTTCCCTATTTAGGGAATGTTCTTGGGCTATATTTTACGAAGATCGAATGTAAAACTGTTAAAAGAAACACTAGAGGGAGACGAGTATTATAGGAGGTGTGTGAGCTCCTCGGCTCCCTCTAGTGGCGCTCTATTCCCCCCATTCACTGAATGTTCTCAGGTTATATTTTCTGAAGGTCGAATGTTAAACGATAAAAAAAGCGCTATGAATGGGGAAAATACTGCATTATGACCACTAGAGGGAGCCGAGTATTATAGGAGGTGTGTGAGCTCCTCACCGCCACCTAGTGGTCATAACGCAGTGTTTTCCCCATTCACAGATTTTTTTTTTTATATAGTTACCCAGTTGACCACCGGGGCACATAAACCCCCTTCCTGAGCACACCAATGTTCAGCTTTCGGCGCTCTCACAGTTTGAACGACAATAACTCAGTCATACGACATTCTAACCAATCGACATTTTTGTCCTTTTCCCCCCACAAGTAGAGATTTCTCTTGGTGGTGTTTCATCACTTCTGCGTTTTTTTTTTTTTTTTTTGCTATAAATGAAAAAAGAACAAAATTTTGCAAATAATAAGAATTTTTCTTCATTTCTATTATAAAATTTTGCAAAAAAGTAATTTTTCTCCATATATTTGGCCTACAATGTGACACTGCTACATATCTTTGGTCTGGGGGGAGTTGGGGGGTCTACAGGTTGTGGTCCCAAATACTGACAATGTATCCATTTCATCACATCTGATGTACTCACAGCCTCTCTCATTACTTGAGACCCCAACATGCCAACAGGCGGCACTGCAGTGGTGCAGGTGGAACTGGTGGTGCACAGATGGCACTGGTGGGGTGCAGATGACCACTGATTGGCACTGATGGGCACAGGATGCACTCGTAGGCACAGGCGGCACTGATGGGCACAGGCGGCACTGATTGGCACTGATGGGCACAGGCGGCACTCGTGGGCACAGGCGGCACTGATGGGCACAGGCGGCACTGGTGTGGCACAGGCGGCATTAGTCGGCACAGACGGCACTTGTGGGCACAGGCGGCACTGATTGGCACTGATGGGCACAGGTGGCACTGATGTGGCACTGTTGTGCACTGGTGGGGCACAGGTGGCACTGGTGGCACTGGGGGGTCACTGGTGGCACTACTGGGCACTAATCTCTCTCTTTTAAAGCCAACAGGCGGCACTGCAGTGGTGCAGGTGGAACTGGTGTGGCACAGGCAGCACTGGTGGGGTGCACATGACCACTGATTGGCACTGATGGGCACAGGTGGCACTGATGTGCACAGGTGGCACTGATGGGCACAGGCGGCACTGATGGGCACAGGCGGCACTCGTGGGCACAGGCAGCACTGATGGGCACAGGCGGCACTCGTGGGCACAGGTGGGGCACTGGTGACAATGGTGGGGCACTGGGGGGGGCACTGCTGGGCACTTATCTCTCTCCTCCATTGCAGCGTCTCTCTCACGCTGCAATGGTGAGGAGAGGAGAGAGATTACCTGTGTTTACATCCGTGATCGCACCGTCATTGGACGGCGCGATCACGTGGTAAGGAGCCGCTGCCATTGGCTCCTTGCCGAGATCACTGACGCTGCGGGTCCCGCCAAGCGCCGTGACCGCGTGTGCGCACACCTGACTCTAACAGAGGACGTCCTGATAGAGTACAGGAACCGCCCTATAGACGTATTTCGTCTCTAGGGCGGTGATTAAGTGGTTAACATTCGAACCTTCAGAAAATATAACCTGAGAACATTCAGTGAATAGGGAGAATAGAGCGCCACTAGAGGGAGCCGAGGAGCTCACACACCTCCGATAATACTCGGCTCCCTCTAGTGGTTGTAATGTAGCATTTTCCCTTTTTACAGTGTTTTTCACATTTTAACATTCGATCTACAGAGAATATAGCCTTAGAACATTCCCTGAATAGGAAAAATATAGCGCCACTAGATGGAGCTGAGGAGCAGACTTATTTCATATAATACTCAGCACCATCTAGTGCAGTGTTTTTCAACTCCAGTCCTCAAGGTACACCAACAGGTCAAGTTTTCAGGATTTTCCTCAGATGAAATGGCTGTGGTGATTACTAAGGCAGTGAAACTGATCAAATCACCTGTGCAAAATAATGGAAAGCCTGAAAACATGACCTGTTGGTGTGCCTTGAGGACTGGAGTTGAAAAACACTGATCTAGTGGGTCATAATGCAGTATCTTCCCCATTCACAGTGTGTTTTTTTTCCATGAATAACATTCGATCTGCAGCGAATATAACCTGAGAACATTTGATTTTGCAGGTTTTTTTTGTTCTATACCCCTCACACCAGAAGGGATGTTGGTTGTGTTTGTCAGTTGTCCAGAATGAGGATAGTTCTGAGTTCCTCCACAGCCTCCGATCCTACTGACCTGCAGTGGAAGATGGCAGGTGTAAGGTAAGAGTCTGAATGGTGCCTGGATGGTGGGATTGGGGGGGGGGGACAGAACACCTGGATGGGGGGGGGGACAGAACACCTGGATGGGGGGATTGGGGGGGACAGAACACCTGGATGGGGGGATTGGGGGGGGGACAGAACACCTGGATGGGGGGATTGGGGGGGACAGAACACCTGGATGGGGGGATTGGGGGGGGACAGAACACCTGGATGGGGGGATTGGGGGGGGACAGAACACCTGGATGGGGGGATTGGGGGGGACAGAACACCTGGATGGTGGGATTGGGGGGGGACAGAACACCTGGATGGGGGGATTGGGGGGGGGCAGAACACCTGGATGGGGGGATTGGGGGGGACAGAACACCTGGATGGGGGGATTGGGGGGGACAGAACACCTGGATGGGGGGATTGGGGGGGGGACAGAACACCTGGATGGGGGGATTGGGGGGGACAGAACACCTGGATGGGGGGATTGGGGGGGGGGACAGAACACCTGGATGGGGGGATTGGGGGGGGGGGCAGAACACCTGGATGGTGGGATTGTGGGGGGAGGACAGAACACCTGGATGGGGGGATTGGGGGGGGGGGACAGAACACCTGGATGGGGGGATTGGGGGGGGGGACAGAACACCTTGATGGGGGGATTGGGGGGGGGACAGAACACCTGGATGGGGGGATTGGGGGGAGGGGGGTCACAGAACACCTGGATGGGGGGGATTGGGGGGAGTGGGGTCACAGAACACCTGGATGGGGGGATTGGGGGGGGGGGGGACAGAACACCTGGATGGTGGGATTGGGGGGGGACAGAACACCTGGATGGGGGGATTGGGGGGGACAGAACACCTGGATGGTGGGATTGGGGGGGAAGGGGGGGTGACAGAACACCTGGATGGTGGGATTGGGGGGGAAGGGGGGTGACAGAACACCTGGATGGTGGGATTGGGGGGGACCCTCGTCACCTCCAGCGCACCACCTTGGCGCTGTGATTGCAGGCCGTCCTGGTCCGTCGAAGGTTATCCATTGCCAAGGCCTGTTCCTCCGGAGAGAGTCCGTGGATCACCATGAGGAAGCGGTAGTTGCAGACGCTCCATTTCAGGTTGCGTTTGGCAAACCTGGCGCTGGTGAGAAGCCGGACCCCGGCCCTCTCCGCCAGAATCCCCACATAGGCGTCCTCCACGGGAACGGGCGGGACGGCCCTGGCGGCACGTAGAATGGACTGGGCCGCGTCGAAGGACACGATGTACCCGATCCCGCTGGCGTAGGCCGGGAACACGCGGGGCTCGTACTCCCGATATGCCACGTACCGTTCGCTGAGCGGGTCACGGATGACGGCTCTCTTCTTCTCTGGGAGGGCGGAGCCTACGTAGAGGAGGCCGGCCCCGGGGCCCCTCAGGAAGGGCGGGAGGTAGAGCGTGTTAACAAAGCAGTCGTCCTCCGTTTTCAGAATGTACCGCGGCCGGCACCGGTCCACCGCCCACTTCATGCCGTGCATGACCTTCAGGGTCCGGGTGCGGTGAGAGTCCAGGTACTCGCCCAGGAGAAGATCGGAATGGGCATTCTGCTCGTTGTGGATCCGCCAATCGAGTTCTATGTCCAACGTCCGACCCACTAAAAACACCACCTGCCATTCGCCGGCGGTCCCTCCGGCCGCAGAGCCCCACGTCCTTCGTATGGCCTTCCGGGAGTCGCCGTGGTCGGGCTTGGAGGTCACCAAGATTAGGAGGAGGAGCCCCGACCGGCATCTCGGTTCTGGGAGGTCCTCCGAGAAGAGAGACGGGAAATCGATCACTTTTCTTCCAGACGGGGCAAAGTCAGAAAACCAAAACCATCGCCCCCTTGTGCCTCCCGGAAGTTGGGACCAGAGCAGGAGGAAGGAGAAGACGGTGACACCGAGGAGAACCTTCACACGCCAATCCCGTCTCATGGCCATCGAAGGGGGGCTACATCTTCCTGAGAGGAGAGTCTGATGAGAGAGGACGGGCAAAATGATCACCGATCCCAAGGGTCCTCCCTCCGGATTCAGCCAATGGGAAAAGCTTCTGTTTCTGGAGGACGAATCTTCTACGAGATCCTCCAAGAAAAGAGACGGGAAATTGAGCCCCACGTCCTTCGGATGGCCTTCCGGGAGACACGGTGGTCGGGCTTTGAGGTCACCAAGATCAGAAAGCTCCTCTGGAAGCTCCTCCGAGAAGAGAGACGGGAAATCAATCCCTCGAAAAATTAGAAAACCAAAACCATCGCCCTCTCATGTCTTCTAGAACCTGGGACCTCGAATTCCAGAGCAGGAGGAAGGAAAAGACGGTGACACCGAGAAGAACCTTAAAACACCACCAGAGTAGACTCTGATGAGACCGGACGGGCAAAACAATCACCGATCCCAAGGGTCCGGATACAAGTCCTGGAGGATGAATCTTCTACGAGGTCCTCCGAGAAGAGAGACGGGAAATCGATCCCTTTCCTTCCAGACGGGGCAAAGTCAGGAAACCAAAACCATCGCCCTCTCACATCTTCTAGAACCTCGGACCTCGAATTTTAGGAGGAAGGAGAAGACGGTAACACCGAGGAGAACCTGCAAACATCAAGCCCGTCTGATGGTCATCAAAGGGGGTCTACATCTTTCTGAGAGTAGAGGAGACTCTCGGACGGGCAAAATGATCACCGATTCCAAGGGTCCGGGTACAACGTACGGCTGGCCAAAGTTTGTATTCCGGCCTCCCTCCGGATTCAGCCAATGGGAGAAGCTTCTGTTTCTGGAGGACGAATCTTCTACGAGGTTCTCCGAGAAAAGAGACGGGAAATTGAGGCCCACGTCCTTCGGATGGCCTTCCGGGAGACGCGATGGTCGGGCTTGGAGGTCACCAAGATCAGAAGGAGGAGCTCCGTCCGGCACTTTTGTTCTGGAAGCTCCTCCGAGAAGAGAGACGGGAAATCGATCCCTTGTCTTCCAGACTGGGAAAACCAAAACCTTCGTCCTCCAGAAGTTGGGACCTCAAATTCCAGAGCAGGAGGAAGGAGAAGACGTCAAGCCCGCTTGATGGCCATGGAAGGGGGTCTACAGAGAGTCGAGTCTGATGAGAGCGGACGGGCAGATACACAAAATGATCACCGATTCCAAGGGTCCGGGTACAAGGCACAGCGTGTCACAACCTCGCCTGGCCAGAGTTTGTATTCCGGCCTCCCTCCGAGGTCCTCCGAGAAGAGAGACGGGAAAATCTTCCAGACGGTGCAAAGTCAAAAAACCAAAACTATCGTGCTTTCACGTCTTGCAGAAGTTGTGACCTCGAATTCCAGAGCGGGAAGAAGGAGAAGAAGACGGTGACACGAGGAGAACCTTCAAACGCCAAGCCCGTCTGATGGCCATCGAAGGGGGGCTACATCTTCCTGAGAGGAGAGTTTCTGATGAGAGCGGACGGGCAACACGATCACCGATCCCAAGGGTCCGGGTACAAGTCCTGGAGGACGAATCTTTTACGAGGTCCTCTGAGAAGAGAGACGGGAAATTGATCCCTTTTCTTCCAGGAGGGCAAAATGATCACCGATCCCAAGGGTCCGGGTACAAGTCCTGGAGGATGAATCTTCTACGAGGTCCTCCGAGAAATTGATCCCTTTTCTTCCAGGTGGTGCAAAGTCAGAAAACCAAAACCATCGCCCCCTTGTGCCTTCCAGAAATTGTGATCTCGACTTCCAGAGCAGGAGGAAGGAGAAGAAAAGGAGAACCTTCAAACTTCAAGCCCGTCAAATCGAAGGGGGTCTACATCTTCCTGAGAGTAGAGTAGATTGTCTAATGAGAGCGGACGGGCAGATACACAAAACGATCACCGATTCCAAGGGTCCGGGTACAAGTCCTGGAGGATGAATCTTCTACGAGGTCCTCCGAGAAATTGATCCCTTTTCTTCCAGGAGGGCAAAATGATCACCGATCCCAAGGGTCCGGGTACAAGTCCTGGAGGATGAATCTTCTTCGAGGTCCTCTGAGAAGAGAGACGGGAAATTGATCCCTTTTCTTCCAGGTGGTGCAAAGTCAGAAAACCAAAACCATCGTCCCCTTGTGCCTTCCAGAAATTGTGATCTCGACTTCCAGAGCAGGAGGAAGGAGAAGAAGACAAGGAGAACCTTCAAACGCCAAGCCCGTCAAATCGAAGGGGGTCTACATCTTCCTGAGAGTAGAGTAGACTGTCTAATGAGAGCGGACGGGCAGATACACAAAACGATCACCGATTCCAAGGGTCCGGGTACAACGCACGGCGTGTCACAACCTCACCTGGCCAGAGTTCGTATTTCTGCCTCCCTCCGGAATCAGCCAATGGGGAAAGTCTTCTGTTCCTGGAGGACGAATCTTCTATGAGGTCCCTTTAGAAAGCATTGCAGGAATTCCCCGATCGATCGGAGGCTCACAACCTTCAACATGTAAACAGAGGCCATGTGATCGGCAATGGAGCCAAACCCGGCCTCCAGTCCTTTATCAAACAAATCGGTGAAAGGCCATGCCAGATTGTGGTTGGACATTGTCCTGGGAATGAAGAATAAAAGGGACAAGGAGGGGGAGGGGAGAGGCTGGTTGGGGGGGGGGAGGGGGGGTTTGCTGGAGAGATGAATAGAACAAATTTTCCTCTGTAATCCAACATAATAGACTCTCAAGTTACAGCAAACAAGGGAGGCCGAGCAAAGAGGAGATGGAGGCTGAGAACATCTGAGCTGATCCAGGAGCCACTCCTCTGTGGAGGACAGAAGGACAGAGAGATATGAGGGACCCCTGTGGAGGATAGAAGGATGGAGAGATATGAGGGGCCCCTGTGGAGGATAGAAGGACAGAGAGATATGAGGGGCCTCTGTGGAGGATAGAAGGACAGAGAGATATGAGGGACCCCTGTGGAGGATAGAAGGATGGAGAGATATGAGGGACCCCTGTGGAGGATAGAAGGACAGAGAGATTTGAGGGGTCCCTGTGGAGGATAGAAGGACAGAGAGATATGAGGGTCCCCTGTGGAGGATAGAAGGACAGAGAGATATGAGGGACCCCTGTGGAGGACAGAAGGACAGAGAGATATGAGGGACCCCTGTGGAGGACAGAAGGACAGAGAGATATGAGGGGTCCCCTGTGGAGGATAGAAGGACAGAGAGATATGAGGGACCCCTGTGGAGGATAGAAGGACACAGAGATTTGAGGGACCCCTGTGGAGGATAGAAGGATGGAGAGATATGAGGGACCCCTGTGGAGGATAGAAGGATGGAGAGATATGAGGGACCCCTGTGGAGGATAGAAGGACGGAGAGATATGAGGGTCCCCTGTGGAGGATAGAAGGACAAAGATTTGAGGGTCCCCTGTGGAGGATAAAAGGATGGAGAGATTTGAGGGTCCTCTGTGGAGGATAGAAGGACAGATAGATATGAGGGACCCCTGTGGAGGATAGAAGGACAGAGAGATATGAGGGGTCCCTGTGGAGGATAGAAGGACAGAGAGATATGAGGGACCCCTGTGGAGGATAGAAGGACAGAGAGATATGAGGGTCCCCTGTGGAGGATAGAAGGACAGAGATTTGAGGGTCCCCTGTGGAGGATAAAAGGATGGAGAGATTTGAGGGTCCTCTGTGGAGGATAGAAGGACAGATAGATATGAGGGACCCCTGTGGAGGATAGAAGGACAGAGAGATATGAGGGGCCCCTGTGGAGGACAGAAGGACAGAGAGATATGAGGGACCCCTGTGGAGGATAGAAGGACAGAGAGATATGAGGGGCCCCTGTGGAGGACAGAAGGACAGAGAGATATGAGGGACCCCTGTGGAGGATAGAAGGACAGAGAGCTATGAGGGGCCCCTGTGGAGGACAGAAGGACGGAGAGATATGAGGGACCCCTGTGGAGCTGGGATCGGGGTCTACAGGGAAGCAGATGGTGGGATGAGTATCTCCAGTAATCTCAGTGTGTCCACTATGTCTCCAATGTCCCCAGTATCTCCAGTGACTCCAGTATCTCCAGTGACTCCAGTATCTCCAGTGACCCCAGTATCTCCAGTGACTCCAGTATCTCCAGTGACCCCAGTATCTCCAGTGACCCCAGTATCTCCAGTGACTCCAGTATCTCCAGTGACCCCAGTATCTCCAGTGACTCCAGTATCTCCAGTGACTCCAGTATCTCCAGTGACCCCAGTATCTCCAGTGACTCCAGTATCTCCAGTGTCTCCAGTGACCCCAGTATCTCCAGTGACTCCAGTGACCCAGTATCTCCAGTGACTCCAGTATTTCCAGTGTCTCCAGTGACCCCAGGAGCTCCAGTGACTCCAGTGACCCCAGTATCTCCAGTGACCCCAGTATCTCCAGTGACTCCAGTGACCCCAGTGACTCCAGTATCTCCAGTGACTCCAGTGACTCCAGTATTTCCAGTGTCTCCAGTGACCCCAGTATCTCCAGTGACTCCAGTATTTCCAGTGTCTCCAGTGACCCCAGTATCTCCAGTGACTCCAGTATTTCCAGTATCTCCAGTGACTCCAGTATTTCCAGTATCTCCAGTGACCCCAGTATCTCCAGTGACCCCAGTATCTCCAGTGACTCCAGTATTTCCAGTGTCTCCAGTGACCCCAGTATTTCCAGTGACTCCAGTATTTCCAGCATCTCCAGTGACCCCAGTATCTCCAGTGACCCCAGTATCTCCAGTGACTCCAGTATTTCCAGTGTCTCCAGTATCTCCAGTGACCCCAGTATCTCCAGTGACCCCAGTATCTCCAGTGACCCCAGTATCTCCAGTGACCCAGTGACCCCAGTGACTCCAGTATCTCCAGTGACCCAATATCTCCAGTGACTCCAGTATCTCCAGTGACCCCAGTATCTCCAGTGACTCCAGTATCTCCAGTGACCCCAGTATCTCCAGTGACTCCAGTATCTCCAGTGACCCAGTGACCCCAGTGATGAGTATCTCCAGTAATCTCAGTGTGTCCACTATGTCTCCAATGTCCCCAGTATCTCCAGTGACTCCAGTATCTCCAGTGACCCCAGTATCTCCAGTGACCCCAGTTTCTCCAGTGACCCCAGTATCTCCAGTGACTCCAGTATCTCCAGTGACCCCAGTATCTCCAGTGACTCCAGTGACCCCAGTATCTCCAGTGACTCCAGTGACCCAGTATCTCCAGTGACCCCAGTATCTCCAGTGACCCAGTATCTCCAGTGACTCCAGTATTTCCAGTGTCTCCAGTGACTCCAGTATCTCCAGTGACTCCAGGGACCCCAGTATCTCCAGTGACCCCAGTTTCTCCAGTGACTCCAGTGACCCCAGTGACTCCAGTATCTCCAGTATCTCCAGTGACTCCAGTGACTCCAGTATTTCCAGTGTCTCCAGTGACCCCAGTATCTCCAGTGACTCCAGTATTTCCAGTGTCTCCAGTGACCCCAGTATCTCCAGTGACTCCAGTATTTCCAGTATCTCCAGTGACTCCAGTATTTCCAGTGTCTCCAGTGACCCCAGTATCTCCAGTGACCCCAGTATCTCCAGTGACTCCAGTATTTCCAGTGTCTCCAGTGACCCCAGTATCTCCAGTGACCCCAGTATCTCCAGTGACCCCAGTATCTCCAGTGACTCCAGTATTTCCAGTGTCTCCAGTGACCCCAGTATTTCCAGTGACTCCAGTATTTCCAGCATCTCCAGTGACCCCAGTATCTCCAGTGACCCCAGTATCTCCAGTGACTCCAGTATTTCCAGTGTCTCCAGTATCTCCAGTGACCCCAGTATCTCCAGTGACCCCAGTATCTCCAGTGACCCAGTGACCCCAGTGACTCCAGTATCTCCAGTGACCCAATATCTCCAGTGACTCCAGTATCTCCAGTGACCCCAGTATCTCCAGTGACTCCAGTATCTCCAGTGACCCCAGTATCTCCAGTGACTCCAGTATCTCCAGTGACCCAGTGACCCCAGTGATGAGTATCTCCAGTAATCTCAGTGTGTCCACTATGTCTCCAATGTCCCCAGTATCTCCAGTGACCCCAGTATCTCCAGTGACTCCAGTATCTCCAGTGACCCCAGTATCTCCAGTGACCCCAGTATCTCCAGTGACTCCAGTATCTCCAGTGACCCCAGTATCTCCAGTGACTCCAGTGACCCCAGTATCTCCAGTGACTCCAGTGACCCAGTATCTCCAGTGACTCCAGTATCTCCAGTGACTCCAGTGACCCCAGTATCTCCAGTGACCCCAGTGACTCCAGTATCTCCAGTGACTCCAGTGTCTCCATTGACTCCAGTATTTCCAGTGTCTCCAGTGACCCCAGTATCTCCAGTGACTCCAGTATTTTCAGTATCTCCAGTGACCCCAGTATCTCCAGTGACTCCAGTATTTCCAGTGTCTCCAGTGACCCCAGTATTTCCAGTGACTCCAGTATTTCCAGCATCTCCAGTGACCCCAGTATCTCCAGTGACCCCAGTATCTCCAGTGACTCCAGTATTTCCAGTGTCTCCAGTGACCCCAGTATCTCCAGTGACCCCAGTATCTCCAGTGACCCTAGTATCTCCAGTGACTCCAGTATCTCCAGTGACCCCAGTATCTCCAGTGACTCCAGTATCTCCAGTGACCCAGTGACCCCAGTGACTCCAGTATCTCCAGTGACTCCAGTATCTCCAGTGACCCCAGTATCTCCAGTGACTCCAGTATCTCCAGTGACCCCAGTATCTCCAGTGACTCCAGTATCTCCAGTGACCCCAGTATCTCCAGTGACTCCAGCATCTCCAGTGACCCCAGTATCTCCAGTGACCCCAGTATCTCCAGTGACTAAAGTATCTCCAGTGACCCCAGTATCTCCAGTGACTCCAGTGACCCCAGTATCTCCAGTGACTCCAGTGACCCAGTATCTCCAGTGACCCTAGTATCTCCAGTGACTCCAGTATCTCCAGTGACCCCAGTATCTCCAGTGACTCCAGTATCTCCAGTGACCCCAGTGACTCCAGTATCTCCAGTGACTCCAGTATCTCCAGTGACCCCAGTATCTCCAGTGACTCCAGTATCTCCAGTGACCCCAGTATCTCCAGTGACTCCAGTATCTCCAGTGACCCCAGTATCTCCAGTGACTCCAGTATCTCCAGTGACCCCAGTATCTCCAGTGACCCCAGTATCTCCAGTGACTAAAGTATCTCCAGTGACCCCAGTATCTCCAGTGACTCCAGTGACCCAGTATCTCCAGTGACTCCAGTATCTCCAGTGACTCCAGTGACCCCAGTATCTCCAGTGACTCCAGTGACCCCAGTGACTCCAGTATCTCCAGTGACTCCAGTGTCTCCATTGACTCCAGTATTTCCAGTGTCTCCAGTGACCCCAGTATCTCCAGTGACTCCAGTGACCCAGTATCTCCAGTGACTCCAGTATTTCCAGTGTCTCCAGTGACTCCAGTATCTCCAGTGACCCCAGTATCTCCAGTGACCCCAGTATCTCCAGTGACTCCAGTGACCCCAGTGACTCCAGTATCTCCAGTGACTCCAGTGACTCCAGTATTTACAGTGTCTCCAGTGACCCCAGTATCTCCAGTGACTCCAGTATTTCCAGTGTCTCCAGTGACCCCAGTATCTCCAGTGACTCCAGTATTTCCAGTATCTCCAGTGACTCCAGTATTTCCAGTGTCTCCAGTGACCCCAGTATCTCCAGTGACCCCAGTATCTCCAGTGACTCCAGTATTTCCAGTGTCTCCAGTGACCCCAGTATCTCCAGTGACCCCAGTATCTCCAGTGACCCCAGTATCTCCAGTGACTCCAGTATTTCCAGTGTCTCCAGTGACCCCAGTATTTCCAGTGACTCCAGTATTTCCAGCATCTCCAGTGACCCCAGTATCTCCAGTGACCCCAGTATCTCCAGTGACTCCAGTATTTCCAGTGTCTCCAGTATCTCCAGTGACCCCAGTATCTCCAGTGACCCCAGTATCTCCAGTGACCCAGTGACCCCAGTGACTCCAGTATCTCCAGTGACCCAATATCTCCAGTGACTCCAGTATCTCCAGTGACCCCAGTATCTCCAGTGACTCCAGTATCTCCAGTGACCCCAGTATCTCCAGTGACTCCAGTATCGCCAGTGACCCAGTGACCCCAGTGATGAGTATCTCCAGTAATCTCAGTGTGTCCACTATGTCTCCAATGTCCCCAGTATCTCCAGTGACTCCAGTATCTCCAGTGACCCCAGTATCTCCAGTGACCCCAGTATCTCCAGTGACTCCAGTATTTCCAGTGTCTCCAGTGACCCCAGTATCTCCAGTGACCCCAGTATCTCCAGTGACCCCAGTATCTCCAGTGACTCCAGTATTTCCAGTGTCTCCAGTGACCCCAGTATTTCCAGTGACTCCAGTATTTCCAGCATCTCCAGTGACCCCAGTATCTCCAGTGACCCCAGTATCTCCAGTGACTCCAGTATTTCCAGTGTCTCCAGTATCTCCAGTGACCCCAGTATCTCCAGTGACCCCAGTATCTCCAGTGACCCAGTGACCCCAGTGACTCCAGTATCTCCAGTGACCCAATATCTCCAGTGACTCCAGTATCTCCAGTGACCCCAGTATCTCCAGTGACTCCAGTATCTCCAGTGACCCCAGTATCTCCAGTGACTCCAGTATCTCCAGTGACCCAGTGACCCCAGTGATGAGTATCTCCAGTAATCTCAGTGTGTCCACTATGTCTCCAATGTCCCCAGTATCTCCAGTGACTCCAGTATCTCCAGTGACCCCAGTATCTCCAGTAACTCCAGTATCTCCAGTGACCCCAGTATCTCCAGTGACCCCAGTATCTCCAGTGACTCCAGTATCTCCAGTGACCCCAGTATCTCCAGTGACTCCAGTGACCCCAGTATCTCCAGTGACTCCAGTGACCCAGTATCTCCAGTGACTCCAGTATCTCCAGTGACTCCAGTGACCCCAGTATCTCCAGTGACTCCAGTGACAGTATCCCAGTGACTCCAGTATCTCCAGTGACTCCAGTGTCTCCATTGACTCCAGTATTTCCAGTGTCTCCAGTGACCCCAGTATCTCCAGTGACTCCAGTATTTCCAGTATCTCCAGTGACCCCAGTATCTCCAGTGACTCCAGTATTTCCAGTGTCTCCAGTGACCCCAGTATTTCCAGTGACTCCAGTATTTCCAGCATCTCCAGTGACCCCAGTATCTCCAGTGACCCCAGTATCTCCAGTGACTCCAGTATTTCCAGTGTCTCCAGTGACCCCAGTATCTCCAGTGACCCCAGTATCTCCAGTGACCCTAGTATCTCCAGTGACTCCAGTATCTCAAGTGACCCCAGTATCTCCAGTGACTCCAGTATCTCCAGTGACCCAGTGACCCCAGTGACTCCAGTATCTCCAGTGACTCCAGTATCTCCAGTGACCCCCGTATCTCCAGTGACTCCAGTATCTCCAGTGACCCCAGTATCTCCAGTGACTCCAGTATCTCCAGTGACCCCAGTATCTCCAGTGACTCCAGCATCTCCAGTGACCCCAGTATCTCCAGTGACCCCAGTATCTCCAGTGACCCCAGTATCTCCAGTGACTAAAGTATCTCCAGTGACCCCAGTATCTCCAGTGACTCCAGTGACCCCAGTATCTCCAGTGACTCCAGTGACCCAGTATCTCCAGTGACCCTAGTATCTCCAGTGACTCCAGTATCTCCAGTGACCCCAGTATCTCCAGTGACTCCAGTATCTCCAGTGACCCCAGTGACTCCAGTATCTCCAGTGACTCCAGTATCTCCAGTGACCCCAGTATCTCCAGTGACTCCAGTATCTCCAGTGACCCCAGTATCTCCAGTGACTCCAGTATCTCCAGTGACCCCAGTATCTCCAGTGACTCCAGTATCTCCAGTGACCCCAGTATCTCCAGTGATCTCCAGTGACCCCAGTATCTCCAGTGACTAAAGTATCTCCAGTGACCCCAGTATCTCCAGTGACTCCAGTGACCCCAGTATCTCCAGTGACTCCAGTGACCCAGTATCTCCAGTGACTCCAGTATCTCCAGTGACTCCAGTGACCCCAGTATCTCCAGTGACTCCAGTGACCCCAGTGACTCCAGTATCTCCAGTGACTCCAGTGTCTCCATTGACTCCAGTATTTCCAGTGTCTCCAGTGACCCCAGTATCTCCAGTGACTCCAGTGACCCAGTATCTCCAGTGACTCCAGTATTTCCAGTGTCTCCAGTGACTCCAGTATCTCCAGTGACCCCAGTATCTCCAGTGACTCCAGTGACCCCAGTGACTCCAGTATCTCCAGTGACTCCAGTGACTCCAGTATTTCCAGTGTCTCCAGTGACCCCAGTATCTCCAGTGACTCCAGTATTTCCAGTGTCTCCAGTGACCCCAGTATCTCCAGTGACTCCAGTATTTCCAGTATCTCCAGTGACTCCAGTATTTCCAGTGTCTCCAGTGACCCCAGTATCTCCAGTGACCCCAGTATCTCCAGTGACTCCAGTATTTCCAGTGTCTCCAGTGACCCCAGTATCTCCAGTGACCCCAGTATCTCCAGTGACCCCAGTATCTCCAGTGACTCCAGTATTTCCAGTGTCTCCAGTGACCCCAGTATTTCCAGTGACTCCAGTATTTCCAGCATCTCCAGTGACCCCAGTATCTCCAGTGACCCCAGTATCTCCAGTGACTCCAGTATTTCCAGTGTCTCCAGTATCTCCAGTGACCCCAGTATCTCCAGTGACCCCAGTATCTCCAGTGACCCAGTGACCCCAGTGACTCCAGTATCTCCAGTGACCCAATATCTCCAGTGACTCCAGTATCTCCAGTGACCCCAGTATCTCCAGTGACTCCAGTATCTCCAGTGACCCCAGTATCTCCAGTGACTCCAGTATCTCCAGTGACCCAGTGACCCCAGTGATGAGTATCTCCAGTAATCTCAGTGTGTCCACTATGTCTCCAATGTCCCCAGTATCTCCAGTGACTCCAGTATCTCCAGTGACCCCAGTATCTCCAGTGACTCCAGTATCTCCAGTGACCCCAGTATCTCCAGTGACCCCAGTATCTCCAGTGACTCCAGTATCTCCAGTGACCCCAGTATCTCCAGTGACTCCAGTGACCCCAGTATCTCCAGTGACTCCAGTGACCCAGTATCTCCAGTGACTCCAGTATCTCCAGTGACTCCAGTGACCCCAGTATCTCCTGTGACTCCAGTGACCCCAGTGACTCCAGTATCTCCAGTGACTCCAGTGTCTCCATTGACTCCAGTATTTCCAGTGTCTCCAGTGACCCCAGTATCTCCAGTGACTCCAGTATTTCCAGTATCTCCAGTGACCCCAGTATCTCCAGTGACTCCAGTATTTCCAGTGTCTCCAGTGACCCCAGTATTTCCAGTGACTCCAGTATTTCCAGCATCTCCAGTGACCCCAGTATCTCCAGTGACCCCAGTATCTCCAGTGACTCCAGTATTTCCAGTGTCTCCAGTGACCCCAGTATCTCCAGTGACCCCAGTATCTCCAGTGACCCTAGTATCTCCAGTGACTCCAGTATCTCCAGTGACCCCAGTATCTCCAGTGACTCCAGTATCTCCAGTGACCCAGTGACCCCAGTGACTCCAGTATCTCCAGTGACTCCAGTATCTCCAGTGACCCCAGTATCTCCAGTGACTCCAGTATCTCCAGTGACCCCAGTATCTCCAGTGACTCCAGTATCTCCAGTGACCCCAGTATCTCCAGTGACCCCAGTATCTCCAGTGACTCCAGTATTTCCAGTGTCTCCAGTGACCCCAGTATCTCCAGTGACTCCAGTATTTCCAGTATCTCCAGTGACCCCAGTGACTCCAGTCACCCCAGTATCTCCAGTGACTCCAGTGACTCCAGTATCTCCAGTGACCCAGTATCTCCAGTGACTCCAGTATCTCCAGTGACCCCAGTATCTCCAGTGACTCCAGTAGCTCCAGTGACCCCAGTATCTCCAGTGACCCCAGTATCTCCAGTGACTCCAGTGTCTCCAGTATCTCCAGTGACCCCAGTATCTCCAGTGACCCCAGTATCTCCAGTGACTCCAGTGTCTCCAGTATTTCCAGTATCTCCAGTGACTCCAGTGTCTCCAGTATTTCCAGTATCTCCAGTGACTCCAGTGTCTTCAGTATTTCCAGTGTCTCCAGTGACCCCAGTATCTCCAGTGACTCCAGTATTTCCAGTATCTCCAGTGACCCCAGTATCTCCAGTGACTCCAGTGACCCCAGTATCTCCAGTGAGTCCAGTATTTCCAGTGTCTCCAGTGACCCCAGTATTTTTAGCGAATCCAGTATTTCCAGTATCTCCAGTGACCCCAGTATTTCCAGTGACTCCAGTATCTCCAGTATCTCCAGTGACCCTAGTATCTTCAGTGACCCTAGTATCTCCAGTGACTCCAGTATCTCCAGTGACCCAGTATCTCCAGTGACCCCAGTATCTCCAGTGACCCTAGTATCTCCAGTGACTCCAGTATCTCCAGTGACCCCAGTATCTCCAGTGACTCCAGTATCTCCAGTGACCCAGTGACCCCAGTGACTCCAGTATCTCCAGTGACCCAGTATCTCCAGTGACCCCAGTATCTCCAATGATTTCAGTGACTCCAGTGTCTTCAGTGGCCCCAGTGTGCCTAGTGGCCCCAGTGTCTCCAATGACCCTGCATATCTCCATTGGACCCAGTGTGCCTAGTGGCCCCAGTGTCTTCAGTGGCCCCAGTGTGCCTAGTGGCCCCAGTGTCTTCAGTGGCCCCAGTGTCTTCAGTGGCCCCAGTGTCTTCAGCGGCCCCAGTGTGCCTAGTGGCCCCAGTGTGCCTATTGGCCCCAGTGTCTTCAGTGGCCCCAGTGTCTTCAGTGGCCCCAGTATGCCTAGTGGCTCCAGTGTGCCTATTGGCCCCAGTGTCTTCAGTGGCCCCAGTGTGCCTATTGGCCCCAGTGTCTTCAGTGGCCCCAGTGTGCCTAGTGGCCCCAGTGTGCCTATTGGCCCCAGTGTCTTCAGCGGCCCCAGTGTGCCTAGTGGCCCAGTGTCTTCAGTGGCCCCAGTATGCCTAGTGGCCCCAGTGTACCTATTGGCCCCAGTGTCTTCAGTGGCCCCAGTGTGCCTAGTGGCTCCAGTGTGCCTATTGGCCCCAGTGTCTTCAGTGGCCCCAGTGTGCCTAGTGGCCCCAGTGTCTTCAGTGGCCCCAGTATGCCTAGTGGCCCCAGTGTCTTCAGTGGCCCCAGCGTGCCTATTGGCCCCAGTGTCTTCAGTGGCCCCAGTGTGCCTAGTGACCACATGTCTCCAGTGTGTCTAATGTTCTCAGTGTCTCCAGTGACCCCAGCACTCCTGTTCCTCACCTTATTCTATACCTTCAGTGCACCACTGAGCCCCAACCTGACCCCTGGAGATGACCCCGCCCCCTCCCTGCCCCCCCTTTTCATGACACAACAATTATCACACTCAGTACAGGAATTCTTTCTCCATTATGGCTTCACTCAGATCGTCTCCATCCAGACCAAGCTGTCCAGTGACGGGGGGGGGGGCACAGTGTTCGGGGACCGCCCTGTCATCTGTCGGGTCAGCGGGGATCAGTGGAGCGATCTCTACTGAGCAAGCGGGTGATAAAGGTACAGATCCTCACGGGAAAGGGGCCCCTTACTGTAATCACTGAGCCCCCCTGCAAAGTCCCATCCCCAGTCCTGAACAGATGGGACCCCCACATGGGAATGATAAATACAGAGAGTAACAACCAATCATGAGGGTGATCAATAATATTAATTAAGATCAATGTAATAATAATATAAAATAATGGGTGGTGTAATAATAAATTATAATAAATAATGATGAGAGTAATACAGTGTGTGTGTGCAGTGATATATAATATCATAGATATCACAATATATAGGTAATAATATTATTAATAATTAGAG
The DNA here is from genome assembly GCA_029574335.1 of Rana kukunoris. Taxonomy (NCBI): domain Eukaryota; kingdom Metazoa; phylum Chordata; class Amphibia; order Anura; family Ranidae; genus Rana; species Rana kukunoris. The sequence goes on along the minus strand of CM056049.1, from coordinate 744,543,456 downwards.
GGGTAATAACAGATAATATAAAATAATAGGGGGGAATTATAAATAATAATAAGGGGGGTAATAATAGATAATACACAATAATGGGGGGGGGGGGGGGGGTAATAATAAATAATATACAATAATGGGGGGGTTATAATAAATAATATACAATAATGGGGGGGGGGGGTAATAATAGATAATATACAATAATGGGGGGGTTATAATAAATAATATACAATAATGGGGGGGGGTAATAATAGATAATATACAATAATGGGGGGGGTTATAATAAATAATATACAATAATGGGGGGGGTAATAATAGATAATATACAATAATGGGGGGGTTATAATAAATAATATACAATAATGGGGGGGGGGGGTAATAATAGATAATATACAATAATGGGGGGTTATAATAAATAATATACAATAATGGGGGGGGGGGTAATAATAGATAATATACAATAATGGGGGGGGGTAATAATACACACTAAACAATAATGGGGGGGGGTAATAATAAATAATATACAATAATGGGGGGTTATAATAAATAATATACAATAATGGGGGGGGGGGGGGGGTAATAATAGATAATATACAATAATGGGGGGGGGGTTATAATAAATAATATACAATAATGGGGGGGGGGGTAATAATACACACTAAACAATAATGGGGGGGGGTAATAATAAATAATATACAATAATGGGGGGTAATAATAGATAATATACAATAATGGGGGGGTAATAATACACACTAAACAATAATGGGGGGGTTATAATAAATAATATACAATAATGGGGGGGGGGTAATAATAGATAATATACAATAATGGGGGGGGGGTAATAATAGATAATATACAATAATGGGGGGGGGGTAATAATAAATAATATACAATAATGGGGGGTTATATTAAATAATATACAATAATGGGGGGGGGTAATAATAGATAATATACAATAATGGGGGGGTAATAATAGATAATACACAATAATGGGGGCGGGGTTATAATAGATAATATAAAATAATAGGGGGGGGTAATAATAAATAATATACAATAATGGGGGGGTTATAATAGATAATATACAATAATGGGGGGGGGGGGTAATAATATACAATAATGGGGGGGGTTATAATAGATAATATAAAATAATAGGGGGGGTTATAATAGATAATATACAATAATGGGGGGGGGTAATAATATACAATAATGGGGGGGGGGGGGGGGTAATAATAGATAATATACAATAATGGGGGGGGTAATAATAAATAATATACAATAATGGGGGGGTTGTAATAATAGATAATATAGAATAATGGGGGGGGGGTAATAATACACACTAAACAATAATGGGGGGGGGGGGGGTAATAATAGATAATATACAATAATGGGGGGGTTATAATAAATAATATACAATAATGGGGGGGGGGTAATAATAGATAATATACAATAATGGGGGGGGGTAATAATACACACTAAACAATAATGGGGGGGGGGGGGTAATAATAGATAATATACAATAATGGGGGGGTTATAATAAATAATATACAATAATGGGGGGGGGGGGTAATAATAGATAATATACAATAATGGGGGGGGTTATAATAAATAATATACAATAATGGGGGGGGGGGGTAATAATAGATAATATACAATAATGGGGGGGGGGGTAATAATAGATAATATACAATAATGGGGGGGGGGGTAATAATAGATAATATACAATAATGGGGGGGGGGGGGGGTAATAATAGATAATATACAATAATGGGGGGGGGGGGTAATAATAGATAATATACAATAATGGGGGGGTAATAATACATATTATATACAATAATGGGGGGGGGGGGGGTAATAATAGATAATATACAATAATGGGGGGGTAATAATACATATTATATACAATAATGGGGGGGGGGGGGTAATAATAGATAATATAGAATAATGGGGGGGGGGGGTAATAATAGATAATATACAATAATGGGGGGGGGTAATAATAAATAATATACAATAATGGGGGGGGGGGTAATAATAAATAATATACAATAATGGGGGGGGGGGGTAATAATAAAATGTATAATAAATAATACAGTGTATATAGTATTAGTAATATATATAAATAATGATGACGTGTACAGTGATATATATAATAAGAGGTGGGAGGAGTAATGATAATACTAATAATAGGAGACTCCTCCTCCTTCCAGGTGACAGGGTCGGACCGCGGGGAGAACTCCCTGTCCCGGACTGTCACACTCCGGTACAGCGGGGCGGGGCTACAACGAAGGTGGGCGGGAGTCGGGGGAGTGGCTGCTACCAGCCCAGTAGACAGGTAGGATGGAGGGGGAGGAGAATAAGTGAAAGTGGGCGGAACAGCGGGCGGAGTGTAAACGGCTGAAGAGAAGAGTGCTGGGCGGGGAAAGAAGAGCAAAGGAGTCTCAGAGAGGTGGGCGGGGATGGACGGGTAGTGGGCGGTGATGGACAGGTAGTGGGCGGGGATGTTCAGGTAGTGGGCGGGGATGGACAGGTAGTGGGCGGGGATGTTCAGGTAGTGGGCGGGGATGGACAGGTAGTGGGCGGAGACGGACAGGTAGTGGGAGTGTCCCGGGTGTCTCCGGTAACAGGTGAGTCAGGAAGAGGGGAGAAGGTGACAGATGGCTCCACCGAGACCCGAAATCCGATACCAGAAAGTACAGAACACCCCGGGGGAGGGGGAGAAGGAGGAGGAGCAAGAGGAGGAGGTCACCATCTACCTGTACAGGTAATATCCATATATAGGGGTCCCATATATACAATATATCCCTAGAGGAGGGGTCTCCATCTACCTGTACAGGTAATATCCATATATAGGGGTCCCCATATATACAATATATCCCTAGAGGAGGGGTCTCCATCTACCTGTACAGGTAATTTCCTTATATAGGGGTCCCCCCATATATACAATATATCCCTAGAGGAGGGGTCCCCACCTACCTGTACAGGTAATATCCTTATATAGGGGTCCCCACATATACAATATATCCCTAGAGGAGGGGTCCCCATCTACCTGTACAGGTAATATCCTTATATAGGGGTCCCCATATATACAATATATCCCTAGAGGAGGGGGTCCCCATCTACCTGTACAGGTAATATCCTTATATAGGGGTCCCATATATACAATATATCCCTAGAGGAGGGGTCCCCATCTACCTGTACAGGTAATATCCTTATATAGGGGTCCCATATATACAATATATCCCTAGAGGAGGGGTCCCCATCTACCTGTACAGGTAATATCCTTATATAGGGGTCCCATATATACAATATATCCGTAGAGGAGGGGTCCCCATCTACCTGTACAGGTAATATCCTTATATAGGGGTCCCCATATATACAATATATCCCTAGAGGAGGGGTCCCCATCTACCTGTACAGGTAATATCCTTATATAGGGGTCCCATATATACAATATATCCCTAGAGGAGGGGTCCCCATCTACCTGTACAGGTAATATCCTTATATAGGGGTCCCATATATACAATATATCCCTAGAGGAGGGGTCTCCATCTACCTGTACAGGTAATATCCATATATAGGGGTCCCCATATATACAATATATCCCTAGAGGAGGGGTCTCCATCTACCTGTACAGGTAATTTCCTTATATAGGGGTCCCCCCATATATACAATATATCCCTAGAGGAGGGGTCCCCACCTACCTGTACAGGTAATATCCTTATATAGGGGTCCCCACATATACAATATATCCCTAGAGGAGGGGTCCCCATCTACCTGTACAGGTAATATCCTTAATATCCATATATACAATATATAGGGGTCCCCATATATACAGGGGTCCCATATATCCCTAGAGTCTCCATCTACCTGAGTAATATCCATATATAGGGGTCCCCATATATACAATATATCTAGAGGAGGGGTCTCCATCTACCTGTACAGGTAATTTCCTTAATAGGGGTCCTTATATAGGGTCCCCACCTACCTGTCAGGTAATATCCATATATACAATATATCCCTAGAGGAGGGGTCCCCATCTACCTGTACAGGTAATATCCTTATATAGGGGTCCCCATATATACAATATATCCCTAGTAATATCCTTATATAGGTCCCATATATACAATATATCCCTAGGGGTCCCCATCTACCTGTACAGGTAATATCCTTATATAGGGGTCCCATATATACAATATATCCCTAGAGGTAATATCCTTATATAGGGGTCCCATATATACAATATATCTAGAGGAGGGGTCCCATCTACCTGTACAGGTAATATCCTTATATAGGGGTCCCATATATACAATATATCCGTAGAGGAGGGGTCCCCATCTACCTGTACAGGTAATATCCTTAATATCCTTATATAGTCCCCATCTACCTGGGTCTTATATAGGGGTCCCATATATACAATATATCCCTAGAGGAGGGGTCCCCATCTACCTGTACAGGTAATATCCTTATATAGGGGTCCCATATATACAATATATCCCTAGTAATATCCTTATATAGTCCCCATATATACAATATATCCCTAGAGGGGTCCCCATCTACCTGTACAGGTAATATCCTTATATAGGGGTCCCATATATACAATATATCCCTAGAGGAGGGGTCCCCATCTACCTGTACAGGTAATATCCTTAATATCCTTATATAGTCCCCATCTACCTGGGTCTTATATAGGGGTCCATATATACAATATATCCCTAGAGGAGGGGGTCCCCATCTACCTGTACAGGTAATATCCTTATATAGGGGTCCCATATATACAATATATCCCTAGAGGAGGGGTCCCCATCTACCTGTACAGGTAATATCCTTATATAGGGGTCCCCATATATACAATATATCCCTAGAGGAGGGGTCTCCATCTACCTGTACAGGTAATATCCTTATATAGGGGTCCCATACATACAATATATCCCTAGAGGAGGGGTCCCCATCTACCTGTACAGGTAATATCCTTATATAGGGGTCCCCATATATACAATATATCCCTAGAGGAGGGGTCCCCATCTACCTGTACAGGTAATATCCATATATAGGGGTCCCCATATATACAATATATCCCTAGATGAGGGGTCCCCATCTACCTGTACAGGTAATATCCATATATAGGGGTCCCCATATATACAATATATCCCTAGAGGAGGGGTCCCCATCTACCTGTACAGGTGTGACTCTATACACTCACATGGTGTGAATTGGTCTCTGGTGATAGAAGAAATGTGACCAGGTGAGGAGTATATATTATATATCTCTGTATACTGCTCACAAATATATACAGTGCCTTGAAAAAGTTCCGGCGCTGCGTCGCTTTAACTGACAATTGCGCGGTCGTGCGACGTGGCTCCCAAACAAAATTGGCGTCCTTTTTCCCCACAAATAGAGATTTCTTTTGGCGGTATTCGATCTCCTCTGCGATTTTTATTTTTTGCGCTATAAACAAAAATAGAGCGACAATTTTGAAAAAAATGCAAAACTATTTACTTTTTGCTACAATAAATATCCCCACGACCCCCCGTTTCTGCCGACGTATATCGGCGTGAAGGAGTCCTTAAGTGGTTAATCTCAGTATAAATACAGCTGTTCTGTGAAGCCCGCAGAGGTTTGTTAGAGAACCTTAGTGAACAATAGGGGTGAGCTTCGAGTTCGACTCAAACATTGCCTCTTCACCTGTTTGGCGAACAGCGAACGATTTGGGGTGTTTGCGTCAAATTCGAAAAGCCGTTAAAGTCTATGGGAGAAATGTTAAGTGCTCATGTTAAGGGGTAATATGCAAGTTATTGTCCTAAAAAGTGTTTGGGGACCCGTGTCCTGCCCCAGGGGAGTGTTTGGGGACCCGGGTCCTGCCCCAGGGGAGTGTTTGGGGACCCAGGTCCTGCCCCAGGGGAGTGTTTGGGGACCCAGGTCCTGCCCCAGGGGAGTGTTTGGGGACCCGGGTCCTGCCCCAGGGGAGTGTTTGGGGACCGGGTCCTGCCCCAGGGGAGTGTTTAGGGACCCGGGTCCTGCCCCAGGGGAGTGTTTGGGGACCCGGGTCCTGCCCCAGGGGAGTGTTTGGGGACCCGGGTCCTGCCCCAGGGGAGTGTTTGGGGACCCGGGTCCTGCCCCAGGGGGAGTGTTTGGGGACCCAGGTCCTGCCCCAGGGGAGTGTTTGGGGACCCGGGTCCTGCCCCAGGGGAGTGTTTGGGGACCCGGGTCCTGCCCCAGGGGAGTGTTTGGGGACCCGGGTCCTGCCCCAGGGGAGTGTTTGGGGACCCGGGTCCTGCCCCAGGGGAGTGTTTGGGGACCGGGTCCTGTCCCAGGGGAGTGTTTGGGGACCCGGGTCCTGTCCCAATGGAGTGTTTGGGGATCCGGGTCCTGCCCCAGGGGAGTGTTTGGGGACCCGGGTCCTGCCCCAGGGGAGTGTTTGGGGACCCGGGTCCTGCCCCAGGGGAGTGTTTGGGGACCCGGGTCCTGTCCCAGGGGAGTGTTTGGGGACCCGGGTCCTGTCCCAGGGGAGTGTTTGGGGACCCGGGTCCTGCCCCAGGGGAGTGTTTGGGGACCCGGGTCCTGTCCCAGGGGAGTGTTTGGGGACCCGGGTCCTGCCCCAGGGGAGTGTTTGGGGACCCGGGTCCTGTCCCAGGGGAGTGTTTGAAAAAAAAGGTGTTTGAAAAATTACTGTGCAAATAAGAGATAAAAAGTTGCAATGACCGCCATTTTATTCCCTAGGGTGTCTGCTAAAAAAAACAAAACATATATAATGTTTGGGGGGTTCTGAGTAATTTTCTATATAATTTTTTTGCATGTAGGAGAGACTAGAACCGGTATGGAAGGGCGTCCCAATACTTTTGGCACTTATATATAATATTGGCCAGGAATATCCCTATTGGTTAGAAGTGATGTGCACTGTAGTGTGGGGGATGGTGTCACCAGCACAGCCGGCGTGTCGGGTTCTGCCGGTGGAGCGTGTCAGACCTGTACTGCTGGGTGTCGGGGAAGACAAACTGCCGCCTGCAGAGTTCCGGATTTCCATACTTCTTATTGGCAGACACCTGCGGCCTCACACCCACCACAACCCCGCAGTACCGGAGTGCCATGCTCTTCGCTGCGGCATCGTATTAAAATTTACACCTGCACCAATTTTGCAGATTTAGGACGGCCTAAAAAAACAAAAGGGCACGTCTGGCGTGACGTGGTGTAAAGGATTTGATATTTTATCCTGCCCCCCCCCCGCCCCTGTCAATATGCTAATAAAACTGGTGGTGTCATCGCTGGGTCTCTGTGCTTCTCTATGCAATGCAGGTAGATCATGGCTGGTGGGAGGGGCCAGCAGGCTACTTTACATGGCTTCCTGAACATTCCCTGTCGGGAATGCCCTGTGCTTGTTGGGAATGCCCTGTGCTGGTTGGGAATGCCCTGTGCTTGTTGGGAATGCCCTGTGCTTGTTGGGAATGCCCTGTGCTGGTTGGGAATGCCCTGTGTTGGTCAGGAATGACTTGTGTTGGTCGGGAATGCCCTGTGTTGGTCGGGAATGACTTGTGTTGGTCAGGAATGACTTGTGTTGGTCAGGAATGCCCTGTGTTGGTCGGGAATGCCCTGTGTTGGTCGGGAATGCCCTGTGTTGGTCGGGAATGCCTTGTGTTGGTCAGGAATGCCCTGTGTTGGTCGGGAATGCCCTGTGTTGGTCGGGAATGCCCTGTGTTGGTCGGGAATGCCTTGTGTTGGTTGGGAATGCCCTGTGTTGGTTGGGAATGCCCTGTGTTGGTCGGGAATGCCCTGTGTTGGTCGGGAATGCCTTGTGTTGGTCAGGAATGACTTGTGTTGGTCAGGAATGACTTGTGTTGGTCAGGAATGCCCTGTGTTGGTCGGGAATGCCCTGTGTTGATCGGGAATGCCCTGTGTTGGTCGGGAATGCCTTGTGTTGGTCGGCAATGCCTTGTGTTGGTCGGGAATGCCTTGTGTTGGTCGGGAATGCCTTGTGTTGGTCGGGAATGCCTTGTGTTGGTCAGGAATGCCTTGTGTTGGTCGGGAATGCCCTGTGTTGGTCGGGAATGCCTTGTGTTGGTCAGGAATGCCTTGTGTTGGTCGGGAATGCCCTGTGTTGGTCGGGAAAGCCCTGTGTTGGTCGGGAATGCCTTGTGTTGGTCGGGAATGCCTTGTGTTGGTCGGGAATGCCTTGTGTTGGTCGGGAATGCCTTGTGTTGGTCGGGAATGCCTTGTGTTGGTCGGGAATGCCCTGTGTTGGTCGGCAATGCCCTGTGTTGGTCGGGAATGCCCTGTGTTGGTCGGGAATGCCCTGTGTTGGTCGGGAATGCCCTGTGTTGGTCGGGAATGCCCTGTGTTGGTCAGGAATGCCCTGTGTTGGTCGGGAATGCCCTGTGTTGGTCGGGAATGCCTTGTGTTGGTCGGGAATGCCTTGTGTTGGTCGGGAATGCCCTGTGTTGGTCGGCAATGCCCTGTGTTGGTCGGGAATGCCCTGTGTTGGTCGGGAATGCCCTGTGTTGGTCGGGAATGCCCTGTGTTGGTCGGGAATGCCCTGTGTTGGTCAGGAATGCCCTGTGTTGGTCGGGAATGCCCTGTGTTGGTCGGCAATGCCTTGTGTTGGTCGGCAATGCCTTGTGTTGGTCGGGAATGCCCTGTGTTGGTCGTGAATGCCCTGTGTTGGTCCGGAATGCCCTGTGTTGGTATGAATGCTCTGAGCCGGTCATGAACGCAGCCAGGAATAACTTTGGGAGGATCTAATCATTGGAAGACCAAGAGATAGAAGATGATGCGTCCTTTTTCAGTGATCATTTTTCGGGGGTCCATCCCGATCCACTTTACATTGGGGCTCACTTTATCACATTGAGGTTTAATGTCTTTGGGATGACAAATGAGAGTAAATGAGGAAGATAATACTGTACACCCCCCCCCCCGAAGATACCCATATAGATCTGAGATGAGCGTCATCCGAGTGTATGATTGGGGACAATCCCTATGGACAGTCTTTGACCTCCACAGACCAGGGGAAGTATTATTTGGCAGGATTGGTACATCTTTGAGGGAGGCTAAAAGGTTAACTTCCAGATTTACTCTATGAAGGGTGTATGGATGAAAATAGCAGAGAAAAGAGGGGAGCTAGGATAGATCCCCAGAAATTGTAATACCCACCTTGTAGTGGTATAGTACATATTCCTCCCTTGGGAGCTCACTAGTGGAGCAGATTTCAACCTAACCTCCAACCCTCAGCCTAACCCTCAACTTATCCTCCAACCCTCAACCTAACCCTTTCCCCCAATCGTCAATGTAACTCTAACCCTTTTAACTAACCCTCAAGCTAACCTCCATCCCTCAGACTAACGGGGGGGGGGGGGGCGGGGGATATTGGTTTTCCACCCCCCAGAGTATTGAGCACCAGCCACCACTGCTTTCCACTAACCCTCAACCTAACCTTTTCCACTAAGCCTCAACCTAACCTATTTTCCTCTGCCTAACCCTTTCCACTAACCCCCTAACCTAACCTTTTCCACTAACCCTCAACCTAACCTTCATCATGACTAAGCCTTACCCTTTCCACTATCCTTGAACCTAATCTTTATCACTCAACTTAACCCTTTCCACTAATCCTTAATCTAACCTTAGCCCTTTACACTAACCCTCAACTTAACCTCCTTCACTTAGCCTAGCCCTTTCCACTAATACTCTACCTAACCTCCATCCCTCAACCTAACCCTTTCCATGTATCCTCATCCTAACCTCCATCTCTCAGCCTAACCCTTGCCACTAATCCTCACCCTAACCTCCATCCCTAAGCCTAGCCGCTTCCACTAACTCTCAACCTAACCATTATATCTCAACCCAACCCTTTCCACTAATTCTCAATTTAACCCTCATCCCTTAGCTTAAGCCTTCCCACTAATCCTTAATCTAACCCTAACCCTTTCCATTACCCTCAGCCTAACCCTTTCCACTAACACTCGACTTAACCTCCTTCACTCAGCCTAACCCCTTCCACTTACCACTAATCCTCATGCTAACCTCCTCCACTCAGCCTAACCCCTTCCACTTACCACTAATCCTCATGCTAACCTTTATCCCTCAGCCTAACCCTTTCCACTAATCCTCACCCTAACCTCCACATCTAAGCCTAAACCTTTCCACTAACGTTCAACCTAACCTTCATCCCTCAGCCTAGCCCCATCCACTCTAACCCTCAACCTAACCTTTGTCTCCCAACCCAACCCTTTCCATTAACCCTCAACCGAACCTTTATCTCTCACCCAACCCCTTTCACTAATCCTCAACTTAACCCTCATCCCCCAGCCTAATCCCTTCTACTAACCCTCAACCTAACCTGCATCCCTCAGCCTAACCCTTTCCACTAATCCTCACCCTAACCTCCATCCCTAAGCCTAGCCCCTTCCACCAACCCTCAACCTAACCATTATCTCTCAACCCAACCCTTTCCACTAATCCTCAACTTAACCCTCATCCCTTAGCTTAACCCTTTCCACTAATCCTTAATCTAACCCTAACCCTTTCCATTAACCCTCAGCCTAACCCTTTCCACTAACCCTCGACCTAACCTCCTTCACTCAGCCTAACCCCTTCCACTTACCACTAATCCTCATGCTAACCTTTATCCCTCAGTCTAACCCTTTCCACTAATCCTCACCCTAACCTCTACCTCTAAGCCTAGCCCCTTCCACTAACCCTCAACCTAACCATTATCTCTCAACCCAACCCTTTCCACTAATCCTCACCCTAACCTCTACCTCTAAGCCTAACCCTTTCCACTAACGTTCAATTTAACCTTCATCCCTCAGCCTGGCCCCTTCCACTCTAACCCTCAACCTAATCTTTGTCTCTCAACCCAAACCTTTCCACTATCCCTCAACCTAACCCTGACATCTTAATATGAACTTTCTTTTGCTAGATATGGTAGCCATGGTCAGAGATTTGGGAGGTGGGCGATTCGGAAAGATATGAAGAGGAGATGAGATACAAAATATGATGATATATAGAATATTAAATACATACAAAATTAATAAAAACATATTTATTTAATACAGATTCAATCCTATTGAGAGCCCCACCCCATGTCTCTGTAATGAGTATTGTCTCCGGGGTGAGACACTCGGACACATAACTTGGTTTGGTGGGAACAATCTGAGTTTTCTATGATGATCTGTAGAATAAATGGTTTTCATTGTTCTTGCAGCCAGCCATCATCGCCCATCCTCCGGGAACGCTATAGAGAATCCTGTTTTCGAATCTTCTCCTCCTTACTCCTCCTGGGGGTGGCCGTCGGCTTCGTCTTGTACGACGTCGAGTTCAGAAATACAGAAACACCGGCCAACCCGCCAAAGTTCAGTGTCCAGCCTGACGGGTCCTCAGATAGTAGTATTTCTGGAGGTCACCCATCACTGACCAACCATGAAGAGCTCGGAGAAGGTCATCACCACCACCACCATGATTCCCAAACATCGGACCAAGTAGAGGATGAGGGAGATGAACATGGAGACTCTTCTTCTGGCCATCACCATGTTGGAGACACTTTTCACCAAGTAGCAGCCGTTACCGACTCCGGTGAGGAATATAATCTGGTGATTTTAGAACCGTATGACCTTTTTGGGGTATTTTAAGAAAGCTGTGATTTAATGTTTTTATAATTTTCCTTAGTACTTTTTTACCCAAAGACCCTAAGACCCCAAGGACTATAATGGCACCAATAGGGAAAAAGTATGAAAAATATTTATTGTACAGAGTAAAAAACATGAAATTGTACATATGTACCCATACTTGTCAACTGTGCCGAATTTCTCAGGACATTTCCGTAATTCAGACCCTTTTTCCTGATTTTTCGCCACCGCTAGAGGCCCACGCCAATGTCTCCAGAATGCCGAGAACAAACAAGAGGCCGGGTGGTTGCCAGCAGCAATTGAGCTGTGGCTGGGGGACACCTGATGTAAGGGAGGCTTCTCCTCCTAGTACACCTGATGTAAGATGAGACTCTGCTGGGAATGCCTGGTGTAAAGAGTGACTCTACTGGGAATGCCTGAGTCTTGCCCCTGCTTCTTCCTCCTCTCCGAGTCTTGCCCCTGCTTCTTCCTCCTCTCCGAGTCTTGCCCCTGCTTCTTTCTCCTCTCCGAGTCTTGCCCCTGCTTCTTCCTCCTCTCCGAGTCTTGCCCCTGCTTCTTCCTCCTCTCCGAGTCTTGCCCCTGCTTCTTCCTCCTCTCCGAGTCTTGCCCCTTCTTCTTCCTCCTCTCCGAGTCTTGCACCTGCTCCTTCCTCCTCTCCGAGGCTTGCCCCTGCTCCTTCCTCCTCTCCTAGTCTTGCCCCTGCTCCTTCCTCCTCTCCGAGTCTTGCCCCTGCTTCTTCCTCCTCTCCGAGTCTTGCCCCTGCTTCTTCCTCCTCTCCGAGTCTTGCCCTAGCTTCTTCCTCCTCTCCCAGTCTTGCCCCTGCTCCTTCCTCCTCTCCGAGTCTTGCCCTAGCTCCTTCCTCCTCTCCCAGTCTTGCCCCTGCTCCTTCCTACTCTCCGAGTCTTGCCCCTGCTCCTTCCTCCTCTCCGAGTCTTGCCCCTGCTCCTTCCTCCTCTCCGAGTCTTGCCCCCGCTAATTCCTCCTCTCCGAGTCTGGCCCCCGCTCCTTCCTCCTCTCCGAGTCTTGCCCCCGCTCATTCCTCCTCTCCGAGTCTTGCCCCCGCTCATTCCTCCTCTCCGAGTCTTGCCCCTGCTTCTTCCTCCTCTCCGAGTCTTGCCCCTGCTTCTTCCTCCTCTCCGAGTCTTGCCCCCGCTTCTTCCTCCTCTCCGAGTCTTGCCCCTGCTTCTTTCTCCTCTCCGAGTCTTGCCCCTGCTTCTTCCTCCTCTCCGAGTCTTGCCCCTGCTTCTTCCTCCTCCCCGAGTCTTGCCCCTGCTTCTTCCTCCTCTCCGAGTCTTGCCCCTTCTTCTTCCTCCTCTCCGAGTCTTGCCCCTGCTCCTTCCTCCTCTCCGAGGCTTGCCCCTGCTCCTTCCTCCTCTCCTAGTCTTGCCCCTGCTCCTTCCTCCTCTCCGAGTCTTGCCCCTGCTCCTTCCTCCTCTCCGAGTCTTGCCCCTGCTTCTTCCTCCTCTCCGAGTCTTGCCCTAGCTTCTTCCTCCTCTCCGAGTCTTGCCCCTGCTCCTTCCTCCTCTCCGAGTCTTGCCCCTGCTCCTTCCTCCTCTCCGAGTCTTGCCCTAGCTCCTTCCTCCTCTCCCAGTCTTGCCCCTGCTCCTTCCTACTCTCCGAGTCTTGCCCCCGCTCCTTCCTCCTCTCCGAGTCTTGCCCCCGCTCCTTCCTCCTCTCCGAGTCTTGCCCCCGCTCCTTCCTCCTCTCCGAGTCTGGCCCCCGCTCCTTCCTCCTCTCCGAGTCTTGCCCCCGCTCCTTCCTCCTCTCCGAGTCTTGCCCCCGCTCCTTCCTCCTCTCCGAGTCTTGCCCCCGCTCCTTCCTCCTCTCCGAGTCTTGCCCCCGCTCCATTCCTCCTCTCCGAGTCTTGCCCCCGCTCCTTCCTCCTCTCCCAGTCTTGCCCCCGCTCCTTCCTCCTCTCCCAGTCTTGCCCCCGCTCCTTCCTCCTCTCCCAGTCTTGCCCCCCGCTCCTTCCTCCTCTCCCAGTCTTGCCCCCCGCTCCTTCCTCCTCTCCCAGTCTTGCCCCCCGCTCCTTCCTCCTCTCCCAGTCTTGCCCCCGCTCCTTCCTCCTCTCCCAGTCTTGCCCCCGCTCCTTCCTCCTCTCCCAGTCTTGCCCCCCGCTCCTTCCTCCTCTCCCAGTCTTGCCCCCCGCTCCTTCCTCCTCTCCCAGTCTTGCCCCCGCTCCTTCCTCCTCTCCCAGTCTCCCAGTCTTGCCCCCGCTCCTTCCTCCTCTCCCAGTCTTGCCCCCGCTCCTTCCTTCTCTCCTAGTCTTGCCCCCGCTCCTTCCTTCTCTCCTAGTCTTGCCCCCGCTCCTTCCTCCTCTCCCAGTCTTGCCCCCGCTCCTTCCTCCTCTCCCAGTCTTGCCCCCGCTCCTTCCTCCTCTCCCAGTCTTGCCCCTGCTCCTTCCCTTTCTCCGAGTCTTGCCCCTGCTCCTCTCTTCTCAGGGGTGAACTGAGAATTAAATTGCTGTAAACTCTTTACAATACTTCTATCACTCTGAGCTCTATACCAATCCACCAGGGAACCGTCTGGATTCATCAGGGATGCCATCAAATGACACTCCCCCTGATGATATCGTAACACATACCCAAGAACAGGATGAGAGGTTTACATTTGAGACCCGCCCCATTCAGACCCAGAACAGAGCGGGGGAGGGGAGCTGCAATGTTCACACCTCCCATCAGGTTCTCAGACAATCAGCATCTGTTTTTCTGTTTGGACCCACGCCGTGGTGATTGGATGAAGGTGCTCTCATTCCTGGGAGATGTTCCTGGTGTATTGGGGTATGAATAATTGGGAATGTTCCTGACACTTATTAGAAATGAGAACAATAAAATCAATAAATCGTATTATAAAATCACAGATATTCCTCACATTGGTCACTTGACTCTTTTCTTTCCATGGTGACAGAGACATGCTCCATGTTGGCTCGGGACGTCCTCCAGTCGGGGGGTTCGGTGGTTGATGCCGGAATCTCTGCCGTGCTCTGTTTGGTGGTTGTACACCCACACACTTCTGGATTGGGTAAGCGATTGTCTACCTTCATCTGTAGGATCGGTACTACAGACTATACATCATGGGGTCAAATGTGATTGGGACGACCTAGACATACACATCAGAGGGGGGGGGGGGATGATTGGGAAGACTTACACATCAAAGGTAGAATATTTAAAAAATTGGAGGGAGGAAGGAGAGGTGACAAGCCTTGGGACTTTTAGGGTGTTATATATAATGGATACATTTTAATACAAAAGATTAAAAAAAAAACATGAGAGCAATTGTACATCCATATCAGAAAGTTAGTTGTTCTATACAGGCATAGTTAACAAACAATACCAGTCTTAACATGTTTCGCTCAATGGAGCTTCCTCAGGAGGTTTCGGTGGGGCAATATTCTATCCTATAGACAACAAAAGAAATGGAATAAATACTCATGTTGATATTTGGTTAACACAATGAAAAACATGCGAGACACATAGGTTGGCATGTGTGATACATGCAAATTTTGTTGTCTATAACTCTATAGCATAGCCCCACTGAAATCTCCTGAGGAAGCTCTATCGAGCGAAACCTGTTGAGAGTGGTATTGTTTGTTAACTGTGCCTGTATAGAACAACTGATTTTCTGATATGGATGTACAATTGCTCTCATGTTTTTTATCTTTTGTAACAAAATGTATCCATTTTATATAATGTACCAGTGAGTCTTAATCTCCCTAAGTGTACACCCTAAAAGTCCAAAGGCTTGCCACCTCTCCTCCCCCCTCCAATTTTTTGAATATTTAATTTATTGGGGTGTGGTGTTAAATTGAATTACTCTGTCTTACCCTGTAAAAAAATCAAAGGTAGAAGATGTTTTGTGTGGACCTTCGTATGGGAAGGTGTGTGTGTATATGTGTGTGTGGGGGGGGGGGACAGTAAAAGGTGATGGGAGGGACTGTAGATTGAGACTAGAAAGTGATTGGAGGGCCTACATATCAGGGGGCAGAAGTTGATTTAGAAGACCTATCCATAAGGGGTAGGAGATGTTTGGATGGATCTACATGTAGAGTAGGGTAGAAGGTTATTAGGAAAACCAGCATGTCAAGGTGTAGAAGTTGATTGAGACAACCTACACATCATGGGGTAGGAGATAATTAGAAAGACACATACCTACACATCATGGGGTAGGAGATAATTAGAAAGACACATACCTACACATCATGGGGTAGGAGATAATTGGTAAGACCTATACACCAGAAGTAGAAGATATTTTTGGAAAACCTACACATGGGTAGTAGAAGGTGATTGAGAGGACTTACACAGTGGGATAAGGGGATAGAAAATGATTGAAAGGACACATTAGGTGAGAAAAGGTTGGGAGGATCTTCATATCTGGGGGTAGAAAGGTGATTGGGAGGATCTTCATATCAGGGTCGGTAGAAGATGATTGGGAGGATCTTCATATCAGGGGGTAGAAGGTGATTGGGAGGATCTTCACATCAGGGGGTAGAAGGTGATTGGGAGGATCTTCACATCAAGGGGGTAGAAGGTGATTGGGAGGATCTACACATCAGGGGGTAGAAAGGTGATTGGGAGGATCTTCATATCAGGGTCGGTAGAAGATGATTGGGAGGATCTTCATATCAGGGGGTAGAAGGTGATTGGGAGGAACTTCACATCAAGGGGGTAGAAGGTGATTGGGAGGATCTTCACATCAAGGGGGTAGAAAGGTGATTGGGAGGATCTTCACATCAAGGGGGTAGAAGGTGATTGGGAGGATCTTCACATCAGGGGGTAGAAAGGTGATTGGGAGGATCTTCATATCAGGGTCGGTAGAAGATGATTGGGAGGATCTTCATATCAGGGGGTAGAAGGTGATTGGGAGGAACTTCACATCAAGGGGGTAGAAGGTGATTGGGAGGATCTTCACATCAAGGGGGTAGAAAGGTGATTGGGAGGATCTTCACATCAAGGGGGTAGAAGGTGATTGGGAGGATCTTCACATCAAGGGGTAAAAGGTGATTGGGGGGATCTTCATATCAGGGGGTAGAAAGGTGATTGGGAGGATCTTCACATCAGGGGGTAGAAGGTGATTGGGAGGATCTTCACATCAGGGGGTAGAAGGTGATTGGGAGGATCTTCACATCAGGGGGTAGAAAGGTGATTGGGAGGATCTTCACATCAAGGGAGTAGAAAGGTGATTGGGAAGATCTTCACGTTAGGGGGTAGAAGGTGATTGGGGGGGATCTTAACATCAAGGGGGTAGAAGGTGATTGGGAGGATCTACACATCAGGGGGTAGAAAGGTGATTGGGAGGATCTTCACATCAGGGGGTAGAAAGGTGATTGGGAGGATCTACACATCAAGGGGGTAGAAGGTTATTGGGAGGATCTTCATATCAGGGGTAGAAAGGTGATTGGGAGGATCTACACAACAAGGTGGTAGAAAGGTGCTTGGGAGGATCTTCACATCAAGGGGGTAGAAAGGTGATTAGGAGGATCTACACATCAAGGGGGTAGAAAGGTGATTAGGAGGATCTACACATCAAGGGGGTAGAAAGGTGATTGGGAGGATCTACACATCAAGGGAGTAGAAGGTGATTGGGAGGATCTACACATAGGGGGATAGAAGGTGATTGGGAGGATCTTCATATTAGGGGGTAGAAGGTGATTTGGAGGATCTTCATATCAGGGGGTAGAAGGTGATTGGGAGGATCTACACATCAAGGGGGTAGAAAGGTGATTGGGAGGATCTTCACATCAGGGGGTAGAAAGGTGATTGGGAGGATCTTCATATCTGGAGGTAGAAGGCGATTGGGAGGATCTACACATCAAGGGGGTAGAAAGGTGATTGGGAGGATCTACATATCAGGGGGTAGAAGGTGATTGGGGGGATCTTCATATCAGGGGGTAGAAGGTGATTGGGAGGATCTACACATAGGGGGATAGAAGGTGATTTGGAAGACATCACCTTCTACGTGGACAAGTAAGTGATAGATGATTGGTAGAGTATAGGGAGTATTTGGAAGTTGATTTGTGGAATTAAAGCGGAGGTTCACACAAAAAGTGAACCTCCGCTTTTTGGATCCCTCCCTCCCCCTCTGGTGTCACATTTGACACCTTTCAGGGGGAGGGGGGTGCAGATACCTGTCTCAGACAGGTATTTGCACCACTTACTGGTTCGGATCCCTGTGGGGAATCCAGCAGGGCACATCACCACCCAGCTGTCTTCTGGGAAACACTGTTCCCAGGAGAGAGCGGGACCAGTCACAGCTTGCCACGATCCTCGCGCATGCGCAGTTGGGAATCGGGCAGTGAAGCCGCAAGGCTTCACTTCCTGATTCCCTCACCAAGGATGGCGGCGGAAGCAGCCGAGGACCGAGCCTCGGCTGCTGACATTGCGGGCGCGATGGACAGGTAAGTGTCAATTTTTTAAAAGCCAGCAGCTGCCGTAATTCGGCGGAACCTCCTCTTTAAGTTTTTGTTTTTTAACTTCTAATTACTCCTTCCACTTTACCAATCATCTATCCCTTACGTGTCCAATTACCCACAATATTCTCCAGTGGTCGCCTACACCTCATCAATAACCTGGTACCTAAAGCAGATGTTCCACCTTCAGTTCCTCACCTTCCCCAACCTCTCTAGTTTAGGGAGTTATGTCATCCACCTGCCGAGAAGATCCCGGGGAATGCCATGTAGCCAAAATTGTACAAGAAGACCCCGTAGCACAGTACGGATCATCCTGTGAGATCCGGGCCAATCAACATTCTCACAAGCGTAGTTATAAAGGTCAGAGGGAGGGGACTGGTGGAATTTAGGGGGAAATAATTGGTTTATGTGAAATTTTCTTGCTGAAATTAAAGCATCTAACTAGCATAAAGCTAAGTCCTCTCGCCATATGTCATTTCAGGTGGAGTCTTCTCGTCCATTTATTTCAACAAAGCCTCCCAGAACACCTCCGTATTAAATGCAATACCCAGAGAAACGTCTTCAGTTCCATATGGAGTTCCTCGGGTTCTTCAGGGGTTATGGGTACTTCATCAGAAGTACGGGATGAAACCCTGGGCTCAGCTAGTAAGTTCCGCTGTCATTCTAGCAGAAAAGGGGTTCTTGGTGGACTCCAGCCTCCATGCTGCTCTTGTGGCCAATCACGAGAAGGTTCTAAGCTCTGAGGGTCTGCGGAGCCTCTTCTGTGATCCTCAACGAAATCTTAAAGATGTTGGAGAGAGAGTAGAAAATCCCACGCTGGGCAAACTCTTGGATCAGATTGGACGTTCCGTGTCGGACCCCGTGCTTTCAGATGACCTCACACATAGCCTGATGAGTGACATTGGGGTTACAGAAGATAAGAAATTCAGAGAGTCCATCTCTAGACATCTTACCATTGAAGACCCACTGACCCTTCACTTGGATGCACTTACCTTGTTCACTTCTGGTGGCCCCACTGCCGGGAAAATCCTCTCCAATTCCGTTCAAAAGATTTACGAAGAAGAACACAAGCAAAGCATGGAGTCGGTTTCTGAGCGTCTTCTGAATTTCTCAAAGACGATGTATGCACAGGGTGGAGCCTGGCCTAGAGACTTGTCCTCCCAATTCTCTCCTTTACAGCTTCCAGCATGGAACCCGGCGCCCATTGGAAGCAATATCATGATAGCCGCCGCCGCCGGAGATATCCTTGTCTTGTCCCTCACACTCAACAGCACCTTTGGATCCGGGTTTGTATCTTCATCTACAGGGATCCTGCTCAGCGACTTTGTTCAGGGTCCAGGTTCCTCACAGAGCTCCAGACCCCTTTACTGGGCCTGCCCATCAGTGCTGATATATGGGGCAGATAATGACGTGATGGGGTTGTCCGCTTATGGGGGGAGCTCAGTGCCGTTCTCCCTGGCTCAAGTTATCGTTCGTCATCTCCTCTTGGAGGAGGACCTGACGGAATCTGTGACCGGATCCCTGGTGGAGGTTCCAGCTGAAGGCTCTGACCCCTGGATGGAGTACTTTGGGCTTCAGGGTAACGGCACAGAGCCGGTGGTGGCGGTGGAAGTTCAGGCAGAACATGTTCATGTTATGAAGTCTCATGGACCTTGCTGTTATCCTGCTGGACTTTAGCCGTTAATGTCGAAAATAAGCTCCTTGAAGACGGCTTCCATAGATGAGAAGTTCAATTTTCAGCTAGCTAAATAGTATTTTATCAGCATGGACTTTGATAGGGTACCAATGTCTGTTGAGGGGGTTGGCTGGACGCTCAAATCCTTAATGCCGTGTACACACGAACAGACATTCCAACAACAAAACCGTGTCGGAAATTGCGAACGTCAGGAACGCGGTCACGTACGACGGCACAATAAAACTGAAGTTCCATACCAAGTGCACCACCCTTCGGGCTCCTTCTGCTAATCTCGTGTTAGTAGAAGTTTGGTAAGAGACGATTTCGCGTTTTTCAGCCTCGTGCTTTTCAGATCGTTACAGCGTGATGAGTGTGCAATCTCCATTACGAACGCTAGTTTTACCAGACCGAGCGCTCCCATCTCGTACTTGATTCGGAGCATGCGTGGAATTTTGTGCGTCAGAATTTTCTACACACTTTCGGAATTTACGAGAACGGATTTTGTTGTTGGAAAATTTGAGAACCAGCTCTCAAATTTTTGTTGTTGGAAATTACAACCACAAGCTCCCATGGAACATTATGTTGTCGTAAATTCCGAACGTCTGTACGCGGCATAAGAGTTTGGATCATCTTAAATGTGGATGTTCTGTCAACCGGATGCCAACACCAAGCGGGGGCTTTTCCTGTGCCCTGATCTACCAGTAAGTCTAAAAAGAAGCTGGTGACATTCCCTTAAAGTGGGGTTCCCCCTTACATGCCAAATTTGACATGTCATTTTTTTGGGGGGGTGGGGGCTTCGGTAAGAGTGGGACCTCCTGTCCCACTTCCTACTTCCACCTAGGTGACTCCTCCTCTGCCCCTAGGTGGCCCCTCCCTCTAGTCGATCTCCTGAGACACGTGACAGGTCCCAGGAGATCACCTGTTCATACCGAGGAGCGCAGTGTGTGCTCCAGCCGTGAAGCCGAATGCTGTCACCGCCAGGTGCCCAGAATGTGAATGGCGGCGCAGAGGAGAGGAGGGGGAAGAGTAGAGCGATGATCCGCCTGGCCGCATCTCTGGACCGTGGAACAGGTACAGTGCAGAAAATAAGTATTTGAACACCCTGCTATTTTGCAAAGTTCTCCCACTTGGAAATCATGGAGGGGTCTGAAATTGTCATCGTAGGTGCATGTCCACTGTGAGAGACATAATCCAAAAAAAAAATTCCAGAAATCACAATGTATGATGTAACTATTTATTTGTATGATACAGCTGCAAAGAAGTATTTGAACACCTGAGAAAATCAATGTTAATATTTGGTACAGTCGCCTTTGTTTGCAATTACAGAGGTCAAATGTTTCTTGTAGTTTTTCACCAGGTTTGCACACACTGGAGGAGGGATTTTGGCCCACTCCTCCACACAGATCTTCTCTAGATCAGTCAGGTTTCTGGGCTGTCGCTGAGAAACACGGAGTTTGAGCTCCCTCCAAAGATTCTCTATTGGGTTTAGGTCTGGAGACTGGCTAGGCCACGCCAGAACCTTGATATGCTTCTTACAGAGCCACTCCTTGGTTATCCTGGCTGTGTGCTTTGGGTCATTGTCATGTTGGAAGACCCAGCCTCGACCCATCTTCAAAGCTCTAACTGAGCCCAAAATCTCGCAATACATGGCCCCGGTCATCCTCTCCTTAATACAGTGCAGTCGCCCTGTCCCATGTGCAGAAAAACACCCCCAAAGCATGATGCTACCACCCCCATGCTTCACAGTAGGGATGGTGTTCTTGGGATGGTACTCATCATTCTTCTTCCTCCAAACACGGTTAGTGGAATTATGACCAAAAAGTTTTATTTTGGTCTCATCTGACCACATGACTTTCTCCCATGACTCCTCTGGATCATCCAAATGGTCATTGGCAAACTTAAGACGGGCCTTGACATGTGCTGGTTTAAGCAGGGGAACCTTCCGTGCCATGCATGATTTCAAACCATGACGTCTTAGTGTATTACCAACAGTAACCTTGGAAACGGTGGTCCCAGCTCTTTTCAGGTCATTGACCAGCTCCTCCCGTGTAGTCCTGGGCTGATTTCTCACCTTTCTTAGGATCATTGAGACCCCACGAGGTGAGATTTTGCATGGAGCCCCAGTCCGAGGGAGATTGACAGTCATGTTTAGCTTCTTCCATTTTCTAATGATTGCTCCAACAGTGGACCTTTTTTTCACCAAGCTGCTTGGCAATTTCCCCGTAGCCCTTTCCAGCCTTGTGGAGGTGTACAATTTTGTCTCTAGTGTCTTTGGACAGCTCTTTAGTCTTGGCCATGTTAGTAGTTGGATTCTTACTGATTGTATGGGGTGGACAGGTGTCTTTATGCAGCTAATGACCTCAAACAGGTGCATCTAATTTAGGATAATAAATGGAGTGGAGGTGGACATTTTAAAGGCAGACTAACAGGTCTCAGAATTCTAGCTAATAGACAGGTGTTCAAATACTTCTTTGCAGCTGTATCATACAAATAAATAGTTAAAAAATCATAAATTGTGATTTCTGGAATTTTTTTTTTGGATTATGTCTCTCACAGTGGACATGCACCTACGATGACAATTTCAGACCCCTCCATGATTTCCAAGTGGGAGAACTTGCATAATAGCAGGGTGTTCAAATACTTATTTTCTGCACTGTAAGTGTCTGTTAAGAGTCAGCAGCTACACTTTTTGTAGCTGCTGACTTTCAATAAACATTAAAAGGCTGGAACTCTGCTTTAAATCTAAAATAAGTGTAACTTTATTGTTCCAGGCAGGCTTCAAGACAAAGACCCCCTAGGACACATGTGCTGAACAATAAAGTTACACTTTTGTTGGGTTTATTGGGAAGTCACCAGCTTCTTTTTGGGTTTTACGGGCAGCGCGGGGCACAGGAAAAAGCCCCTGCTTGGCATTGGCATCTGGTGTGGTCAGCCAAGGGCATGACCCAACATGAAGGACTAGGCAGCAGAGGATAATTTATGACTGCTGTAAACTCTGCTGTTGAAGTGAAGTCTTCTTTGGGTAATTATTGGGGGAAATAATCCTGTAGTTGGCAGCTATGGAATACAGGACTCGGGAGTGTGCCCACAAGGTATTGAAGGTAATCCTTTTGGGAGAGCGATTCCCAGAGAGGGTTATCAGAAGCGGGGAGGAGCCGAGACAGCCGCCAAAGGACCCCAGAAGACAAGGATCTGGGCCACTCTGTGCAAAACGAACTGTGGTATTTGATTGGGGCAAGCTGGTGGCATTTGATGGGGCAAGCTGATGGCATTTGATGGGGCAAGCTGGTGGCATTTGATGGGGCAAGCTGGTGGCATTTGATGGGGCAAACTGGCATAATTTAATGATGATTCTCGGCTCTTCTTGGCTCTTTATTGGATAGATTGATGGCAGAGCAGCCATTGGCTTGCGCTGCTGTCAATCAACTCCAATGATGCAAGGGTCGGGGGGCAGGCCCAATCCTGTAGTTGGCAGCTATGGAATACAGGATTCGGGAGTGCGCCCACAAGGTAATCCCTTTTGGGAGAGCACTTCCCAGAGGGGGTTATCAGAAGCGGGAAGGAGCCGAGACAGCCGCCAAAGGACCCAAGAAGACGAGGAACGTGGCCACTCTGTGCAAAAAGAACTACACAGTGGAGGTAAGTATGACATGTTTGTTATTGAAAAAAAAATATTTAAACCTTTATGACGCGTACACACGACCGGATGGTTTTTCCGACGGAATTCCGTTCAACCTTGGCTTGCATTCACATGGTCACACAAAAGTTGTCTGAACTTTCGACCATCAAGAACGCCGGTGACTTACAACACTACGACAAGCCGAGAAAATTAAGTTCAATGTTTGCGAGCATGCGTCGGAATTTTGCACGTTGAAATTGCTACAGACGATCTGAAAATTTGAGAACCAGCTCTCAAATTTCAGTTCGCCGAAATTCCGATAGGAAAAGGTCAGATGGAGCCTACACACACGGCCGGAATTTCCGACCAAAAGCTCTCATTGGACTTTTCTTGTCGGAATTTCCAACCGTGTGTGCGCGGCATAAGTGTCACTTTAATTACTTGGGCATCTGCCCCCAACTACCCTCAGCCCTTGGCGTTTCTGCCCAGGAACATCTTACCAACGTTTGATAAGTACACCAGCTCATTGGGGTCCCACAAGGCTCCTTACAGCTCAACTGAATGCATAGTAAAGGATCGCCCCCCATCCCATTGTAATCTCATGGGGTAAAAAACCCAAAGGGCCCTAAATCTATAAGATCATGTTGGGCGTTTGGCTCTTTCTTGGCCCCACAGGGATGCTTTGGTGATGACCACAGCCCATGAAGATACTTTAGGGGTCTCAGGCTTCATTTTTTACCTTCTGATGAGCTGCAGACCTACCTCAAATATGGGGGCTCACGCACAGGAAACATTATGGGGCAGAAGTGTAGAACTCTAGGAATGCTGTCAATCAATTTGATTTCCCATTGGAAGTTATTGGCCCGTGCCCTACGCCACGCTTATAGGTTTACAGGCAGCTTAAAGTATAATAGTATTATTTCAAGCATTAATGAAATGCTATCCCATAGTATAAAACAGGGGTCTCCAAACTTTCTAAACAAAGGGCCGGATCACTGTCCTCCAGACTTTAAGGGGCCAAACTGTGGAGTACAAAATCTCCCATCATTGGTGTCACTGGGAGGAATTCTGCCCCATAATTGGTTTCATTGGGAGGAATTCTGACCCATAAATGGTGTCATTGGGAGGAATTCTGCCCCATCATTGGTGTCACTGGGAGCAATTCTACCCCATCATTGGTGTCACTGGGAGGAATTCTGCCCCATCACTTGGAGGAATTCTGCCCCATTATTGGTGTCACTGGGAGGAATTCTGCCCCATCATTGGTGTCACTGGGAGGAATTCTGCCCCATCGCTGGGAGGAATCCTGCCCAATAATTGGTGTCATTGGGAGGAATTCTGCCCCATAAATTGTGTCACTGGGAGGAATTCTGCCCCATCATGGGTGTCATTGGGAGGAATTCTGCCCTTCATTGGTGTCATTGGGAGGAATTCTGCCCTTCATTGGTGCCAATGAATAAAAAAGCACCCCAAGGGCCGGATAAAATCAAGCAAAAGGCCACATCTGGCTCCCGGGCCGCAGTTTGGAGACCACTGGTCTAAAATATTGTCTGTGTCAGTTTTTTTTGTATTACTTGTGGTACGCTCCGGCACACTGTGAAACTGATCAAATGTAAGAGAACACACTTACCTTGTGGGGTGGCAGTGACCTACCTTGAGGTGGCATACTTCTAAATTGCAAAGACATATATTGGGAGGAGACAGAATCTGACCTCTTGTGGGGGGGGGGGGGGACTAGCCTAGGTTTGGGGGAGGAGGTAGGGACTTACTTATGAAAGGATGCAGAGAGCTCCCTTTGGAGTGATGCAGAGACACATACCATTGGATGGAAGTATAGACCTACTTTTGGGGGAGAGACAGAGACCTAGCTTTGGAGGGAAAATTAAAACCTACCTTTGAGGGGACAGGGGCCTACCCTTTTAAGATAGTGGAAGATCCCAGCCTTACTCCCAAATGTAGGTCCCTTTCTACCCCCGAAGGTAGGTCTCATATTCCCATGAAAAGCTAGGCAAGTCTCTGCCTCCCAACCAAAGGTAGATCAGTGTCTCCCCAAAAGGTAGACCCCCCTTTTCAAAAGGTACAGTATGTCATCATCTTAAAAGGGTAGGTTTTCATTTTCCCTCCAAAGGTAGGTTTCTGTCTCTTCCCCAAAAGAGGGCTTTGGAGGGCAGGGACCTACCTTTGCGGGGAGAGGCAGCAATCTACTTTATGGCGGGATGTAGAGATCTACTTTGGTGGAGTGGCTGAGCCTGAAATTTGGGGGGTGGGGGTTAACTTTTGGGAAAGACCTTTGATGAAGTAGGGACCTACCTTGGGGGGGCCTAACTTTGGAAAGTTCAGAGATCTATGATTGGTTGGGAGGCAGAGTCATACTGTACCTTTTAAAGGGGGGTCTACCTTTTGTAGAGACATTGATCTACTTTTGGTTGGGAGGCGGTGACTTGCCTAGATTTTCATGGGAATGTGAGACCTACCTTTGGGGTAGGAAGGGACCTACATTTGGGAGTTAGGCTGGGGTGTTCCTTTGAGGAGAAAGCAGAGATCTATATTGGGATGGCAGAGACATGTACCTTTTGTAGGGGAGGGGGGAGGGGACCTACCATTTTAAGATGGTGAAATGGAGAGGGCTTGGGAGGGCAGGGACCTACCTTTTGAGGGGGGAGGCAGCAATCTACTATTTTGAAGGGATGTAGAGATCTACTTTGGTGGAATGGTTTAGCCTGAGAATGGTTTAGCCTGAGATTTGGGGGGCTACCTTTTGGGAAAGACGGTGATCTACCTTTGGTGGAGAAGTTGGTGGAGACCTACCTTCGGAGACGGGACCTAACTTTTAAAAGTTCAGATACCTGATTGGTTGGGAGGCAGAGACATACTGCACCTTTTGAAGGGGGGTCTACCTTTTGGAGAGACATTGATCTACCTTTTTTTTTCTGAGGCGGAGACTTGCCTAGATTTTCATGGAAATATGAGACCTACCTTCGGGGGTAGGAAGGGACCTACATTTGTGAGTTAGGCTAGGATAGGGGAGGGGGGAAGGACCTACCTTTTGAGGGAGGAGGCAGCAAAATACTTTTTTGGAGGGATGTAGAGATCTACTTTGGTGGAGTGGCTGAGCCTGAGATTTAGGGGGGGGGGGGCTGCTAACTTTTGGGCAAGACGGTGATCTAACTTTTGGTGGAGAAGTATGGACCTAACTTGGGACTTTGGAAAGTTCAGAAATCTATAATTGGTTGGGAGGCAGAGACATACTGTACCCTTTTAAAGGAGGGGGTCCACCTTTTGGGGAGACATTGATCTACCATTGGTGGAGAAGTAGACCTACCTTGGGGAGGGGGGACCTAAGTTTGCAACGTTCAGAGATCTATTATTGGTTGGGAGGCAGAGACATACTTTACCTTTGAAAGGGGGGGGGTCTATCTTTTGGGGAGACATTGATCTACCTTTGGTTGGGAGGTGGAGACTTGCCTAGATTTTCATGGGAATATCAGACCTACCTTCGGGGGTAGTAATGGACCTACATTTGCAAGGAAAGCCCCGTACACATGGTCGGAATTTCCAACGGGAAAATGTCCATTGGAAATTCTGACGGAAAAGTTGAGAACCTTCTCTCAATCTATTTCTGTTGGAATTCCTGACCAAAAGCTCCCATCAGACTTTTTCTGATGGGAATTCCGATCGTGTGTACGGGGCTTTAGGCTGGGACCCTCCTTTGAGGAGAAAGCAGAGATCTATTTTGGGATGGCAGAGACATGTGCCTTTTTGTGGGGGGCTACCTTTTGGGGAGCTCTGTCTACCTTTTGGAGAGGAATATGAGACCTACCATCAGGGGAAGGATGGGACCTACCTTTGGAGGAACCAGAGATCTATATTTGGATGAGAGGCAGAGTTACCTTTTAGAGGGGCGTTGTCCACCACGCTCGCTCTTGGCTCATTCACGCACAAATCTACGCAACACATCTATCGCATTGCACTTTTATTTTTTTATAAAGTCTAATAATGTTTGAAATAATTGTGTTTATGTCAGTATTTATCACCAGGAACTGAAAACACCCTTTATAATAAATATGGAAATATAGAAAATTTGTGTCTTTGTAGTACAAATAACTAATACTGGGTGTGTTTTTGTTATATTGAAGTGGGGTCTCTCTAGATCCTTATCAGGGGTTTCTGTGACCCTCATAAATATTTATCACTGGCTAAATTGTATGTGTCCTGGTTATTTCTTAGGCTGAGGAGTTTATTGAATGTTATAGGGGACACTGGTGGAGACCACAAACCTTCTACACAAATTCTTCTGGGGAAGAGATGGAGATCCCAGGAAGTAACTTTCATAGTTTTATTGGCACTTTATTTACATATTGGCCCTTGAAAAGGTTCACCAAGGGCCCAGAATGCCCCAAGAGCCTATAGAACCCAGAGTGTACCATAGAGTTTAGAATGTCCATAGAGCCCAATGTGTCCCATAGAGCCCAGAATGTCTCAAGAGCCTAGAGAGCACAGAGTAGCATAAGAGCCCACACTGTCAATGGAACACAGAATGTCCATAAAGCACTGGCCCTTGAAAAGGTTCTCTAAGGGCCCAGAGTGTCTCAAGTGCCTATACAGGCCAGAGTGCCCCCAAGATCCTAGAATTTCCATAGAGCACCAAGTGCCCCAAAAGCCCAGACTCAAGAGCCTATAGAGCACTGAGTTCCCCCGAGAGCCCAAGCTGTCCATAGAACACAGAATGTCCATAAAGCACTGAGTGCCCCAAGAGTCCAGACCAGTCCAGTCTCAAGAGCCTATAGAGCACAGAGTCCCCTCAGGGCCCAGCATGTCCATAGAGCCCAAAGTCCCCCAACATCCCAGAATGTTCATAGAGCCCAGAGTCCCCCAAGAGCCCAGGCTGTCTAAAGAGCCCATAGAGCACGAGTCCACTGAGAGCCCAGAATGTCCATAGAGCACAGAGTGCCCCAAAAGCCCAGAATGTCCATAGAGCACAGAATGTGTACAGAGGCCAGAGTGCCCCAAAAGCCCAGAATGTCCATAGAGCCCAGGGTGTCCCAACAGTCTAAAGAGTCCAGAGTTTCCCAAGAACCCAGAATGTCCACAGAGTATAGAGTGCTCCAAGATACAAGACTGTCTAAAGAGCCTCTAGAGCACCAAGTGCCACAAGATCCTAGAATGTTCATAGAGCCCAGATTGTCACAAAACAGTTTTGTCCTGATTTTGTCCAGAATATGGAGACACTCCTGATTAGGGTTGCATGGTGGTGGCCTTGGACATGGCACAGTGTGGAGGTGCCCCATGATTAGGGCTGCAGTTTGGTGGCACACCAGTACATAGAACAAAGCAGGAATCCTTCTTGTGTAGGGTGGGAATGGACTTTCATCCTGATTGGAAAAAAATGAAAAACTTTATTACATATTTTTGCGAGCGGTAATGCGGTTGGAATTTCCGACAACAAATGTTTGAGAGCTGGTTCTCAGTTTTTCCGACAACAAAAAGTTCTCGTCGGAAATTCCGATCTTCTGTATGCAATTCCGATGCACAAAACCTGTGTTTGGTGGGCACAGTGGCTGCAATTGATGTTTTTTTTCAAAATGTTTTCAGTTTGTTTACACCCCCCCCCCAAAATTTTGAGCACCAGCCGCCACTGCCTAATCCCATTGCACCTCCATACTCTGTCAGGTCCCGCTATTGGTGTACCGAGTCTTCTGATTTTCACTTCCATTTCCTTATGCTTTGATTTTTCTCAGGGCCGATCCTAGACAGGGGGCACAGGGTGCTTTGCACCCAGGCGCCTGCAGAGGTAGGGGGTGGCGCCAAAGTGGCAGAGTTTTCCCCTCCCTCCTTCTCTCCTTGTTTGTGTCTGTCAAGAACTAGTGTTCTGAGCATAGGTGTGTGTCCGTCCAGAACTGATGTGTCTCTGACCATCTCCTGTACTGTGTCTGCAGTCTCTGATCATCTCCTGTACTGTGTCTGCAGTCTCTGACCATCTCCTGTATCATAAAAGAAAAATAAGTGCAGCGCTAGTGGGCATGGGTTTGCATGAAGCAATGTAGACCAATCCCATTTACATGGGTAACATTATAATGATGTAGTCCAAAAACAAGAAAATATATAAAGGGTGGTGAAACCCTATATGCAAACAGGTGAAGTATAAATAACAAAACAAGTCCTTCAAATCAAAGCAGGCAAGTCTTCATATAGAGCACTCCTGTCCACCGCTCATATGTTGATGGAGAGACTGATGGTGCCCGTGATCAGCACGGATGGGCATACAGGTAAACCAAACAGGTAAATGAAAAAAGATGGGTACTCTTACCACAAATGATGGACACATATGCCAGGAGCAATGTGTCAGATGCGCGTGTAAGAGCTCCTCGGATGGACGGCTCTATAGGGAATGATGATTCAAAGGGTTGTGGATCTTTCCCAGGAATCTTAGGGTCCAAGATGGAGAGTAGTTCCAAGATCTCAGATGGAGTAACACTCGTATGTATCCAAAAAGAGAGAAAAACTCCACATGGTGTAGTTTGTTTTAAGAAAGGTAAGCCTTTATTAGGCTGAGAAATGATAAAACAATAAAAACAGAGATAAAAATGTAGATGCCAGTACTCTGGAGAAGATCTGGCACACGTGATCACATGTGTATAAAAGCGCGTGGTAGTTGGGTATGAGGGTACATAGCTTCCTCATACCCAACTACCACGCGCTTTTATACACATGTGATCACGTGTGCCAGATCTTCTCCAGAGTACTGGCATCTACATTTCTATCTCTGTTTTTATTGTTTTATCATTTCTCAGCCTAATAAAGGCTTACCTTTCTTAAAACAAACTACACCATGTGGAGTTTTTCTCTCTTTTTGGATACATACGAGTGTTACTCCATCTGAGATCTTGGAACTACTCTCCATCTTGGACCCTAAGATTCCTGGGAAAGATCCACAACCCTTTGAATCATCATTCCTATAGAGCCGTCCATCCGAGGAGCTCTTACACGCGCATCTGACACATTGCTCCTGGCATATGTGTCCATCATTTGTGGTAAGAGTACCCATCTTTTTTCATTTACCTGTTTGGTTTACCTGTATGCCCATCCGTGCTGATCACGGGCACCATCAGTCTCTCCATCAACATATGAGCGGTGGACAGGAGTGCTCTATATGAAGACTTGCCTGCTTTGATTTGAAGGACTTGTTTTGTTATTTATACTTCACCTGTTTGCATATAGGGTTTCACCACCCTTTATATATTTTCTTGTTTTTGGACTACATCATTATAATGTTACCCATGTAAATGGGATTGGTCTACATTGCTTCATGCAAACCCATGCCCACTAGCGCTGCACTTATTTTTCTTTTATTGTGTACTCACAGGGTGTTTCACTGTTAGTGCTGGCTGCTTCCTTTTTTTCTTCACACTTCAGCAGCGCAACTTTATTTTGTTTTGTTTGTTCTAACATCTCCTGTATCATGTCTGCAGTCTCTGACCATCTCCTGTACTGTGTCTGCAGTCTCTGACCATCTCCTGTACTATGTCTGCAGTCTCTGACCATCTCCTGTACTGTGTCTGCAGTCTCTGACCATCTCCTGTACTGTGTCTGCAGTCTCTGACCATCTCCTGTACTATGTCTGCAGTGTCTGATCATCTCCTGTACTATGTCTGCAGTCTCTGATCATCTCCTGTACTGTGTCTGCAGTCTCTGATCATCTCCTGTACTATGTCTGCAGTGTCTGATCATCTCCTGTACTATGTCTGCAGTCTCTGATCATCTCCTGTACTGTGTCTGCAGTCTCTGATCATCTCCTGTACTATGTCTGCAGTCTCTGACCATCTCCTGTATCATGTCTGCAGTCTCTGACCATCTCCTGTACTGTGTCTGCAGTCTCTGACCATCTCCTGTATCATGTCTGCAGTCTCTGACCATCTCCTGTACTGTGTCTGCAGTCTCTGACCATCTCCTGTATCATGTCTGCAGTCTCTGACCATCTCCTGTACTGTGTCTGCAGTCTCTGACCATCTCCTGTACTGTGTCTGCAGTCTCTGACCATCTCCTGTACTGTGTCTGCAGTCTCTGACCATCTCCTGTACTATGTCTGCAGTCTCTGACCATCTCCTGTACTATGTCTGCAGTCTCTGACCATCTCCTGTACTATGTCTGCAGTCTCTGATCATCTCCTGTACTATGTCTGCAGTCTCTGATCATCTCCTGTATTATGTCTGCAGTCTCTGACCATCTCCTGTATCAAGTCTGTAGTATGTCTGGGTCTCTTTCTAACAGACTCTGTAACTGAAGCCCTCTCTGTGTCCATCAGAGAGCCCCCCCCCCCCTCCAGGTCCCAATAAAGTACTCTGCTTCTCTTCCTGTATTTTGTTTATTGTTGAGAGATCATGTAAGGATCCCGGGGTAATAAAGACTTAGTGGGGGAGCATCTCTGTGGTTCAGTCATTGCCATAGAAACATGTGTAAAGGGGAGGAGTTAGTAACATGACAACGCCCATGTGGGGGCGCCAGAAATATTTCTGCACCCAGGTGCCTGTGACCCAAGGATCGGCCCTGGTTTTTCTGATATCAGAACCTCAGTAGACTTCCCCCAACACTGGAAGACGAGGATATCAGCAATGCATGTGATCTCTATACAGTCGGGGACTTTGCACTGATATGTCATCACCAGATCATGTGTTCGTATGACACTCTCTGCAGTCAGGTGACGGCCATAAAAAGAGGAAAGTCTACATCATGCACTACGAGCCCCGTGCCAATCATTGGCTGAATACCCGGCGTGGGCGAGTTCAGTTTGTTGAGTCAGAATTGTTCCAGGTGAGGAAAAAGAGGATAAAAAGCCACAAAGACACATCCTTCTATGAATAATGTTCAGTTGTCCACAAAAGACCACCACTGCCTTTCTAAAGGTGATGGGAGGGCCAAGCATGTCTCCAGACCTGAACCCTATTGGGGCCAAGCATGTCTCCAGACCTGAACCCTATTGGGGCCAAGCATGTCTCCAGACCTAAACCCTATTGGGGCCAAGCATGTCTCCAGACCTGAACCCTATTGGGGCCAAGCATGTCTCCAGACCTGAACCCTATTGGGGCCAAGCATGTCTCCAGACCTGAACCCTATTGGGGCCAAGCATGTCTCCAGACCTAAACCCTATTGGGGCCAAGCATGTCTCCAGACCTAAACCCTATTGGGGCCAAGCATGTCTCCAGACCTGAACCCTATTGGGGCCAAGCATGTCTCCAGACCTGAACCCTATTGGGGCCAAGCATGTCTCCAGACCTGAACCCTATTGGGGCCAAGCATGTCTCCAGACCTGAACCCTATTGGGGCCAAGCATGTCTCCAGACCTGAACCCTATTGGGGCCAAGCATGTCTCCAGACCTGAACCCTATTGGGGCCAAGCATGTCTCCAGACCTGAACCCTATTGGGGCCAAGCATGTCTCCAGACCTGAACCCTATTGGGGCCAAGCATGTCTCCAGACCTGAACCCTATTGGGGCCAAGCATGTCTCCAGACCTGAACCCTATTGGGGCCAAGCATGTCTCCAGACCTGAACCCTATTGGGGCCAAGCATGTCTCCAGACCTGAACCCTATTGGGGCCAAGCATGTCTCCAGACCTGAACCCTATTGGGGCCAAGCATGTCTCCAGACCTAAACCCTATTGGGGCCAAGCATGTCTCCAGACCTGAACCCTATTGGGGCCAAGCATGTCTCCAGACCTAAACCCTATTGGGGCCAAGCATGTCTCCAGACCTGAACCCTATTGGGGCCAAGCATTTCTCCAGACCTGAACCCTATTGGGGCCAAGCATGTCTCCAGACCTGAACCCTATTGGGGCCAAGCATGTCTCCAGACCTAAACCCTATTGGGGCCAAGCATGTCTCCAGACCTAAACCCTATTGGGGCCAAGCATGTCTCCAGACCTAAACCCTATTGGGGCCAAGCATGTCTCCAGACCTGAACCCTATTGGGGCCAAGCATGTCTCCAGACCTAAACCCTATTGGGGCCAAGCATGTCTCCAGACCTGAACCCTATTGGGGCCAAGCATGTCTCCAGACCTGAACCCTATTGGGGCCAAGCATGTCTCCAGACCTAAACCCTATTGGGGCCAAGCATGTCTCCAGACCTGAACCCTATTGATCATCTGTGGGACGTCCTCAAAAGGGAAGGTGGAGGAGCGCAAGGTCTCCAACATCCACCAGCTCTGTGATGTCATCATGGGGGAGGGGAAGAGGACTTCAGTGACAACCTGTAAAGCTCTGGTGACCTCCATGCCCAAGAGGGTTAAAAATAATGGCGGCCACACAAAATATTGACACTTTGGTACCAATTTGGACATTTCCACTTAGGGGTGTCCTCACTTTTGTTGCCGGCGGTTTAGACACTAATGGCTGTGTGTTGAGTTATTTTGAGGGGACAGGAAATGTACACCGTTATACAAGCTGTACACTCACTACACAACAAAGACCCCTCCCCCTGTGTACACCCCTCCTCCCGTGTACACTCCTCCGCCCACATGTACACTCACTACACAACATTGTAGCAATCTTGACACTGCTTCCTTCCAGATCTGCTCTGTACCATCCTGCCATGGGGTGTAAAGGGTGCCAGCTGTAATACCTCTCCAGAACTCTTCCACCACTCCTGTAGACTGGCCAGATATACCCCCTGCTCATTACCTCCGAGGAGCAGCAACTCGGACCCTCAGCACCGTGCATTGCACTTTCTGTCACCACATCTATGGGTGTTTCAACCAGAGCCGCAAGGGAAGCCCTCATTACTTTAACCTCCACCAAAGTATAGGGTGACCACATTTCCGAACTGCCATTCAGGGACACCCCCCACTCCCCGCACACGCCCCCTGCGCCAGCCCAGAAAAATATATATATTTTTTTGCCCAATTATTGGAAAAATTGCCCCTCACTTGTCAACCTCATTTTTTATTGCCCCTCACTTGTCAGCCTAATTTTTTATTGCCCCCACTTGTCAGCCTCATTTTGGCTGCATTTGAGAGACAAACTGGTATAATTTGGGAGGAGAAACTGGCTGCATGTGAAGGGGCAATCTGGCTGCATTTGAGGGGAATCTGGCTGCATTTGAGGGCAAACTGGCATCATTCGAGGGGGGCAAACTGGCATCATTCGAGGGGGGCAAACTGGCATCATTCGAGGGGGGCAAACTGGCATCATTCGAGGGGGGGGCAAACTGGCTGCATTCGAGGGGGGGGCAAACTGGCTGCATTCGAGGGGGGGGCAAACTGGCTGCATTCGAGGGGGGGGGCAAACTGGCTGCATTCGAGGGGGGGGGCAAACTGGCTGCATTCGAGGGGGGGGGGCAAACTGGCTGCATTCGAGGGGGGGGCAAACTGGCTGCATTCGAGGGGGGGGCAAACTGGCTGCATTCGATGGGCACAGTGGCGACAATTGATGTTTTTTTTTCAGTTTGTTTGCACCCCCCAAAAATTTTGAGCACCAGCCGCCACTGGTTAAGGGACAGAAAGTGTTGTTGCCCCCCCCCCCACATGCACTGTAGGATTGGCCAGATCATGTATCCAAGTGACCCAATCCACCAATCTGATGCGCCTTCCTTGTAGAGGAATTACAATGAAAATGAATAAGGACAGCCCAGATCAGAAAAGTGACCTTCTGTAATATTCAATCATCTCACAATCACACGTACAGGGACATGCCATCAAATAAAAAGTGACATCTGTGCAGAGGAAGTGAATACATGGAAGCCCCATCCCGGTGGGCGGTGCAGGGGGTTGCGGTTCCCAGGAACCACGGTGAGGGTGAGAAGCTTCTGGTGAACGTGGCGCCCCTACCACCAATGGCTGAAGGGTTCAGCTCAGTTGTCCTGCATGCATGTACCCAGCGGCTGCACCCTCAGACCCCACGCACTGCCCCCCACCATGTGGAAGAATTGATAATTATGGGGAAAAGGATGGTGAGGGAGGTGTGGATGTGGAATTCAGGGGCAGCCTGTCAGACCTGTGAGATGGATAGAGGTGTATGTATCATGGCCACCGTACGGCCGCCATCTTTGATTCACCAACCAAACGATATACTTGGCTTCTCAGGTCTGGCAACGTTGACCTTGAATGTCACAACTCTGGTGGGTGGGCGTGTCTGACCATCGATGTGACCTATGGAAGCCTCCTGGTCTGCACGTTGCCCGTCGGATGCCAATGCGGAGCCCCTGAAGGGCAGAATATAATGCACACAATAGTTCTCGGTCCATAATGAGGTAATACTGATCTTCCAGCCGTTGTCCCCGGCCGGAGTGAAGGCAGGATTGTGAACCGTCTGTCTCCGGTCACAGCCGTCCCACAGATTGGTACTTGCCCAACCTCCGGTCTCCCGTGTCAACTGGTGCAGATGCTGTTTATAGACACGGAGCCGGGGTCCACCAGGCCCAGTTCCTCCTGCTCGTTAACGCACAGCTGGTACCCGCAGCCCTTTCTCCGCGCCAGGGGCGCCACTCTCCCGTTTGGTTTGGCACGTGGTGGAAGGAGGAAGCCGACGCTGCCGGCGATCAGCATGTGCCAGATGCTGTGGATGTAAAAGTAGTTTTCCTCCGTCTCAACAAAGGCGTAGAGGGCCACGGCGGAGCTGGCGATGAGGGTCCCTGGGCAGAGGTAGAAGAGCCATCGCTTCCATGTTGGGGGGTAACAGTGGCGTCTCCGGATCGTTCTGAAGGTCTGACAATGGAAAGAACATGAGATTATACAAAACATATACAATACCGGAGCAGCTGTGACATCATATTTCCTGCAGTATACTGTACCCCGAGGGACCCTACATGCCCCTCCCCCAGATCCTATAGGCTCACAGACACTCCTCCTCTCCTTTGTGCTCCTCGCTGCCATATCCCAGATTCTCTTCTCATCCTTTCCTGCTAAATTGCCCACCTACCTTTTTGGCAATTGTGTGGGGACCCCCGTGAGGAACCCCAACTGTTCAGCTAGGCCAGGGGTGTCAAACTCAATTTCATGGTGGGCCGGATCAGCATTATTATTGCCCTCAAAAGGGCCGGTGGTATTGATAATATTATTTGTCCAGCGCATCCCCTTACATTAGATGTGAAAAGCCCCCCCACCATCAGAAGTTCAGTCCCCCACTCTCCCTTACATCACAGTGCACCCTCCTTTCCTTATGCTGCTGCTGCTGGGAAGAAGCTGGGTGCATTGCTTGCAAGCAGAAAGTAAGGGTCTGGTGGAGGACCAGAGGAGGGCTGGAGCTCTCCTGCAGCTGCAGGAGAGGTGCGAGGGCCACATGAAATGACCTGGAGGGCCAGATTCGGCCCACGAGCCTTGTGTTTGACACCTGTGAGCTAGGCCATGAATGGAAGGAGGAAGAGGGGGAATGATCGCCCCCTAAGGACGGCTAAACACGTATGCTATACAGTGGAACCTTGGATTGCGAGTATAATCCGTTCCAGGAGAACGCTCGTAATCCAAAGCACTCACATATCAAAGCGAGTTTCCCTATAGAAGTCAATGGAAACAAAGATAATTCATTCCACATTGACTTCTATGGCACGCAATACCGCACTTGGCCAGAGGCGGTGGGGGGGGGGGGGGGGCGAGTCTTGGAAATACTCTGGGACAGCTCGGCTAAACTCGGAAATCTGGTGCATTTCTCCCGCAGTGTGGGAGCAGAGCAAAACACTGAAGCGAGAAACACTAGTAGTGGAGGACCCAAGTACCATCCCAGCATCCAGCATCAGGAGGAAACCGATTACAGTGGAACCTCGGAATCCGTTCCAGGAGAACGCTCGTAATCCAAAGCACTCGCATTTCAAAGCGAGTTTCCCCATAGAAGTCAAGGGAAATAATTCATTCCACATTGACTTCTATGGCACGCAATACCGCACGTGGCCAGAGGCGGGGGGGGGGGGGGGGCGAGTCTTGGAAATACTCTGGGACAGCTCGGCTGATCTCGGAAATCCGGTGCATTTCTCCCGCAGTGTGGGAGCAGAGCAAAACACTGAAGCGAGAAACACTAGTAGCGGAGGACCCAAGTACCATCCCAGCATCCAGCATCAGGAGGAACCCGATTACAGTGGAACCTCAAATTACGAGGATAATCCGTTCCAGGAGAATGCTCGTAATCCAAAGCACTCTCATATCAAAGCGAGTTTCCCCTTAGTAGTCAAGGGAAAAGAAAATAATTTGTTCCGGTAATCTGTTGACTTCTATGGTATGCAATACTGCATGTGGCCAGAGGTGGGGGGGGGTGGAGAGTCTCAGAAATACTCAGAAAGGCTCGGGGACAGCTCGGCTGAACTCGGAAAACCTCAGAAATTGAGGATTTCCGAGCATTTATTTCCGATCGGCTCTGCTCGGCTCCGGCGCCCCCGCACCTCTGGCCAAACGCAGTATTGCACACCGCTTTGGCCGGAATCCTGCTACTTTTGCGAGACAACACAAAGTCAGGATTTGCTCAGGAATTTCTCGCATTACGAAACGCTTGTTAACCCGAGGTTTCACTGTTCTTTGCAGAGCCCCCACCTGCCCTGAAGTACCCCCCCCCCATGTTGAGGGCTTGTGGCCTGTTATGGCTCAGGAGTGCAGTGCTCGCTCGCCCCCCCACCTCTCTTGACCTGCTGGGCTGCACGCTATATAAGGGTCTGGTATTGACCTTGGTGGGACTTGACGCAGTTTTTTGGAACATTTTTCTATTGTCGGCTGAAGAAAAGCATCCCCACCACATGAAGCTGCCACCACCATGTTTCACAGTTGGGATGGTGTGTTCGGGGCGATGTGCAGTGTTAGTTTTCCCCACACATAGCGGAAAAGTATAATTTAGGTGTCATGTGACCAGAGCACCTTCTTCCACATGTTTGCTGTGTCCCCTGCCCCACATGTTTGCTGTGTTCCCTGCCCCACATGGCTTCTCACAAACAGGACTTATGTCATTCTTTCTCCAATGTCTCTCTTCTTGTCACTCTTCCAAAAAGGGCAGATTTGTGGAGAGCACCACTAATAGTTGTCCTGTGGAGAGCACCACTAATAGTTGTCCTGTGGAGAGCACCACTAATAGTTGTCCTGTGGAGAGCACCACTAATAGTTGTCCTGTGGAGAGCACCACTAATAGTTGTCCTGTGGAGAGCACCACTAATAGTTGTCCTGTGGAGAGCACCACTAATAGTTGTCCTGTGGAGAGCACCACTAATAGTTATCCTGTGGAGAGCACCACTAATAGTTGTCCTGTGGACAGATTCTCCCCCCTGAGCTGTGCAGCTCCTCCAGAGTTACCATGGACCTCTTGGCTGCTTCTCTGATGAACGCTCTCCTTGCCCGGCCCGGTCAGTTTAGGTGAACGGCCGTGTCTTGGTAGGTTTGCAGTTGTGCCGTACTCTTTCCATTTTCCGATGATGGATTGAACAGAAGCTCCGTGAGATCTTCAAAGCTTTGGAGATTTTTTTTATAACCTAACCCTGCTTTATACTTCTCCACAACTTTATCCCTGACCTGTCTGGTGGGTTCCTCGGCCTTCATGATGCTGTTTGTTCACTAAGGTTCTCCAACACACCTCTGAGGGCTTCACAGAACAGCTGTATTTATACTGAGATTACATGACACACAGGTGGGCTCTGTTTACTAATTAGGAGACTTCTGAAGGCAATTGGTTCCTCTAGATCAGGGATCCTCAAACTACGGCCCTCCAGCTGTTGCGGAACTACAAGTCCCATGAGGCATTGTAAAACTCTGACATTCACAGACATGACTAGGGCATGATGGGAATGGTAGTTCCTGAACAGCTGGAGGGCCGTAGTTTGAGGATCCCTGCTCTAGATTTTAGTTATCATAGTAAAGGGGGCGCCATACAAATGCCCCTCCCCCCACACGGTCCTCCAATCACACCATAGACAGATCTGCTGCATGTGACCCCCATCATAGACATTCACATACCCAGGCAATGGCCATGATCCCCACAGCGAACAGACTGGGCCCCAACAGGTTCCACAAGCCGTGACGATCCAGCTGAAGAGCCATGGAAAGCAACATCGCCCCCAGCAGGTACAACACCTAAGAGACAAGAGAAGAGACGGTCAGATTGTATGTGCCTGTACCCCCCCTCCCCCGTACCCCTGAGAGGTACAGAAACACATTATAGACAGTAGGGGTTCAGTGAGCCCCCTGCATGTACATATTACAGGGAGGAGGGGGTATAGTGAGCCCCCTGCAGTTACATAGAAACATTACAGGGAGGAGGGGTGCAGTGAGCCCCCTGTAGGTACATAGACATATTACATACAGGGAGGGCGGATACAGTGAGCCCCCTGCAGGTACACAGACATATTACAGGGAGGAGGGGTACAGTGAGCCCCCTGCAGGTACACAGACATATTACAGGGAGGAGGGGTGCAGTGAGCCCCTTGCAGGTACATAGGCAGGGAGGAAGGGTGCAGTGAGCCCCCTGCAGGTACACAGACATATTACAGGGAGGAAGGGTATAGTGAGCCCCCTGCAGGTACATAGACATATTACAGAAAGGAGGGGCACAGTGAACCCCCTGCAGGTACATGGACGAGTGGGTACAGTGAGCCCCCTGCATGTAGATAGACATATTACAGGGAGGAGGGGTACAGTGAGCCCCCTGCAGGTACATAGACATATTACAGGGAGGAGGGGTACAGTGAGCCCCCTGCAGGTACATAGACATATTACAGAAAGGAGGGGCACAGTGAACCCCCTGCAGGTACATGGACATGTCACAGGGAGGAGTGGGTACAGTGAGCCCCCTGCAGGTACATGGACAGGGAGGAGCTGTGCAGTGCTCCCCCTTTAGGAATCTTCTTACCTGTTTGATGATTGGTTGCAGTCTGGCCATGCTGATAACCGTCACCCACACAGACATGAGAGAGCCGAGGAAATCGCAGAACTGCAGAACGTCGTACTCCATGATACAGAAGACCACGATTCCAGGCTGGTCACAGGCGTGATAGAACTGGGGGGGAGGGAAGAGATCACATGGTGTGACACACATAAATCTACTCCGAACACACCATGCAGGAGAATAAACGGGCCCAGTGGGATCTGCTGAGTATTGGGATTCTTCTCTGATAGGACAAATCTGTATCTATATAATAACAAGAACCTAAAACATATGCAGTCTAAAGATCGGATGATTGGCCGGGGACGGCGAACACTCACCGTGGAGAAGAACATGGTGAAGATGTAGACGGAGGCTTCCAGGAGGTAGTGACCCCGGAGGGCGATGAGGACAGGCGGAAGGAACATCAGGTTGCTGAGGCACAGGAGGAGAGTGGACAGGAGCTGGAAGCCGTATGTGAAGGCCTGACTGTTATCCGTACATCCCCATCCACTCCACCCTGAGAGACCACAGAGAGATCAGACATGGGAATATCTGGGATGTCATCCAATCGTATACAGAGCTATGACATCACATGCAAGGACTGCCATCTGAACCCACTCACAGTATATGGAACTATGACATCACAACCAGGGGCCGCCATCCTAATCAAACCATAATTTACTATGACCCCTTGGTGACCTCCATAGATCTTCATCTGGGATCTCCACAGTCTACTGTCTGAGCACTTCCACACCATCCCTGTCCCCACTGACCGTCCCCACTGACCATCCCCGTCCCCATTGACCATCTCCGTCCCCACTGACCATCTCCGTCCCCACTGACCATCTCCGTCCCCACTGACCATCTCCGTCCCCACTGACCATCTCCGTCCCCACTGACCATCCCCACTGACCATCCCCGTCCCCACTGACCATCTCCGTCCTCACTGACCATCCCCGTCCCCACTGACCATCCCCGTCCCCACTGACCATCTCCGTCCCCACTGACCATCCCCGTCCCCACTGACCATCCCCGTCCCCACTGACCATCTCCGTCCCCACTGACCATCTCCGTCCCCACTGACCATCCCCGTCCCCACTGACCATCCCCGTCCTCACTGACCATCCCCGTCCCTACTGACCATCCCCGTCCCCACTGACCATCTCCGTCCCTACTGACCATCCCCGTCCCCACTGACCATCCCCACTGACCATCTCCGTCCCCACTGACCATCTCCGTCCTCACTGACCATCCCCGTCCCCACTGACCATCCCCACTGACCATCTCCGTCCCCACTGACCATCTCCGTCCTCACTGACCATCCCCGTCCCCACTGACCATCCCCGTCCCCACTGACCATCCCCGTCCCCACTGACCATCCCCGTCCCCACTGACCATCCCCGTCCCCACTGACCATCCCCGTCCCCACTGACCATCCCCGTCCTCACTGACCATCCCCGTCCCCACTGACCATCCCCGTCCCCACTGACCATCTCCGTCCCCACTGACCATCCCCGTCCCCACTGACCATCCCCGTCCCCACTGACCATCTCCGTCCCCACTGACCATCTCCGTCCCCACTGACCATCTCCGTCCCCACTGACCATCCCCGTCCCCACTGACCATCCCCGTCCTCACTGACCATCTCCGTCCTCACTGACCATCCCCGTCCCCACTGACCATCTCCGTCCTCACTGACCATCCCCGTCCCCACTGACCATCCCCGTCCCCACTGACCATCCCCGTCCCCACTGACCATCCCCGTCCCCACTGACCATCTCCGTCCCCACTGACCATCTCCGTCCCCACTGACCATCCCCGTCCCCACTGACCATCCCCGTCCTCACTGACCATCCCCGTCCCCACTGACCATCCCCGTCCCCACTGACCATCCCCGTCCCCACTGACCATCCCCGTCCCCACTGACCATCCCCATTAAAAAAATAAATAAAAAAAGAGGGGGTTGCAATCTGGGGCCCTGGGGGCCTCCGGGCCCTTGGGGACCTCTGAACCTCTTCAAAAAAAAAAAGAAAAAAAATTGTCCCTTTAATTAAAAATAAAAGAAAAATATATTAAAAAAATGTATTTTTTTTATAAAAAATAATTAAAAAAAGAGGGGGTTGCCATCTGGGGCCCTGGGGGCCTCCGGACCCCTAAAAAATAAAAAAAAATAAAAATTGGCCCTTTAATAAAAAATATATATAAAAAATATATATTTTTATAAAAAATAAATAAAAAAAAAGAGGGGGTTGCCATCTGGGGCCCTGGGGGCTTCTGGGCCCCTTACAGGTGTAATGCCTGTACCCCCCTGATGGTGGCCCTGCCCGTCCCCACTGACCATCCCCGTCCCCACTGGCCATAACCGTCCCCACGGACCATCCCCGTCCCCACTGGCCATCCCCGTCCCCACTGGCCATAACCGTCCCCACCGACCATCCCCGTCCCCACCGACCATCCCCGTCCCCACCGACCATCCCCGTCCCCACCGACCATCCCCGTCCCCACCGACCATCTCCGTCCCCACTGACCATCCCCGTCCCCACTGACCATCCCCGTCCCCACTGACCATCCCCGTCCCCACTGACCATCCCCGTCCCCACTGACCATCCCCGTCCCCACTGACCATCCCCGTCCCCACTGACCATCCCCGTCCCCACTGACCGTCCCCACTGACCGTCCCCACTGACCGTCCCCGTCCCCACTGGCCATCCCCGTCCCCACTGGCCATAACCGTCCCCACTGGCCATAACCGTCCCCACTGGCCATAACCGTCCCCACTGGCCATCCCCGTCCCCACTGGCCATAACCGTCCCCACTGACCATCCCCGTCCCCACTGACCATCCCCGTCCCCACTGACCATCCCCGTCCCCACTGACCATCCCCGTCCCCACTGACCATCCCCGTCCCCACTGACCATCCCCGTCCCCACTGACCGTCCCCACTGACCGTCCCCACTGACCATCCCCGTCC
This sequence comes from Rana kukunoris, assembly GCA_029574335.1. Classification (NCBI taxonomy): domain Eukaryota; kingdom Metazoa; phylum Chordata; class Amphibia; order Anura; family Ranidae; genus Rana; species Rana kukunoris. The sequence continues at coordinate 744,500,378 of CM056049.1, read as the reverse complement.
CCACTGGCCATCCCCGTCCCCACTGGCCATCCCCGTCCCCACTGGCCATAACCGTCCCCACTGGCCATAACCGTCCCCACTGGCCATAACCGTCCCCACTGGCCATCCCCGTCCCCACTGGCCATAACCGTCCCCACGGACCATCCCCGTCCCCACTGGCCATCACCGCCCCCACTGACCATAACCGCCCCCACTGACCATAACCGTCCCCACTGACTAACAGGGTAAAACTACCCCACCCCTAAACCCTTCTGTGCTGCCATCCCCCCCGATGACCTCAACTATTTACTGCCTGAATACTTCTACGCCATCCCTGTCACTTCTGACTGACAGGATGACACTGCCCCACCCCTAAACCCTTCAGTGCCGCCTGAATACTTCCACACCAGAACCACCCCCCTCCCCGACCGACACAGGCAAACCTGCCCCATCCCTAGACAACTGCAGTGCTGCCATCCTCCCTGATGACTTTCACGAATACTGTCCAAATACCTCCATACTAGCTCCACCCCTGCTGACTGACACTAGTGACACTGCCCCACCCTTAAACCCACCATCCTCTCCAGTGTCCTCCCCAGTCTACTGCCTTAATACTTCCAGACCAGTCCCGCCACACTGACTGACACGGAAGACACTGCCCTACACCCCTTTGTGGAGGTCACCAATGAGGATGGCAGCACTGTCTACTGCCTGAATTTTACCACACAAGATCCGCTCGTGATTGCTGACACTAGTAAAACTGCCCCACCCCTAAACCCTCTTCAGTGCCACCATCCTCCATGGTGTCTCCCTCAGTCTACTGCCTCAATACTTCCAGGTTAGCCCATCCCCACTGACTGACATGGGTGACACTGCCCCACCCCCAGACCCCCTTAGTGCTGCCATTCTCCCCAATGACTTCCATTGTCAACTGCCTGAATGCTTCCATATCAGCTTCTCCTCTGCTCACTGACATCGGTTACAATGTCCCACTCCTAGACCCCCTCCGTACTGCCATCCTCCCCAATGACCTCCACAATCTACTGCCCAAATACTTCCATACTAGCTCCGCCCCTGCTTAAAGACACTGGTGTCAATGTCCCTCCTCTAAAACAATTAGTGCCACCATCCACCTTGGTGTTTTCAGTCTACTACCTTAATACTTCCAGGCCAGCCCCGCCCTGCTGACTGACACGGGGGACACAGGCCCACCTGTAAGACCCCTTAGTGCTGCCATCCTCATTGGTGACCTTTACAGTCTACTGTCTGAATTTTACCACACATGCTCCGCCTCTGCTTACCGACACTGGTGACAATGCCCCACCCCTAAACCCCCTCAGTGCTGCCATCCTCCCCGATGACCTCCACCATCTACTACCTGAATACTTCCATACCAGCCCCACCCTGCTGACTGACACAGGAAACACTGCCCTGCCCCTAATCCCTTCAGTGCCATCTACATACTTCCATACCAGCACCACCCTCCCCCCGACTGACACAGGTAACACTGCCCCATCCCTAGACAACGTCAGTGCTGCCATCCTCCCTGATGACTTTCACGAATACTGCCCAAATACCGCCATACTAGCTCTACCCCTACTGACTAACACTAGTGACACTGCGCCACCCCTAAACCCCCTCAGTGCCATCATCCTCCCCAGTGTCTCCCTCAGTATACTGCCTGAATACTTCTAGACCAGCTCCACCCTGCTGACTGACACAGGAAACACTGCCCTGCCCCTAAACCCTTCAGTGCCATCTACATACTTCCATACCAGCACCACCCTCCCCCGACTGACACAGGTAACACTGCCCCATCCCTAGACAACGTCAGTGCTGCCATCCTCCCTGATGACTTTCACGAATACTGCCTAAATACCGCCATACTAGCTCCACCCCTACTGACTGACGCTAGTGACACTGCGCCACCCCTAAACCCCCTCAGTGCCATCATCCTCCCCAGTGTCTCCCTCAGTATACTGCCTGAATAAATTAAAGAACAAAAAATTGGGGAGAAGGGGGGTACCTAAGGACCCTGGGACTATACGGCGGTGCTGATAAAGTGTACCGAAACACTGATAAAATACAAGAGAAATTTTATTAAGTTTATACAAAGGTAAGTAAATAAAAACCATCCATTATATTAAATGTCACATATGTCACAGGCTTCGGTAGTCTGAGCAAGGTTCTTTGGTAGTTGTAGTTCAACCGACATGTTTCGCTCTGTGGAGCTTCTTCAAAGGTTTTTGGAACTAACTACACTGTGTTAAAACAAGGTAATACAGATGGTTCAGGACAGAAGTACAACAGTTGTAGATAAAGAGAATGTAGTCATTAAAACAAACAATTGGTACAAGAATCAGGGGAATAATAATTGGTTCAATATATTAAACAATTAATTAATATAATTTAATATATTGAACCAATTATTATTCCCCTGATTCTCTTTATCTACAACTGTTGTACTTCTGTCCTGAACCATCTGTATTACCTTGTTTTAACACAGTGTAGTTAGTTCCAAAAACCTTTGAAGAAGCTCCACAGAGCGAAACATGTCGGTTGAACTACAACTACCAAAGAACCTTGCTCAGACTACCGAAGCCTGTGACATATGTGACATTTAATATAATGGATGGTTTTTATTTACTTACCTTTGTATAAACTTAATAAAATTTCTCTTGTATTTTATCAGTGTTTCGGTACACTTTATCAGCACCGCCGTATAGTCCCAGGGTCCTTAGGTACCCCCCTTCTCCCCAATTTTTTGTTCTTTAATTTATCTACACGGGATGAGGTGCTCAAATACAGAGTAACTGGGTGTCCACACCAAATTGTTTTATACTGCCTGAATACTTCTAGACCAGCTCCACCCTGCTGACTGACATGGGTGACACTGTCCCACCCCCAGACCCCCTTCGTGCTGACATCCTCCCCAATGACTTCCATTGTCTACTACCTGAATACTTCCATATCACCCCGCCACCCTGCTAACTGACATGGGTGACACTGCCCCATGCCTAGACCCCATCAGTGCTGCCATCCTTCCCAATGACCGCCACCATCTACTGCCTAAATATCATACCAGCTCCGCCCTTGCTGACACTGGTGACACTGCCCCACCTCTAAAACCCTCAGTGCCACCGTCCTCCTTGGTGTTCTTAGTCTACTGCCTGAATACTTCCAGGCCAGCCTCACCCCTGCTGACTGACATGGGTGAAATTTCCCCTCCCCCGACCCATTAGTGCCGCCATCCTCATTGGTGACCACCACAGTCTACTGCCTGAGTTATTCCACACAAGCCCTTCCCCTGCTGACTGACATGAATGACACTGCCCCACCCCTAGACCCCTTTAGTACTGCCATCCGCCAATGTCTACTGCCTGAATACTTCTGTATCAGCTCCGCCCCTGCTTACTGACACTGGTAACAATGCCCCACCATCTTCCCCAGTATCCTCCTTAATCTACTGCCTGAATATTTCCAGACCTGCCCACAGATTATCATGGGTGACTCTGCCCCACCCCTAGACCCCTTAGGGCCACCATCCTGCCTGATGACCTCCACTGTCTACTGCCTTAATACTTCCACACCAGCTCTGCCCCCCCCCCCCCGACTGACACCCTTTACCTGCTCGGCACTCGCAGGCAGCATAAAGGTAGTTGTTGGTCCTCAGCAGTTTGCACTGTCCATACGTTCCGCATTCATTAATGCATGGCGAGAGGAAGGTGCGCAGATTCAGCTCAGCGCTGACATTGTGACATGGCCGCCACCTGCGGGGAACAGACACAACCAGCGATCAGTCCCTTCCACATACAGCAGAAATTCACTATGGCACCGCGGTACATGGATTATTCATATATCTCTCATTAGGATTTAATGGACTCCATTAGTAGATACCCTTAACTCACTTATACCCAGGGCCGCCATCAGGAATTATGGGGCCCCTTACACAGCTTGGAGCCGAGAACCAGGGGGGGGGGGGGGCTTGCTGCCGTCTGAAATTGAGAACCGGGGGGGGGGGGGGGGGGGGGTTGGGGGGCCCTTTCCAAAAAAAAGAAGAAATAAAGAAAAAAATATAAAAAAAGGGGGAGTAGCCACCCAGGGGCCCTGAGGACCTCTGGGCCCTTAAATAAAAAAAAAGAGAGAAAAGAGATATATATATATATATATATATATATATTATATATATATATATATATATATATATATATATATATATATATATAATATATATATATATATATATAATATTTTAAAGGGTGCTTGCCATCTGGGGCTCTGGGGACCTCTGAGCCCTTTAAAAAAAATATATATAAAAAGACCTCTGGGCTCTTTAATAAAATATATATATATAAAAAAGAAATAAACATTTATAAAAAAAAAAACAAGGGGAGTTGCCTTTCCAGGGCCCTGGGGACCTCTGGGCCCCTTAATAATTATATATATATATATATATATATATATATATAAAGAAAAAAAAAGTAATAAAATATAAAAAAAAATGTAAAACATTAAAAAAAAAAAAAAAAAAAAAAGAAGGAGCCCTTTAATAAAACATAAATAAAAAGACATATAAACAAAAATAACATGGGGCCCTGGGGACCTCCGAGCCCTTTAATAAAATATATCTATATAAAAAAAAAAAAAAAAAAAAAAAAGGAAATAAAATATAAAAAATATGTAAAACATTAAAAAAAAAAAAATGAGCCCTTTAATAAAACATAAATAAAAAAAACATATAAACAAAAATAACATGGGTCCCTGGGGACCTCTGGGTCCTTTAATAATATATATATATATATATAAAATATATTTTTTTATATAAAAAGGGGGGGTTGTCATCTGGGGCCCTGGGGATCTCCGGGCCCCTGGGGACCTCCGGACTCCTAAAAAAAAAAAAAAAAAAATTGGCCCTTTAATAAAAAATAAAAATATATATAAAAAATCTTTTTTTTATAAAAAACAAATAGAAAAAGAGGGGGGTTGCCATCTTGGGCTCTGGGGGCTTCCGGGCCCCTTACAGGTGTACTGCCTGTACCCCCCTGATGGTGGCCTTGCTTATACCCGTCTCCCGTCTGTCTTTTCCTCCCTCAGAAAAATTATTGAGGGAGTCGTGGGGTACCATATCAAAATTTAGGGGATCATTAGCTGGGGATTTTCGCTCTCAAGAGAACCCACCATCCTGCCCTGACTGATGCCATTTAAAGCTCAACGGTTTTAGATTTGGATGGAGTTGGGAGGGATGAGAACCTCCTGCTTGTGTCCTATTGTGGAGATTCTGCTCACTTCCTGTCCTAGGGAGGCATCTAAAGTCATAAAATCTCCCAATAGGGAAAGAGAATGAAATTACAAAATGTTTTGTGTACCAACCATACCATGTAAAATTGGGTTGAAATTGCTGTGTGTTGTAGAACTCACCCGTGCTGAGAGGCACACATCGAGCGTAGACTTAGGTACCAGGTGCCAGTCTGGGGGTACGGGATCCGCAGGCGGCTGAGCGAGTTGCTGCTGTTTACTGACAGAGAGAATCCGGAGAGAGAGTCTGCGGAGAGAGGAATGTGAGGAGAGGTCAGAGCAATGCAGAGAGGGGCAGGAGGTCGGCTATGGACTGAGGTGTCTACTGACCTCATGGATGCATCCAACCCACCTTCACATGCATAGAGAGGAGGAGCGGGTGGTCAGGTGGTGACTTGTGTCAGGTAAAACAACAACTTGGCCAAGAAAATGTGATTTCATTATTCTACCCCCAAGCAGGTCTGGAAGGAGAATATCACCATGGGCCATTGAGGTCCTACAGGCGTGTGAGCACCTGCTTATCCTACCTTAACCAGTCTGGAAGGATAATATCACCGACAGACACGAGAGTGCCTCCTATCCAACCATAACCAGTCTGGAAGGGTAATATCACCATGGGCCATTGAGGTCCTACAGACACGAGAGTGCCTCCCATCCAACCATAACCAGTCTGGAAGGATAATATCACCATGGGCCATTGAGGTCCTACAGACACGAGAGTGCCTAATATCCAACCGTAACCAGTCTGGAAGGGTAATATCACCATGGGCCATTGAGGTCCTACAGACATGTAAGCACCCGGCCATACAACCATACCAGTCTGGAAGGATAATATCCCCATGGGCCATTGAGGTCCTACAGACATGTAAGCACCCGGCCATACAACCATACCAGTCTGGAAGGATAATATCCCCATGGGCCATTGAGGTCCTACAGACATGTAAGCACCCGGCCATACAACCATAACCAGTCTGGAAGGGTAATATCACCATGGGCCATTGAGGTCCTACAGACATGTAAGCACCCGGCCATACAACCATACCAGTCTGGAAGGATAATATCACCATGGGCCATTGAGGTCCTACAGACATGTAAGCACCCGGCCATACAACCATACCAGTCTGGAAGGATAAATATCCATGGGCCATTGAGGTCCTACAGACATGAGAACGCCTGCCCATCCAACCATAACCAGTCAAATTAGGTAAAAACCTTCAACTCTGAGAACTTGTTATACTTTACAATGTCCTCCTCTATCATCACTGAGAAACGTTGGTTGTGTACAAATGTGGACACCAGGGTCTTAACTACAAGACAGAATTATGGCAGAAGGCTCAATGCCCCAAAGGATGATGAGAGTGATGGGAATACTGACCTGTCTGGCAGGTGATGGAGGAGTTGTCACCGAGGATCAATGGGACTCCATGATTCAGACACCCAAAGACGGTCACGTTCTCTCCTTGGACAGATGACTGCCATGTGGGGACAGAGAGCATTACACAGATGGAAGAGAAACCAACACAATATCAATACTGTGATGCCCATTGGATACCCACCAAACCGAACTCCACCATCAAACTCCACCATCAAACCAAGCTCCACCCAGCTGAACATGACTTCTGCTCATTGGACCTCATCTGCATAATTCCCACCTGCCCACTGTAACATCACCCAACTTTACATACATGATATATAGTTACCTTGCTCACCGAACTTTCATATACTATAGACGGCCTGTCTACCTTAAATGAGGTCAAGAAAAGTTATACTGTGTTCATGCCAGTGGCGGCTGGTGCTCAACATTTTTGGGGGGCACAAACAAACTAAAAAAAAACCCAACACACACAGCTACTGTGCCCATCAATTGCCGCCAGTGTGCCCCATCAATTGCCGCCAGTGTGCCCCATCAATTGCCGCCAGTGTGCCCTATCAATTGCCGCCAGTGTGCCCTATCAATTGCCGCCAGTGTGCCCTATCAATTGCCGCCAGTGTGCCCTATCAATTGCCGCCAGTGTGCCCTATCAATTGCCCAACCTGCCCGCCAGTGTGCCTCATCACTTGCCGCCACAGTGTGCCACATCAATTGCCGCCAGTGTGCCTCATCAATTGCCGCCAGTGTGCCTCATCAATTGCCGCCAGTGTGCCTCATCAATTGCCGCCAGTGTGCCCTATCAATTGCCGCCAGTGTGCCTCATCAATTGCCGCCAGTGTGCCCTATCAATTGCCGCCAGTGTGCCTCATCAATTGCCGCCAGTGTGCCACATCAATTGCCGCCAGTGTGCCTCATCAATTGCCGCCAGTGTGCCTCATCAATTGCCGCCAGTGTGCCTCATCAATTGCCGCCAGTGTGCCTCATCAATTGCCGCCAGTGTGCCCTATCAATTGCCGCCCAGTGTCCTCATCAATTGCCGCCAGTGTGCCTATCAATTGCCGCCAGTGTGCCTCATCAATTGCCGCCAGTGTGTGCCACATCAATTGCCCGCCAGTGTGCCTCATCAATTGCCGCCAGTGTGCCTCATCAATTGCCGCCAGTGTGCCTCATCAATTGCCGCCAGTGTGCCCTATCAATTGCCGCCAGTGTGCCCCATCAATTGCCGCCAGTGTGCCCCATCAATTGCCGCCAGTGTGCCTCATCAATTGCCGCCAGTGTGCCTCATCAATTGCCGCCAGTGTGCCTCATCAATTGCCGCCAGTGTGCCTCATCAAGTGCTGCCAGTGTGCCTCATCAAGTGCTGCCAGTGTGCCTCATCAATTGCCGCCAGTGTGCCTCATCAATTGCCGCCAGTGTGCCTCATCAATTGCCGCCAGTGTGCCTCATCAAGTGCTGCCAGTGTGCCCCATCAAGTGCTGCCAGTGTGCCCCATCAATTACAGTCAGTCTGCCCCATCAATTACAGCCAGTTTGCCCCATCAATTGCCACCAGTGTGCCTCATCAATTGCCGCCAGTGTGCCTCATCAATTGCCACCAGTGTGCCCCATCAAATTCTGCCAGTGTGCCCCCCGCCTGATTTATTCACTTCCCTAACACAGCACAGCATTGCGCCCACTCTGGCTCTAATCAGGTGCTTCCACCCCCACTGCTGTAATTCAGATGCCCGACAAGGGACCGGACACCTGAAAAGGGGGCGGCATCGGTGACAATAGATAGATTCATGCAATGCATGAATCTATCTATTGGTGGTTAGAGTGCGGCGCTCCTGCGCACTGTATGGACGCACCGCCGCTGGTTTCATGAGCAGT